>BTPG01000004.1:193294172-193440230 GCA_036245525.1 Semisulcospira habei | reverse complement strand
ATGTTTGCTGATGACTGCACACTACACACTCCTCACAAAAATGTAGCTGCAATTAACACGCGTCTGCAGGAAAGCCTGCGCGAGGTCACCGACTGGTGTCATTCCAACTCCATGTCCCTGAATCCGTCAAAAACAGAATGCATGGTTATAACCACACGTCAAAAGCACCAGCTATGCCCGCTCTCTCTTAGTCTGTCTATAAACGGCAGCCCAATTGAGCAAGTATCACACCACCGCCTCTTGGGGGTCACTATAGATGATCAGCTTAAATGGCAACTGCATATTAATAATGTGTGCAAAAGAGTTTCCAGAAGCCTGTATATGTTGTCAAAATTGAAAACAATTACTGACACAGATACGCGTCTTCTTTTCTACAATGCTCATGTCAAGTCGCACATAGACTATGCATCAACAGTGTGGGATGGTTCTAGTGATGTACATTTGAAGAGGCTGAACTCCCTACATAGGAGAGCTGCTAAGCTTATATTTCCCGATCCCGAACTCTCAACTGACGAAAAGCTTAAAACTTTAAAAATTCTCCCTCTATCCCAGCACTTTCAGTTCAATAAAGGTGTATTGATGTACAAGCTGTACAAGCAATCATGTCCACTGTACTTGAGTTCTTTTTTCTCAGAACGGACATCTGTAGCTTCTAGACATGGACAACAATTCAAAGTACCCCTGCCGCGTATTGATTTATTCAAAACCAGCTTGTCATTCTCGGGAAGTTCATTCTGGAATTCTATTCCTGCAGAAATTAGAAACGCAAAGACGCTCACCTCATATAGGGACAGCCTCTTCAAAACACCTAGAATCTCTGACGTAATCAAATCATTACAGTATTGGGATAACTTACACGTGTGTTCAGATGTGTACATGTGCGTGCTTGTGTGTGTGTGTGTGTATGTGTGTGTGTGTGTATGTGTGTGTATGTGTGCGAGAGAGAGAGAGAGAGAGAGAGAGAGAGAGAGAGAGAGAGAGAGTCCCTTTTTCCCATAGCCGTACCATAATGTTTGGATGCCAAAGAGTACCTTTGAATACTGCATGTACTGTGTATGATGTTTTTGCGTTCATATGTGTGTGCTCGATATGTTGGGCCGCGCTCGCGTATGTGTGTGTGTGTGTGTGTGTGGGTGTGTGTGTGTACTGTAGTGTGACTCTGTGTGTGTGTGTGTGTGTGCGCGTGCGTGCATGCTGGTGTGTGTGGGTATGTGTGTGGTGTGTCGGCGTGAGGAGGGGAGAGAGAGGGGGGGGGGGGGGGGGGGGGGTGGGGGGGGGGGGGGGGGGGGGGGGGGGGGGGGGGGGGGGGGGGGGGGGGGGGGGTGGGGGTGGGGGGGGGGGGGGGGGGGGGGGGGGTGGGGGGTGGGGGGGGGGGGGGGTGGGGGGGGGAGGTGGGGGGTGGGGGGGGGGGGGGGGGGGGGTGGGGGGGGGGGGGTGGGGGGGGGGGGGGGGGGGGGGGGGGGGGGGGGGGGGTGGGGGGGGGGGGGGGGGGGGGGGGTGGGGGGGGGGGGGGGGGGTGGGGGGGGGGGGGGGGGGGGGGGGGGGGGTGGGGGGGGGGGGGGGGGGGGGGGGGGTGGGGGGGGGGGGGGGGGGGGGGGGGGGGGTGGGGGGGGGGGGGGGGGGGTGGGGGGGGGGGGGGGGGGGGGGGGGGGGGGGAGGGGGGGGGGGGGGGGGGGGGGGGGGTGGGGGGGGGGGGGGGGGGGGGGTGGGGGGGGGGGGGGGGGGGGGGGGGTGGGGGGGGGGGGGGGGGGGGGGGGGGGGGGGGTGGGGGGGGGGGGGGGGGGGGGGGGGGGGAGGGGGGGGGGGGGGGGGGGGGGTGGGGGGGGGGGGGGGGGGGGGGGGGGTGGGGGGGGGGGGGGGGGGGGGGGGGGGGGGGGGGGGGGGGGGGGGGGGGGGTGGGGGGGGGGGGGGGGGGGGGTGGGGTCGGGGGTGGGGAGGGGGGGGGGGGGGGCGGGGGGGGGGGGGTGGGGGGGGGGGGGGGGGGTGGGGGGGGGGGGGGGGGGGGGGGGGGGGGGGGGGGGGGGGGAGGGGGGGGGGGGGGGGGGGGGGGGGGGGGGGGGGGGGGGGGGGGGGGGGGGGGGGGGGGGAGGGGGGGAGGGGGTGGGGGGGGGGGGGGGGGGGGGGGGGGGGGGGAGGGGGGGGGGGGGGGGGGGGGGTGGGGGGAGGGGGGGGGGGGGGGGGGGGGGGGGGGGGGGGGGGGGGGGGGGTGGGGGGGGGGAGATAGCACCTGCATTCATATTTGCCCTTGCTGTATGAACTTTAATGTACTTAATGATCTTTGTTTATTGCTTTACTTTGTATTTTTACTCATTTTATACTTTTGTGCGTACGCGTATGCGGTAGGATGTCTGGAGTGTGTGTCCGAGAGCGTGTGTTGTTTTTGTGCGTATGTGCCTGAGTGCGATGCGTGTGTAAGTGTGTGTGTGTGGTGGTGTGTGTGGTGGGTGTTTGTGAGGCTGTGTGCATGCGTACTGAATTGCGGTGTACATGTGTGTGTGTGTGTGTGTGTGTGTGTGTGTGTGCGTGCGTGCATGCGCGGGTTGCGATGTGCATGCGTGCGTACCTGAGTGCGTGTGTGGGTATGTGTGTGTGTATGTGCGTGGTGCGTGCGTGCGTGAGCGAATGTAGCAGTGCATGCAGCAGGTGTGGTATGTGATGTTTACATGTCTATGTCACTTATGTAGTAGATGTAGCAACGGCAAGTTTGAAAACTGGTCCTGTTACCAATAACTTCTACCGTTGGAAAATAAAGGTTCATTGTTCATTGTTCATTGTTCATTGTTCCTATCAGTAATACCATCGGTAAAGTTTTTGATGAAACAATGTAATTGGTCCAGAACTCCATGCCAAGATGCACGAACTGGCGGGACGGAGAGAGATCAGTCTTTCCGCTGTTGACTAGGAAGCCAAGGCGGTGAAGAAGAGCAAGAAACTCGTCCCGATCTTTGGCGAGGGAGGCGGAGTCCTGGTTCCGGAGAAGAAGATCATCTAAATAGTTGGAGGTGGGGCTGGAGGAGGTCTTGTGAGCCTTGGAGACCACCGCATCGATGATCCGGGTGAACACCCAAGGGCTGATGTTGAGGCCAAAGGGGAGAGACCGGAACTGGTAGACCGTCCCGCAATAGGCGAAGCGTAGGAACCGCCTGGAGGTGGGGTGCACAAGGACGTGAAGATAGGCATCAGCCAGATCGAGGCTGACTGCAAAGTCCATGGGGCACACGGCGGCCTTTAGGGCCCGCGCCGTCTCCATCTGAAAGGAGGGAGTGGAAATGAAGCTGTTGAGGGCGGCCGCAAGGCTTCGGAACCACGAAGAGGCGGCTGTAAAATGCTGGGGAATCGTGTCGCTCCATCGTAGATTTGAGAAGCAAGGTCGAGATCTCGTCTCGCAAGGCGCAAGCCTTGGTCTGGTCTCCCGGAACGCACGTCCAAACAGGGGTCCTGCGGAGGGGAGGGGGACGCTGGAAGGAAATCCGCAGACCCTATGTCACGGTAGTGAGCACCCAAGGGTCGTCCGGCAGCAGTGACCGCCACTCGTCGTTGTGCAGGGCAAGCCGCCCACCAACAGGGGGCTTCTGGGATGTCTGCGGGGGCGGGAGTGGGGGTGGGAGAGAATCAGCGGGCCCTGCCCCGCCCAGCTCTGCGGGCAGGACGGTACCAAGCGGAGGTGGGAGTTCCAGGGTGGGAGGAGGAAGGACGGCCGGAGAAGACGGCCGAATTCTGGAGGGCAGGCCGGGGGTAGGGTCTAAAAGACCGCAGGGCGCGACCCACTGCCCTAAAGGAGGTCGGCCGCAGGAAGAAGGGGGCACAGATCCAGCACGGCATCGCGGCCCACGAGTTGCCTCCCTGGTTGTGTAATTTACACAATGATTTTAGGTTGAAATCGTTAAGCTAAGTGTGATTTCCATACAGTAATGCCATCGGTAATGTATTTTGAGGAAACAACACATTTGAAAAGTGCTGTCTTCGGATACATGACTTTATGCCATGTTTCCAAATGCGATACATCTTGAATGAGTTAATTCCTAGTGATAAGCATTGGACTCACTTGATGAGTTTGCGTATATCCGCATCGGATGAGTTGATCAGGCTGACGTTCATGAAGCTCAGCATGTCTGTGGCCAGCGCCAGGAACTGAAAACAAAATGGCAGCTGATAAAGTTAGCTTGGCACTATCATTTCTACTACAGTACGACCTGTTTTGCAAGACCGCCCTCATGAAAGATCATCTGTCATTAAAGACCATCATTTAAAAGGCTTTAGCCACCAAAATGATGGTCTTTTAACCCAATCACTGCTAAAAAAAACTTGAACTACCCAAATATAAGAGGTATACATCATTACAAGTCCCTGTCCTTTTTATGCTTCATGTGGATCTAGGCCAAGGTGGGGACTCATGATGATCTATGCATATCTATGTTGGTTAAATGGCTTGGGCTCTTTGGGGTTGAATAAACTTATTCAAGGTGCCTCATATTAGCTGCAGTGTCATATAGCGTTGCCAGCGGCAACGCTATGACACTTCTGCACCTATTGATGCGGGGTGTGCTTTAACTGTGCCCAATGGCAGAGAAAGGGTTAATGACTGGTGACTCACCCCATCAGGTTCGCGCTTGTCTGGTACCAGACTTGGCGGTTCGTCAGTCGAAGGCTGGCGGCTGCGTTTGCTTTCTCCCTGTACTTCAAGACGAGGGGGGACAGGGGAGGTCGACACAGGCTCTGTTTCCTCTTCTGGGGACAGCGTTCCCTCCAGCCACTCTCCCAGTATGGGCTCAGAGTCATCGTCTACATCACAACAATATGATGCAGCATGGGCCACGATGCGAACAATTTAAATGACTGAAACGGTCCTTGGACTACTTATGCCCCACTACAGGACAGACAATCAGAACTCTTTGATACTTAGATACACGTTATCATGGATGACAGTGCAAAAATTTGAAATGACTTAAAACGGCCCATGGACTAACTACGCCCCAAAACCCATGTTCAGCAAGAGACATAAATTCTCATGAGCCCCTGCAGATGCAGGAGCTCATGAGAATTTATGCCTCTTGCAGAAGGAACAGCATGGCTGTTCTGTCTGCAGCAAAAAGCTGAAATTCAGCTCTCTGGGAGCTGAAGTCTGTCACCAATGCATTCTCTGTTCAACTGTAGAGTTAAGCATTGATGAGGAACTCAATCTATGGATGTAATTTTGACTGATCCTTGCCAGCAGAAGACATTCATTCTCATAAGCTGCATAATTATGCAACATGTCAGTCAGTCGATCTGTCAATGGTTTGGGGGTTTTCCTTCAGAGTTCTTTCTATGTGTAAATTATTAACCCTTTTCATCTTGATACACTTTTGTTTGAAATAAATTTGACTATGATGGTTCAAGGGTGGTGCCAGAATAGCTTGGCGCCTGAGCTCGAGGCACCACCCTTGAACTAAAATGGTTGATCTGTCTTCTAATCTTTAATGTAGCCTGCATAGAATAACTAAAATTAAAAAAATTCAACCTCAAGATATTATAGGTTAAGAATTAATTTCCAAGTAGTCGATATTCGGCTGCACATGACTTACCTTCTTCGCTGCTGTCTTCGGTGGTACTGAAGTCGTCCTCGTAGAATGTGTTGGAATCTGAGGTACTGCTGCTGCTGGTCTCGGCGGTTTCCGAGCCCTGTTTGGCTCGCTTCAACATCACAGCCTGCACCATACAAATTTTCATTCACAAATTCTCTAACCACATAAGCGGGACATGAACTTAGCATTCTAGCCATGCTGCATATATACTTTGTTTGAACGCACAGCCACCATCTGTGCCATGTGTCCATTTGTGGTTGACTGACATACTGTGCCATGTATGGATATGTGTCAAACAAAGACAGCGTTCCAGACGTGCTGCATTACATTCGACACGTACCCATACAGGGTACGTCTCAACAGAGTAAACCCATTAAACCCCATTGCCGCATTTTATGTTCCAGGAGATGATCAACCATGATAATTCAAGGGTAGTGCCCGATGGCGCCAAGCTAATCTGTCAGTACTAATTATTTATCATGGCGGTCCGTGGCGCAGTGGTTAAGGCGCCTGCCACCAATGCCAAAGGTGCGAGGTTCGAAAACGGGTTCCGGCATCGGACTTTTCTCCTCTGGTAAGTGTCAGGGTTAATCCGGGCGGACCGTCCGGGGTTCTTTCTCCGGGTATTCCGGTTCTTCCACCCCCGCCCCCCAAACTTTGGTACCGGTTTCAGGCCACTTTACAAATTTCAAATACAAGCGATCAAAAATCTCTGTAACTTCAGTAGCTGAACTGGCCCTTCGTCTGTCTTGTACTGTGTTTGTCTTAAATGGCGTAAATCTGTGTCTGTTACGTGAGTGTGCGTGTTGGGTTTCAGTTCGGAGCGCTTTGAGTCGATCTGCCCAAAAATTGAGAAAAAGCGCCTATATAATAACGGTATTGTTATTGTTTATCCATTTTGTGATGTATACATCGGGGCTAAATGGGTTAAGTCCGCTGAGTTCAAAGGACATTTTCTTCCATATTCCACAGCAGACGCAGGGAGGGGGGTTGGGGTTGGCATGGCTTATCATCACCTGTGCCTTTGCCTACTACTGAAAACTAAGCAACTGGTAGCTTAACCCCCTTGTTCATGCAGCCACGCACATAGGGGTTAAAACGGTAGCCTGAAATCCTTTCTTGTTTGAACAACCCTGAAGCTGAACTCATTCAGCCTGACAGCCGTATTTCCCAAATTCTGGAGGTGTCATCTAATGACTATGCACCAGTTGCAGGAGATGGATGGCCATGATAATTCAGGTGCCAAGCTAATCTGGCACTACCCTTGAATTATCATGGTCGACCCATCTCCCGCTGTAGCGCGTCAGGGTTGAATGGGTTAAAAGTAAATGTGCCATCTTCCAAATGGACTAAGTAAAGGGCAGCTTGAAGTCCTTTCCCTGTGTAAACAGTCGAAATGCAAACGCACCTTTCTGAAGGAGACAGACACCAGTCCGAAGAGCAGGTCCACAAGTCCGATGGTAGCCAGTAGTTTGCGCACCCGTTGCCATGCCGACATGGAATTCAGCAGCTTGATGTCAAGACCAGGCTGAACATCTGCAGATGGCGTCTGAAAAAAAAAAAGCAACCCAGATGTAACACCAATAACAATAACAAGAAAGGCAAAGCGATTGTGGCCCAAGTGTATGACCGATCCACACAATAAGCGTGACTGTTGTGACCTTGACCTATCCGACACTTCACTGAAATGAGCAAGTGTTCACCCATTTAGCCCTCACACACTACAGCAAGAGATGGATCCACCATGATAATTGAAGGGTATTGCCGGATTAGCTTGGCGCCTGATGGTGCCAAGCCAATCAGATGCCAAGCTAATCTGGCACTATCCTTGAATTATCATGGACAATCCATCTCCTGCAACTGGGACATAGTTGTTAGGCAACACTTCTAGACTGGGATTATATGGGTTAACATAAAGAAAAGGTTGACTTCTGTATCTGAAAAATTAATTTTTCTCTAAAATATATTTTTTCGAAAAATACTTACCGATGACATTACTGTCTGGAAGTGTCTACTACTTACTCAATTTTAGCCTAAGAACTTGTTGTGTTCCTTCACCACCCGGGAGGCACTCGGGGAACCCTCATTAGGGCTGAGAGTAGCCTCCCGTCCCAGTCCAGTCAGGCGTCCACTACGTGGCCCAATCACAAATCAGTCGTAATACTTAGCTTACCAGCGGCAAGCGGGGCAGGTGGGAGGGTCCTTCGAGTAATGTCATCGGTAAGTATTTTTCGAAAAAATATATTTTAGAGAAAAATTAATTTGTTTCCTCAAAAACATTACCGATGACATTACTGTCTGGAAGAATGGCGAAAAGGTGGAGGGTGCCGCGCCCAAATACCATCCGAAAGGGCAGACGACAGAGCCCCACACCCATTCGCCAAACTCCCGACAATTTTAGCTAAGTGCATACCTACGGCGCTTCCGGCGCCGGGAGGGAGTGTTGCGCTGTGGCGATGTCCCCCCACCAGTGCGAGATTCTCTCGCTGGCCCGACAGATCCCTGAGGTAGAAGCGGGCGAATGTTGACTCTGCCCGCCAGCCCACTGCTGCCACAAGACCTGGATCTCTCGCCTGCCTCCGTAAGGCGGGCATGTTGCCGCATAAGCGTCTCTCCGTAAGAGTACGCAGGCTTTTGCAAATGAGATCTCTTATGATGATGTTCGGACAAGTTACTGCGCGAAGTATGTCGCGGTATGCGTGCCTCCTTAAGGCAAACGCTACACCCTAAGGTGGACTCCCCGTAAGAGTCAGCAGGCGGTGTCCGTTTAGAAATCGAACTGCACAATTGCGATCGAAGGTGGCACTCGTGGCCATGGCCCGAACCTCGTGTGCGCGGATCCTGAGCCGCCTCGCCCCGTCAGGGGAAAGATCCTGATAGGCAGACCGAATGACCCAACGTAGCCAGGAAGATATTGTCTGAGCTGTTATGTCATTTCTTTTGGGGTTCAAAGGTAGAAGAGGCGTGATCGTCCTCGGCGGACGGGCTTGTATCTGCGTATGAAAATGCGTAAGGCGCGCACAGGATCCTGTTGGCGCGTCTCCTTAGAAAAGGTCGCGTGTTTCAAAGGTCGAATATTTATGACCTGGGGGGCAGTCAAAGGAGACCGGGTCTTGGCGAGGAAGGGCTGGTCTGTGAGTAATTGTACAGAACCATTCGCTCGGAATTGGAGGCAGGTAGAACTCGCTGACAGAGCGTGTAGTTCGCTTACCCTGGCCGCCGAGGCTAAGGCCAAAAGGAAGCATGTCTTCCGTGTCACATCCGCGAAGCTAGCCAGAGAAAGGGGTTCAAATCTGTCCGAATTAAGCCACGTCAAGACCCAGGGTAGGTCCCAGCGAGGAATCAGAGAGCGGGGAACCGGACGCTGCAGTCCAAAATGTGCCATCAGGTCTGTGAGATCTTTACATGCGCCAGGGTAGGACTTTGGGGACGAGAACCGTCGGTGGAAAGGCATACGCAATCAGTCCATCCCACGGAATGGATAGCGCATCGACCGCCCAGGCGAGAGGGTCGGGAATGGGGGAGACGAAGAGGGGAAGTTGATGATTCCACCTTGTGGCAAATAAGTCGATCATGGGAGTCTCCCAGTGAGCGCAGATCATCTGAAAGATGTCCGGGTGAAGAGTCCATTCCGTGTGGAGAAGTTGGCCGCGTCGAGAGAGGGAGTCGGCCAAGACGTTCAAGCGTCCGGGGATATGTCGAGCTCGGAGAGAGATGCCGCGGTCCTCGCACCAGCACATCAGGCGGTAGAGGAGAATGCAAAGATCCGGAGAGTGTGTACCTCCCTGCTTCTGAATGTATGAGACGACCGTAGTGTTGTCCGACAGGACAAGAAGCGTCTGGTTGCAAAGGTGGACTTCCCACACCATGAGCGCCTGCCACACTGCTTGTAGCTCGAGCCAGTTGATGTGTCTGTCTGTCAGGTCCGGTGTCCAGAGGCCGGACGTCGAAAGGAAACTCGGAAGCAGGTGTGCACCCCACCCAGCGAGACTCGCATCCACACAGAGCGAGAGCTGAGGAGGCGGTGAGGCAAGAGGGACTCCCGAAGCTAGCCAAGAAGTGTCCATCCAACGCCGTAGGTGAGAGTGAAGGATTGGAGACACCGGCACCAGGGCATCGAGGTCGCCGGAGGATGGCCTCCAATGAAGCAGGAGGTGTAACGGAAGTGGGCGGGAGTGAAGACGAACCAGGGGGAGGAGATCCGCCGCTGCATTCATCAAGCCGAGGAGTTGCAGCCAGACTCTGGCGGGAACGGATTCCGACCGGGCAACCCGAGAAGTGAGGGAGGGTAACTTCGTGATCCGAGGTTCCGGTAAACACACACGGTTGAGGTCGGTCGCAAATTCCATCCCAAGATGAATAAACCGGCGAGATGGAGAGAGGTCCGACTTGCGGGCATGGAGGAGAAATCCCAAGCGGGACAAGAGCAGGAGTAGAGCGTCCCTGTCCATCCGCAGCACCGACTCCGACGCATTCCTCAAGAGAAGGTCGTCGAAGTAGTTGGAGATCGGACTGGAGGAGGACGGTCGAGCCTTGGCGACGACTGCATCCATGATGCGAGTGAAAACCCACGGGCTGAGGTTGAGACCGAAGGGAAGGGCGCGAAACTGGTAGATCACGCCTTCGAAAGTGAAGCGGAGATACCGTCTGGATGCCGGATGTATGGGAACATGGAGATACGCATCTGAAAGATCGAGGCTGACTGCAAAATCCATAGGTTGCACAGCGACCCGGAGCGTCCGGGTGGTCTCCATGCGAAAAGTCGGAGCCAGTATAAACTGGTTCAGCGCCGAGAGATCGATGACAGGACGCCACTTTCCGTCTGGCTTCGGAACTACGAATATGTGGCTGTAAAATGCCGGGGAGTGGAGACGAGACACTACCTCCGTGGCAGCCTGCTGTAGAAGGGAGGCTACCTCTCCGCGCAAGGCGATAGCTCTTAACTTGTCGGATGGAACGTCTGTCCATACCGGAGATCGTCTCAACGGCGGAGGGGAACGGAACGAAATCGAGAGACCCTCGGAGATGGTAGTAAGGACCCAAGGGTCGTCCGGTAGCAGCGCCCGCCATACGTCGCTGCAAAGGGCCAGTGTCCCGCCGACCGGAGACTCCCGAGGGGTCGGCGGGAACTGGAACGGAAGGTAGTCATTGAAACCTGCCGCGGCCTCGACCAGGGCGGCAGGCAGGCTTGGGCCAGGAGGGGATAGAGGTCTGAACGGGTTTACCGCGGCCGAAAGTGGGAGCCCTCCGGGACGCGTTGGAATGACGGGGAATGAAGGTCGAAGAGGGTCTGGAGTTCCACAGGGCGCGACTCACGGCCTTGCGGGCGGCGTGAAAGCGAGAAGTGGAAAAGCCTTTGGGCCAGCGGTCTAAATTTCCGTCCTTTACTTTCTGCCAAGTCTCACCAAAGAGGAGACGTCCACCAAGAGGAGCCCGACGCAGTTGAGACTTCAAATCAGGGGGCAATCCATGACAGGCTTGTAGAACGGCATCCCGACGCATGAGATCACAGTTAGCAGCAGCCGCCATCGCGTTGACGGAAGAGTGATAAGCTGCCCGGTTAGCCGCGACCGCTAAAGTGAGGAGATCACCAAGAAGGGGTGAAGATTCTCATGAGTCTTCAATGCGACGAATAAAAGCTTGCGTGATAAGCTCCAGAAAACCCCCACAGGCCAAGGTGTTCCGCACTAGGGACGCCGTCTTATCCAAACCACGCGGGAAAGTGTAACGTAGCTTAGAGTTGCCGCCAAGTTGCGCCACAACTGGAGGGTCCAACGTGGGAAGTGTGCACTGAAAAGACTGTGAATGGCCCGCGTACCAAGATTGGCGGAACGCGATGTCAAGGTCAGTCGGCCACTTGCGATCCGCAAAAAAGGAGGAGTCTTGTGAATCCGTGTGTAGATGAGCGGAGAATGAATCCCGCATATCTTGAAATCCAGGCGGTTGAGGCAGCGACTTGAATCTCTTCTGTTGCCGGTCCGAATCAACAAAGGCGGACACCTTCCGTTTGAGCGGGGGGGGGACGGAGGACACTCGTCTTTCGGTAGGGCGGCCACGACAATACGAGCCGCTTCATTAATGCAAAGAAGCGTTTCCGTGCGCGACGACGAAGGGAGTGTAGTCGACACAGGCGCATCCGATACATCAGAGCGCGGCGAAAGGGAGCGGCCACCAAAGTCGAGGAGATTAGAGACCGAATCCTCAGGAAGTAGACTAAGGGTGTCCTCCTCGCGTGTAGGGAGGGAGATCCGATGGAGGGTCTGTGAGGGAGAAACGGCGCGGAGCCCGTCCGGATGAGAAATTGTAGCCACCGGCGAACGTCGTACCGCGGGAAGATGGCGAAGCGGGTGCAGGGGAAAGGTATAAACGGAAGGGGGGGACCTAGAGGGAACCGTGTGACGTGAACAGGGAGAACGACTGCGATGACGGGAGCGGCTGCGATGACGGGAGTGGTGGTCACGGTGAACTTTACCAGTGGAGGTCCGACTACGGGGCCGAGGAGGGGAAGGGGACGGGTGACGGGATGGGAGGGGAGGGGCAGACCGAGACAAGCTGGAAGCCGAACGGGGAACCGAAGCGGGAGAAGGAGATGAAAGGGAAGATGATGATGAATGCCGAGGACGGCGGCGATCGGAACGGACAGTAGAACGATGCTCCTGACGGTAGTCACCCGACGCGTGAGTGTGTGGAGTATTGGAGGTCACGTGAGAAAGAGAAACACGGTCATCAAACCGATGACGCCGGGACCGGGATCTCTCGCCAGTCTCTGTACGGCGGGTACGTTGTCGCATAGGCGGCTCTCCGTAAGAGCACGCAGACTTGTGTAAATGAGATCGCATACGACGATTTTCGGACAATGGACAGCGCGAAGCATGTCGTGTAATGTGTGCCCCCGGAAGGCAAACGCTACGCTCTAAGGCGGACTCCCCGTAAGAGCCAGCAGGCGTTGTCCGTTTAGAAATCTTTGTGGATGAGCCAATGTGCAGCGGCCGATAGCGCAGGTGATCGTCACGGTCCATTAGAACGCGACTAGTTGCGGACAACGTACGACGCGAATTATGTCGCGGTATGCGCGCCCCCGTAAGGCAAACGCTAAGCCCTAAGGCGGACTCCCCGTAAGAGTCAGCAGGCTGTGTCCGGTTAGAGAGTTTAGAGGATGAGGAAATCGCAAGCGGAGAACGATTCAGCTGATCCTCACGGTCTCCAGAAATTCGATTAATTTTGGACAACGTAATACGCGAGGGTAGTCGCGGTATGCGTGCCCCCGTAAGGCAAACGCTGCGCCCTAAGGCGGACTCCCAGTAAGAGTCAGCAGGCGGTGTCCGATGAGAAGTGAGGGAAGATGAGCGAAGCTCAAGCGGCCGACGGCTCCGGGGATCCTCACGGTCCGCGCCCACGCGTTTGGAAACAGCGCCAAGCACTGATGTGGGCTCTAGGAAAGAAGCCCTGTCACGAGGCGAATGCGGACGCTCGCGCCTGTAAAAACTCCAAAGCTGCGACCATTGCTGCTCGGGCCAGGCGGCGCAGACGGTGCAAGTATGGTCCGAATTGCATCCCGTACAAGGAAGGCAAAAATCATGATCGACACACGGCCACCGGAAAGATCCACACTTGTCGCAGGTACGCACGGGGTTACTGCAACATACAAACAGAAATAGCAGGCGACTGGGCGCAAGCAATCTGAATGCGCGAAAACGAGAACGAAAGCGATGCGCGATCCGACGAAACAAACTGAAACAGGCACCCGGGCCGGGGCCTTGTGAGGGAGGGGCCAAGACCTTACCTCTCCTGCGACGTGGCGACGGGTGGAGGAAGCTCCATATCCAGAGCAGTAAACACCACAGGGAGTACCTTCCGTTGTTTGTTTGTTTGGGTTTTTTTTTTTTTTTTTTTTTTTTTTTCCCGTTATCACCAGAACGAAGAAAAACACAGTTCACTCAAAGTACAATCCTTGAAAAAACACACACAGGCACATAAATCCAAGCACACAAATCTGAAGGAACACAGTAATCCACAAAAAGAAGAGCAGGGAAAAACCGTTAGCAACGGTCGGTGGAGCGATAGGCTAACACGTCTAAACTTCAGAGCTAAGTAGAAACGACTGATTTGTGATTGGGCCACGTAGTGGACGCCTGACTGGACTGGGACGGGAGGCTACTCTCAGCCCTAATGAGGGTTCCCCGAGTGCCTCCCGGGTGGTGAAGGAACACAACAAGTTCTTAGGCTAAAATTGAGTAAGTAGTAGACACTTCCAGACAGTAATGTCATCGGTAATGTTTTTGAGGAAACAAATCATTGGGTTTTTTTCCACAATTTATGCATTTATTTCATCAAAAACATTACCGATGACATGACAAATGGGAGTGTCTACTACGTGCTCAAATTCTAGCCTACGAACCCGTTGTGTGCACACACAACCCGGGAGGCACTCGGGGAACCCTCCAGAGGGGCCAAGAGTTGTCTCCCGGACCTGCCTATCCGGTTCCGAGTCACCTGACTCGCCAGTCAGCTACGTAGGCTCACGACCTTCGGACGTGTTCTAGCCTCGCGCTCCCTTCGACCGGTCGGTCTTGGTGCTCGAGTTCACCGTGACTTTGGCTTCGCCTGTTGCTTCGCTTCTGCTTCGCTTCTTGCTTCGCTGCAGCTTCGCTTGCGCTTCTTCGCTTGGCGTCCTCCTTGGTTGGCTTCGCTTGGCGGACCTGCTGCTTCCCGCCATTTCGCCGGTGGCGACATGGACGTCTCTTCTCCCGCTACCGCTTCGGCAGAGAGGTAGGATAGTTAGTTGGGCCCGGAGCCGGTCCCCGGGCGGGGTACCGGCCTGTGCCTTTGGACTCTACCTTGTTCGGGTTGTGTGGGTTTTGTTGAGCGGGGACTCTTAGCTCGGCGGGGCCCTGGTGCCCTCGCCTTTCCCCTTTGGGGTGAAATTACTGGCTTCCCCTGGTAGCCTTCGGGGAGCATTGTTTAAACCAGCTGCGGCGCGTGGCTCATGTTGCATCTCCGGCCTGGCTGGGGTATGCTTGTTTCGAGAGCGCACTCTTAGCTTAGAGCGCTACAGCATTATTGCCGGGGGACACGGCCTTTCGTCCCTATTGTCGTTTGGCCCGCCGTGTGATGGCCTTAGTCCCCTGCGCGACGTTGAACCCAAATAACTAAACTAAACTAAACCTATTGTCGTTTGGCGCACATTCCTCTCCAGCCTGGCTGGGGTAGGCTTTGTTCTAAAGACGCAAGCTTAGCTTCGGGCGCTATAGCAGTATAGCCTGGGGGCACAGCCCGTTTGTCCATATCGTTCGATACGGTTCCCCTTGGTAGGACGAGCCCTGTTGGTCTCGACCACGTACCGGCACGTTGTTTGTTTGGTGTGTTGCAGTGCCCTCCTGATGACCTGCACGCAGTGTGGAGGTTTCCAGTGGCCCTCGGATACGCACAAGGTCTGCCTGCCGTGTGTCGGCTGTACATCTGAGCGTTCTTGTGACGTTTGCGCCGTCTGGCCGGAGCTCCGCTGGGTCCAACTTTGGAGCTTCTACCGACGTGAACGCCCGACACCTGTGCCTGTTGCAAGACCTGCGGAAGTGCCGGCTGTCATCTCAGACACACCGACCGCTCTTGCCCCCGATGGCCCCAGTCTGGAAAGATCTCCACAGCGGACACAGCAAGGTAGTGTGCGGAGTCGGGAGTTCGAGGCGCGGGTTCCCAGGAGGGATCGCGCTTGGACCAAGCCTTACGACAGGCAGAGAACCCATCTCGACACAGAGGTCAGTTCGGAGAGACGTGCCTCGCGCCGTCCATGGTCAACCGGTCCCCACTCGTCTCCTAGGAAGGCCTTGGATCCCCCTCGGCCGCTGCGAGCCCGCCTCGCCACAGAGTCCAGCTCGCGGAGACATTCGCGCACACTCACCACACCTCTACCTGTGTCCAGTTCCTCCTTGCGATCAAAGTCTGACCACCACTCTCGCGCTCCTTCGTGTGAGCGTCGTAAAGTTCGGGATTCTTCTCGTCATCTGGACCATGGACCTTCGCGCTCTACCTCTTCGCGGCGTTCGTCCCACGTTCCCCGCCGTCTGCCTCGTCCCGCCCGTTCCCCTTCCCCTCGCCCAGCCTCTTTCCTTCCTCCTCGTTCCCGAGGATCACGGTCTCCAGCTCGTAGTCGCTCGTCTGGTCGCCGCCGCCGTTCCCGCTCCTCTAGTGCGTCGCGTCGCCGTCGCGGACGTCGCTCTCCCCTGCGTGCTTCGGCGCCTTATGGCTCCCCTCGTCCTCGTCGAGCTGATCGCTCTCGGAGTCACGGTCGCCGTCCCTCTTCGACGGCTCTCGGCGGCGTGGACGACGATTCGTTGAGTCTTCTCCCTGATGATTCCATCTCAGTTCTCCTCGGAGGTCTCAGCCGCTCTCCTTCACCGCTCTCTCCTTCGGATGCGTCGACAGCCCACGGGTTACCGGCCTCCTCCCGCACAGAGGTTCTTCTGGCCCTCGACGAGGTCGCTCGCCTCATCTCCGCCACGCTTCCGGCAGCGGACTGCCCTCCATCCCCCCCCCTGAAGAGGAAGCCTTCTGCCTTCGTCGACGCGGGTAGACAGGTAAAGAAGTTCAAGACTCTCCCTCAGCCCCCCTCCTTTCGTGAGCTTCGGGATGTGTTCTCGGCCCACCTGTTGTCTGACTCAAGGGACAGTAATTTCTTCTCGGACCACAGATGGCCTCCGGACCTCGATATGTACTTCCGCCAGCAGTGGTACGCCGGCCATTCCCAGGCCTTCCTCTGCCCTCTCCCTCCGGTGGATCCAGCCGCCGTGGTTCAGGCGGGTGGGGCCTCTGCACTCAGACGCGCGCTACCCGCGGGTTTGGACAAGACGGCTTCGCTTGTCAGGAATTCCTTGGCCTGCGCCGGCTTCATGGAGCTCCTTACGCAAGCCTTCCTCCGGCGCGTGGAAGACTCGTGGCACCCGTCCCTGACCCCCCTTCTTGGCGACCTCCTCGTCCTCGCTGAAGCGGCCAGCCGCGCCGCGTATCACTCTTCGGTCAACGCTATGGCTGCAGCCGCCAATTGTGATTTACTCCGCCGCGACGCTGTCCTGCAGGCCTGCCGGGGAATGCCTGCCGACCTGAAGACCCAGCTGCGTCGGGCCCCCCTCGGGGGACCCCTTCTCTTTGGTGACACCTGGCAAGCCGTCAAGGATTCCAATGCGGACAGGTGGCCTCCCAAGTCTGTTCCTCGGCGCTTTCAGTCAGCTCGCAAGGCCGTGGGTCGCCCCCTGCGGATCTCCAGACCCGTCGCCCCGACCTCAACAACCCAGCTGCAGTCCCTGCGTCGCCGTCGCCCCGCCTTCGGTCGCCCCGGCCAAGCTAACGCCCCCGCCCCCGCTTGGCCCCGTCCCGCCCGTCGCCCTGGGCGCGGGCGGGCTCAGTGACTCCTCCCCTCCTCCGCCTCCGCCGGCCGTCTCGGGTCCTCCAGTCGGCGGCAGGCTCGCCCTCTTCAGCGACGAGTGGCGATTACTGATTCCAGAAGACCCGTGGATTTTAGACACTGTTTCCGGCGGCCTACGGATCTCCTTTCGTTCCCCTCCTCCTCTGCGTACGACTCCGCTGTGGACCGAGATCCCCGCAGACCCGCTCAAGGAGTGCGCCCTACGGGGGGAAGTCGACTCTCTCTTGAGGAAGGATGCCACAGAGGTTGTGCGCCGCGCAGACTCGCTGGGATTTTACAGCAGACTTTTCGTCGTCCCCAAGCCCGGCGGCAAGTGGCGCCCAGTGATCGACCTCTCAGCCCTAAATCGCTTCATCGTGGCTCCTTCCTTCCACATGGAGACGGCCCGAGCCCTGCGTACCGCGGTGCGACCCATGGATTACGCCGTCAGCCTGGATCTCTCCGATGCTTACCTACACGTACCCATACATCCGGCCGCCCAGAGGTATCTGCGCTTCGCGTTCGATGGAACCGTTTACCAGTTTCGAGCCCTACCCTTCGGCCTCAACCTCAGCCCCTGGGTTTTCACCCGCTTGATGGATGCAGTTATGGCCAAGGCACGGCAGTCGTCTCTCAGCCCTATGTCCAACTACCTCGACGATCTCTTCCTGAGAAACCACGTCGAGTCCATCTTGGAAGAGGACAGGGATACTCTGATGCGTCTGCTGTCGCGACTGGGGTTCCTCCTCAACGTCGGGAAGTCAGATCTCACGCCCTCGCGCCGCTTCATTCATCTCGGAATGGATTTTGCCACCGATCTCAACGTTGTTCGCCTCCCGGATCCCCGGATTCGGAAGTTGGCCACCTTCGCCAACCAGCTAGCTCAGCAGGAAGCAGCTCCCGCCCGAGTTTGGCTTCAACTCCTCGGACTGATCAACGCAGCGGCGGACCTTCTCCCCCTGGGTCGCCTCTACGCCCGCCCCCTTCAGCTGCACCTCCTGCTTCTCTGGAGACCCTCTTCTGGCGACCTTGCCCACCTGGTCCCGGGTTCCCCCCTGGTTCGCCCTCACCTTCTACGCTGGACCGACACGGCTTGGTTGGCTTCGGGAGTCCCTTTGTCCTCCCCTCCCCCGCACCTCTCCCTGTGTGTCGACGCGAGCCTCTCGGGGTGGGGAGCCCACCTGCTTCCTCAATTCTCCTCGGCTTCCGGCCTCTGGCCCCCGGAGTTTGCGGACAAGCACAGCAATTGGTTAGAGCTGCAGGCAGTCTGGCAAGCCCTCTTCGTTTGGGAGAACCAGCTCAGGAACCAACGGCTTCTCGTCCTCTCCGACAACTCGACGGTGGTGGCCTACATCCAGAGACAGGGGGGCACCCGATCTCCCGACCTCTGTATGCTCCTCTTCCGTTTGATGCGCTGGGCCGAGGAACGCGACATTACACTCCTCGCACGACACATTCCGGGCCACTTGAATGTGTTGGCGGACTCGCTCTCTCGCCGCGGCCAGTTGCTCCACACAGAATGGACGTTGCGCCCGGACATCTTCCAGATGATCTGCGCCCGTTGGGAGACTCCCTTAATCGACCTCTTTGCTACGAGGTGGAATCGCCAGCTTCCCCTCTTCGTCTCCCCGATTCCAGACCCGCTGGCCTGGGCAGTCGATGCCCTCTCGATTCCTTGGGACGGCCTCATCGCTTACGCGTACCCCCCAACAGTCCTCATTCCCAAGGTCCTCCACAAACTTCGAGGGAGCAACGCAGTCCTGCTTCTGGTCGCCCCGCTGGCTTGGACCCGGTCCTGGACCACCGACTTACTCAACCTCGCCACCTCTCCTCCCCTGCGCCTTCCCACGCCCCGTTCCATGCTCAAGCAGCCCAGGCAGGCTCTCTTCCACCCTTGTCCCGAACGCCTGTCTCTTCACGCCTGGAGGTTGTGCAGCGCGCCCTCACCGCTCGAGGCTTCTCTGGTGCAGCAGTGGAGGCAATCGCTGCAGCCCGCAAGCCTTCCACCCGGCGTGTTTACGAAGGGAAGTGGCGCGTCTTGTGTGCCTGGTGCGACGCCCGTCGCCTCCTACCCACCGGCCTGACTAACCCACAGCTAGCGGACTTTCTCCTATGGCTCTTCGAGGTCCAAGGTTTGGCGCCCATCACCATCAGGGGATACTTATCCATGGTCGCCGACACGTACCGTCATCTCGGCCTTCCAGACCCCGGCGCCTGTAAGGACCTTTCCGACCTCATGTCCAGCTTCAGCCTCCAACGTCCGACTCAGCGTTCTCTCATTCCTCGCTGGGACCTACCTTGGGTCCTGACGTGGCTGAATTCTTCCCAGTTCGAGCCACTCGCTCTAGCCCCTCTGGCAAATGTGACACGCAAGACCTGCTTCCTTCTAGCCTTGGCCACCGCGTCCAGAGTTAGTGAGCTACACGCTCTTTCTACCCGCCCAGACTGCCTCCAGTTCAGGGCAGATCGCTCCGTGCAGCTCTTAACGGACCCCAGCTTTATTGCCAAAACAAGGTCGCCCCTAACTGCTCCACAGATCATCACCTTGCGGCCCCTGGGAGGGCCTGCCTGCTCTCCGGAGACTCGGCGACAGGATCCCGTGCGTGCCCTACGCATCTACCTGCGCCGTACCAAAGTTACCCGTAGAGGGCGCTCCCGCCTCTTCCTGCCCATACGCCAGGGCAAGACTGATATCACAGCCCAGACGATCTCCTCCTGGCTGCGCTGGGTAATACGATCGGCATACATGGATCTCTCCCCACGCGTAGCGCAGAGACTGAAGATCCGCGCACACGAAGTACGCGCCATGGCCACGAGCGTCGCATTCGATCGGAACTGCGCTGTCAAGGACATCGTGGCCGCGGTGGGCTGGCGAGCAGAATCTACCTTCGCTCGTTTCTACCTTCGGGATCTGGCGGGACAGCGAGACAACCTCGCCTTGTTGGGGGACCTCACGGTGGCACAGCACTCCCTCCCGGCGCAGCAGGCGCCGTAGGTACGCACCTAGCTCGTTACCTGGGAATTAGCAATGGGAGGACGGTCTTGGTCTCCGGTAGTACCGGGGCGGCACCCTCCTCCTATTCGTGATTCTCCCATTTGTCATGTCATCGGTAATGTTTTTGATGAAATAAATGCATTTTTCTTTAAAAGGTATTTTTTCGAAAAATACTTACCGATGACATGACACGGAGGACCCTCCCACCTGCCCCGCTTGCCGCTGGTGAGCCTAGTATCTGACTGGCGAGTCAGGTGACTCGGAACCGGATAGGCAGGTCCGGGAGACAACTCTTGGCCCCTCTGGAGGGTTCCCCGAGTGCCTCCCGGGTTGTGTGTGCACACAACGGGTTCGTAGGCTAGAATTTGAGCACGTAGTAGACACTCCCATTTGTCATGTCATCGGTAAGTATTTTTCGAAAAAATACCTTTTAAAGAAAAATGCATTTTTCACACATTGTTAAAACAAAATTTTCAACACACAATTTGCCACCACTGGCAGTGAAGGAACAAAGCGATGGTGAGCAACAGCGAGGGTGAGCAATAGCGCAGGTGGAGTGAGCAATAGCGATGGTGAGCAATAGCGAGGGTGGGATGAGCAATAGCGAGGGTGGGGTGAGCAATAGCGAGGGTGGAGTGAGCAATAGCGAGAGTGGAGTCAGCAACAGCGAGCATGGAGTCAGCAATAGCAAGGGTGGACAAGAGCAAAGGCGGAGGATAAAACACGACAAATACCTCCAGGTCTCCATAGGACCCCTCAATCTGCAGATCATCCAACAGCGACATCAACAGCTGGCCTGCGCTGGCTCCCAGGGCCACAGCCGCTACGCTGAACCCCTGGTGGGTGCTGCACACACACACAAAATCTGCCTTCATGAAATTATTATCAGGGGTCGCACTGGTGTTGTCAGTTTTATTCACTTAAAAAAAGAAAGATGGTCATCCCTGTCAGCTCTGGCAGTAAAATATTCCCATGCTGGGTCAACCTCATCCCTCTGCCGATCCACCCACAGGTCTCCATGTAGTTGATCTATTACTGACCCCCAGACACAAATACAGGGTCGTCTCACTGCTGCAAGTGCATACAAAGATACCTCACCAAAATGTGAAAGGTTAATGCATGATTTAGAAGAACCCCGCCCACCCCCCCCCCCCCCCCCAAAAGCCAAGTGAAAAAATAACAACCAATGTCATAATGTGGCATGACATGTCGCGTGATCCACGAAGGGCAGTTCACCAGAGAGCTCCAGGTCAGAACTGGTGTCAGGCAGGGGTGTCTGCTGTCTCCGTTCCTCTTCCTACTGGCCATAGACTGAGTCATGAAGATGACCACAGAGCACAGACGAAGTGGAATACAGTGGACACTGTGGACACAGCTTGACGACCTCGATTTTGCAGACGACTTGGCATTACTGTCCCACACTCATCAACAAATGCAGGACAAGACCACGAGGCTTGCTGACATCTCGTCCCAAGTGGGCCTCACCATTCACAAACAGAAAACAAAGACAATGAGGCTGAACGCAACCAGGGAAGAACCAGTCTTGCTTGCTGGCACCCCGTTGGAGGAGGTGGAGTCCTTCACCTATCTCGGGAGCATCATAGACAAAAAAGGCGGCACTGATGCAGATGTCAGAGCACGAATCGGTAAAGCCAGAGCAGCCTTTCTCCAGTTGAAAAAAGTGTGGAGTTCCAGAGAGCTGTCACAACACACCAAAGTCCGGATTTTCAACTCCAATGTAAAAGCAGTTCTCCTATATGGAGCAGAGACATGGAGATTGACAAAAACCACAGTCAACAGAGTACAGACCTTCATGAACAGTTGCCTTAGAAGAATTTTGAAAATCCACTGGCCAGAGAAGATCAGCAACGTCAGACTCTGGGAGAGAACAGAGCAGATAACAGCAGAGAATGAAATTGGGCGAAGAAGATGGGGATGGATCGGTCACAGTCTGAGAAAGCCAGCTTCCAGTATCACTAGGCAGGCATTGTCATGGAACCCCCAGGGAAAGAGGAAAAGAGGTAGGCCGAGAAACTCCTGGCGTCGAGACCTCCAAGCAGACATCAAGAGACTGGGAACCACCTGGAGTAGAATCGAAGGAAAAGCACAGGACAGGAGTTGCTGGAGGTCTCTCGTCGACGGCCTATACCCGGGTAGGGGTGACAGGCATAAGTAAGTAAGAAGTAAGTAATGTCATAATGATCATTAGCTGTGGAGATTAATGGTGCAATAAGGGATTTGCTCACATTCATTAACCCATGTAGCCCCAGATCCCTACAGCAGGAGATGGCTTGACCATGACAATTCAAGGGTAGTGCCAGATTAGCTTGGCACCTTCAGGCACCAAGCTAATCTGGCACTACCCTTGAATTATCATGGTCAAGCCATCTCCTGCAACTGGTACATAGTTGTTAGGCAACACCTCCAAAATTTAAGAAATGGGACCTTGGGGCTAAAAGGGTTAAGTGATGTAATGCAGTGAAGCAGTGTTAACCACAGAACCACCACCAACTATGCACCTTTTCGCAGAGCCAGGTCTGCCACCAGGAGTGGAAGTGTCCTTGACCTTGTGGGCAGCACCTTCTGAAGTCTGCCGTTTGCCCGAGTCACGCCTCTCCAGGATGATGGCTGGTGTGAGGGCCATGACACCCTGCAGACCTTTCAGCAACACCCAGGCAGCGATCAGATTCAGGTTCTGGGCCACCTGCTCACACGCGCAAAAACAGGTTGGTCAAGTAATATCACCGATCAATGCACACTGGTTACCTCCCTTGATTCTGCTGTTTTAAAATTTGAGGGAGACAACCAGTGTGAGATCGATGGTGCCCTGATGTGTACATCTGAACCCGATCTTGTCGTGAATCTATGCCTCGTGCAGACCAACACAGTCACATAAAAAAATATTTTAACCCATTTAGCCCCGAGTCCCTGCAGCAGGATCTGGATTGATCATGATAATTTAAGGGTAGTGCCAGATTAGCTCGGCACCTGAATTATCATGGTCAATCCAGCTCCTGCAACTGGTACATAGTCGTTAAGCAACGCCTACAAAATTTGAGAAATGGGACCTTGGGGCTAAAAGGGTTAACCCACTTCAGGCGCCAAGCTAATCTGGCACAACCTTTGAATTATCAAGGTTAATCAATCTCCTGCTGTAGGGACTCAGGGCCAAAAGGGTTAAAGACCATCATTCAGGTGACTGTAGCCACCTAAATCAGGGCTCCCAATACAAATTCTTAAAAATTCATTTTTCTTTAAAAGGTATTTTTTCGAAAAATACTTACCGATGACATGACTGAATGGAAGTGTCTACTACTTACTCATTCTAGCCTAAGAGCCAGTTGTGTTAAAACACAACCCGGGAGGCACTCGGGGAACCCCGCGGGGACCAAGAGTTGTCTCCCTATACCCACCACCCGGAAGCCGGGTACCCATAATCCCTCAGTCAGGATACTTAGCGCACCAGCGGCAAGCGGGGCAGGTGGGAGGGTCGTTTGAGTCATGTCATCGGTAAGTATTTTTCGAAAAAATACCTTTTAAAGAAAAATGAATTTGTTTCTTCAAAAACATTACCGATGACATGACTGAATGGAAGAATTGCGAATAGGAGGTGGGTGCCGCGCTCCAGCACACCTTAGGGCCCAAGGGCCGTCCTCCCTAACGCAAACTCCCGACGACCCTAGGTAGGTGAATACCTACGGCGCTGAGGCGCCAGGAGGGAGTTGTGCCCCCCCGCAAAACGCCCCCACCAGAGCGAGGAGTCTCGCTGGCCTGGCAGAACTCTGCGATCGAGGCGGGCGAAGTCATCCTGCCCGCCAGCCTCCAGTAGCCACGAAGTGTAAGACAGTACAGTCCCTGACGAATGTGATGTTCGTGGCCATGCAAGTGCCTTGATAACGTAACTGTAGCCTCTAACCTCCCTGAGGGAGGGGTCCTGTAATTCAGAACGTATGACTGAGCTGAGCCAGGAAGAACGTCCGGCATGTAGCGTCAGTGGTGCCGGAACCGGCAAAGAGGCGAGCACGTCCGTAGCGAACGGCTATGTCGTAGGCACACATGAGGCTTGTACAGGGATTTGCTACGTGGTCTCCTGGTGGAATAGCGCCCCGTAAGCGGGCGCAAGGTGAACCCGTGGACCAAAGGCGCGGCGGTCCAGGTAAGGTATGGTCCGAGAGGAGCTGTACGTAATTGTTCCCTCGAACTGTAGGCAGACCGGGCGAGTCGTAGCTCCTGAAGCTCGTTAACCAATCCACCATGGCAACATCCCTCAGGCGCCGTATGGCTGCAAGGCCAAGACGTAGCATGCGATGACTCCTCACGAGGGGAGTCGACAGGAGGCTCCGGACGAGCGCGTGTAAGTCTCTCCGAACCGGGCTCCGAGGAGAGGCGGGTTATCTGCCGGCAAGTGGACCCCCAGCAGGATCCCGGCGGCTTACTTGGAGACGAGTGGGTACCGAGATTGGACGTGGGACGTCGCCAAGCGCGACTCTCTGAACTGGGCTCTGTGAGGCGAGTTCTCTGCTTCTCAAAAGCTGTGTCCGGGCTCGCTCCGTCCGGGTAGCGGCCTCGTCGGTCAAAACCCCACCCTGTGCCCTAGTCCACTGAAATCGTTGTGGAGACCCTCCACAGGATCATCCTGGTCTCATGCGCCGATCCTCCGAAGGTGTCCTGGTGCATTCCGTGTGTAGCCACTGGTCCCACCGGGGAAGACTGGCCCAGATCTATCGTCGGTCCAGGTAGCGTCACGCACGGAGGGAGTTGAAGTTCTTTCTCCAAGCACCAGGGTAGGGGGTACGCACTGGTCAGAGGATCGCCAGCTGCCCTGATCCTGGAAGTACACCTCCGCTGTCGCGTTGCCGGAGAGGAGAAGCTCCTGTGACCTATCCTTCCTCCCACGAGCAGAAGAAGAAGGCCTAGTAGTCCGCGTCGGATCCAAGCTAAGCACGCTCTTGTCCGCGAAGTCCGAAGGTCGGAGGGTTGGACCTCGAGAAGAATCACGGAAGTAGGAAGTGTAGCTTGAGCAGCCGGGCTTAGAGACGACTAAGGTGCGTAGATCCGACTCCGTGTAGTGGCTAGGTCCTCCGCCACGAGCACAGCCAAGCGGTACCACCTGTCCGAAGTCCGGCACCCCCCGGGTGCCCAAAGAAAGTTGTCGAGATGGTTAGACGTCAGGGAGCAGGGGCTGCGCCTTGGTTCCCCGGTGTCCACGATGGATGAGAACCCACAGTGAGTCAGGTGGCGATGCCGGGCAAACTTCCGCAGAAGGGCGGCGGCGATGAGCTTGGATGTCCCGTCCAGCGCCGGCCGAGTGTCCATCCGCGCAGAAGAACAGGTCTGCCGGAACCGCAGCACTGGAAGCCGAAGAAGAGGGAGAGGAGAACGGCTGAGACGTCCGAGCAACCAGTCCGAGGGGTCGTCAGCCGTCAAACTCAGGGTGTCGAAGTCCCGCTGTCTGGAACCGGCGACCGAGGAGGGCTCCGAGGGAAGGAATCCCGCTGACGGCGAACCACAGAGGTCGAAGACTCCCTCCGAAGGGGAAAGCGAAAGACGGAGCGACGCGGCGAGGGTCTCCTGAGAGCCGACGGCGGGTCCCGACGAGAAGAACGGCTGCGACGAGGAGGAACGGAACGGAGAGGACGAAGGAAGGGGAAGTGGCCGGTCGATGGGAAGAGGAACGGGACGAACGGGAGTCCGAATGAGATGGGGAACGCGAAGAAGGCGAAACCCGTCTGAGTCGAGGGAGTCCTGATCCGTCGAACGATGAGTGGAGAAGGTCTTCCTACGATCTTGCGAAACAGAGCGACAACGGTGAGTAGAATCCCGGCGCCTACGATCTTCGCCAACAGGAGGCTCCGGACGAGTGCGTGTAAGTCTCTGTGAACCAGGCTCTTGGGAGAGGCGGGTTGCTTGCCGGCAAGGGGACCCCTGCGGCCAGAGACGAGTGGGGAACGAACCAGGATCTTGGGAGAGGCGAGTTTCTGTGCACTAATCCGTTGAATACTCAGTGGCGTTTTCTGTGTCGGATCAAGTTGGTCTCGCGCGTCCGGTGCCGGGGGCACAGCGGAAGGCGTCTCGGTAATCTCCAAGCACCCGAGCGGGAAGGTCCTCCTATGATCTTGCGAGGGAGAGCGATAACGTCGAGTAGAATCCCTGTGTCTACGCTCTTCACAACCAGGAGGCTCCGGACGAGTGCGTGTATGTCTCTGTGAACCAGGCTCTTGGGAGAGGCGGGTTTCTTGCCGGCCAGGGGACCCCCAGCGGAATCCCGGCGGCTTCCTCAGAGACGAGTGGGGAACGACAGTGGAGGAGGGACGCCATGAGCGTCCCACCAAACCAGGCTCTTGGGAGAGGCGGGTTCTTTCCACCAGCTGTGTCCGGGCGCGCTCTCTAACGGAGGCGGTCTTGACGGTCGAACTCCCACTCTGTGTACTAATCCCTCGATTACTCAGTGGCGTTTTCTGTGTCGGATCCAGTTGGTCTCGCACGACCGTTGCCGGGGGCACAGCGGAAGGCGTCTCGGCAATCTTCAAGTACCCGAGAGGGTAGGAGGCTCCCTCCTATAAAAGTTCCAGAGATTAGACCATCGCAGCTCCGGCCAGGAAGCACAGACGTCACAAGTGTGGTCGGAAGCACACCCAGCGCACAGGAGACAGACTGTATGGATATCCGACGGCCACCGGAAGCCTCCTCATTGTTTGCAGGTCACCAGTAGGCCAATGCAACACACAAAACATGACGGCACTCGGCGAGTGTCTACAGGATCTCTGGAGGGACGTGAAGAACGGCAACTCCTATGCACGCCAGCAGAGGAGAGTGAGCGGAGTGTAGACCTGGAGCGGTGTAAGGGTCACTCCAATGAGGCGATCCGTAGAGGAAGAGCATCCAACGGTGCCGATAGTGGTCCCTACTCTGGCGCCGCGCAGCGCGAGCGGGACGAGTACCCTCGAGAGGTGGCCTGGAACTGTGTCGATAGTAGGCTCCGCTTCCTTGGAGACGAGCATCCTTACTAGAGTCCCTGGACGTGCACGTGAATGTCTCTGAGCCGGGCTCCGAGGGAGGCGGGCTTTCTTGCCGGTAAGGGGGACCCCCAGCGGGATCCCGCGGGCTTTCTTGGAGACAAGTGGGACCGATAGTGGACATGGCTTCTTGGAAGGCTTAGTCTGGGCGCGCTCCCTCCTGGAAGCGGCCTCATCGATCCAGGCCCACTTCGTGCACTAGTCCACTGAACCCGGTGTGGGGCTTCCCACAGGGACGTCCTGGTCTCAAGCGACCGGTGCCAAGGATACGTTGGATGGCGTATCCACATCCTGCGCATAGGAGACCCGAACTAGTGGTTGTCCGACGGCCACCGGAACATCTGCCTTGCGTGAAGGACATCAGCATGCCCCTCTTCATCGGGGCGGAACGGGATCCTTCAAGCACCAACAGCATAGGTTGCTCCCGCCTGCAGACGCTTCAATGCTGCCATCCGCGCTGCTGAGGCCAGGTGACACAATCATCCCAACGTGGTAGGAGGCACCTCCCGTGCCGGAAGACAGGCCTAGTCCCAATGGGCGCTGCCTGGACATGAAGATCACACCTACCAGTAGCAGCCGGGCTGGTGCTTACAGCCGAGAAGCTGCTTGTCCTCTCAAGGTGGTAGTGTACTGCAACGTCCAAAGAAGTCGGACGTGTGCATAATTGTCTTACCGAGCGGGCCTTGCCAGAGGCTGTTCACGTGTGCTCCCCCTGGCAGCGGCCTCCACGATCCACGCTCGCGCACTAGTCGACATCCGGTGTGGCTTCTCCCCCAGGTCAGTCCGTTGTCGTGCGGAAACCCGCAGTGTCCGGAAGGCGCCTAAACTGGTGCCGATTGCTTGCAACGCAAGCATGGTCGGCGGGGCATCCGGTGCAGAGGCGAAAGACCCCTGGGGGCTGAACTAGCCACTGTCATCTGTGTGAATGGGTAGCACATCCCTGCAACAGATAACACACCCGAAGGCCTGCGGGCGAGTCCTGTGGGACTAAGCCACGAAAGGTAGCCTTCGTAACAACCAAACACACAAGCACCAAAGCGGGGTAACAGACTGTCAAGCCTGCACGCCAGCAGTGCAGTAAGAAGGTCGACTCACTGCCATCAAGCACTAAGGTGAGCAACCAACATATGTAGCAAAAGTCAAACATGTCATGACAGAAGCGAGGTACCAAACTGCACGCCTACAACTAGCCGTGCAGTAAGCAAGTAGGCCCACTGCCGCCAAGCGCTAAGGCGAGGGAACAACATATGTACACAAAAGACGAATACGTCATGATGGAAGCGAGGTACCAAACTGCACGTCTGCAATCTAGCAGTGCAGTAACGAGGTAGCTTCACCGCCGTCAAGCGCTAAGGTGAGCAACAACATATGTACCAACCCCTGTCATAAAAGGAGTCAGGCCCCAACATCATTACTAAGGGTGACCGTGTGTGGAAAAAACAACACCGGCCGCATGCTGTACAATTCAATACGCAATGACAACCAAGACAAGAAAAACATCTGGGGCAGTAAATCACCACTTTATGTGGACATGTCACGAGGGGCCCGCCCAGCCAAGGAGCGTAAACCCCCAAGCTGCCCGCCGGAACGTATATCCACTCTCTAAGGTACGTGAGCACTTGTCCACAGCGTATGCCTGCGTATGCAAGCGTGCGCTTAAATTCATCACCCGTATCTATACAAACATCCCGCAAGCGAAAACAGAAAAGGGGCCAGAACAGGCGTTGGTACCGAACCAACTACGCGATGACAAGGCGTGACCCAAGCTGTGCCACTCAGCTAATCAGGCCATGGAGTAAAAGAATTCTCCACACCCAAGGTACAAATGCGTAGGAAACTTAGCTACGATTCACCGAAGGTGAGTGGGCGCGCAATTACAGTGAGAAGAAGACGAAAAACTTCGTACCTGCACAAACCAGTGCCCAGCCCGGGAACCGGCCGAGGGTCAACCCCGCTACCTTACCTCTCCGCCGAAGGGGAACGGGGGGAGACGTCCAAAACCCGCCTGGCATGACCGGCGAAGCTCACCGGACAGCTCACCAGAGGTCGAAGCGTAGGCGCTAAGCAGTGGGGACGAGAAAGCCACGCAGCAGCACAGGCAGGGCCGACGAAACGATCCTATCTCCCGCTCTTCATTCCAACAGCAAGTCCGAAACCAGAGAACCGGTCGAAAAACCAAAGTCCGTAGGCTAGAGCAGAGCGCAAGACGACCGAATCGTGCGCCTAAGTAGACTAGACTGAGGGATTATGGGTACCCGGCTTCCGGGTGGTGGATATAGGGAGACAACTCTTGGTCCCCTCGGGGTTCCCCGAGTGCCTCCCGGGTTGTGTTTTAACACAACTGGCTCTTAGGCTAGAATGAGTAAGTAGTAGACACTTCCATTCAGTCATGTCATCGGTAATGTTTTTGAAGAAACAAATCCCTGAACAAAAATCCAGTCGCCGGATTTGCGCACGCGCGAGTGTTAGTACTGTTACTTTCAGAGTATAGTGTTCCTTTTATAGTACAGACTGTGTTAGTAAGAGGATACTAAAATCTATAATGAATCAACCAATAAGGACGTGCTGCAGTATGATTTAGATCACTTGCAAGAGTGTTCTGACACATGGGATTTGCATTTTAATGTCATGTAAGGTCTTGCATGCTGGAAGGAACAATCCTGAACATGATTACCTGATGAAAGTTAACAGTGACATTAATGATTAAAAAGGTGGTATCTTGTGAGGAGGAAAGGGACTTGGGTGTTGTTTTTGATAAAGTTCTATCTTTTGATCCCCATATTCAGAACTGTATCAATAAGGCCAACAAAACGGTTGGAGTAGTTAAGAGAGCCTTTAATTATTTGGATAAGGACTCTTCAGTCTGTAAACTGTATAAAAGCACTAGTCAGACCACATTTAGAATATGCAAACACTGTACGGTACCCAGGTTTAAAGAGACAATCATTTGCACTCAAAAGGGTACAGAGATAAGCAACACAGCTGGTTAAAGAATGTATAAATATGACTTAGACAGACTCAAATATTTTGGACTACACTCCTTACGTGGACGTAAAATACGCGGAGACTTAATCCAAGAAAATTTATAATGGCATCGATGACCTAAACTGAAACAACTTTTAGTGACAGAACCCGAAACTCTGAAGGGAAAATCTTTGTACAGTATTGCAAAACTAACCCGCAGAAGTTTTGTTTTTCTAACAGAGTTGCCATTGTTTGGAATGAATTACCAGTTTCATTAAAAAAAAAAAAAACCACCTAATATAAATTCTTTTAAAAACCAGCTGGATGAATCACCAAAATTTAAAGAGATTTTCTATTGCTATGATGAATGATTTGTAGAAAAATTGCATGCATAACAGACCCATATAGTAATTAAAGAAAGAAAGGACAGTTGCAAAGACCTCGCGGCCTATTTCAAGTTGTCCTCACACTACTACTACTAGACTTACGACAGCCTGGCCAACAGTGTGACACTTCAACACCGGCTGCTGTTAAAAATGGTGCACCGCATACGCCAAGTGGCCAATGGTGCCACAGTTAGAGTTCCATTTTCCATGTTGGCTCTTTGTCTATATCCTTTGCTCTGCTAGAATTCTTCTCGACGATGTCTGCACGCGACTGACATGTTTGCGATGTGATCGAAATGGCGGTAGCCGTGAGGTGCGCGCGCTTCGGTAACTTCTGGCCGCGTTCCACTAACTTCCATCGTCTGCTCTCAGACCCTGGCTGCGACTCGCAGTTCACCGTATTTTCATTATTTTAATTTCCCCCTGGACAATTTTTTTTCGCGGGTCGCAGGTCAATTTCGCGGAAATGACATTTGGTTTTTCGTGGAAATCCGCGAAACCGCGGGTAATTGGGAGCCCTGCTAAATGATGATGTCACTTTCTGCCCGGCAAGACTGCTCTTGAAACAGCACCTGTCTTTTAAAACCACTTTTTGTTCTTGCAAAAGAAGGTGGTTGCTCAGGTGCTACTGTATAGCACTGGCTCAGTACCATCATTTATTGTGACTATTTTAAAAAATTTTACTCTTGAAACTGGACTCGGCTGCAAAGACACTCATCACCAAAGAAAAGTAGTTAGTAGTCGTGCTTACGTTGCCTCCAGCCCTGGTAGAGTTGCGGAGAGCCACAGACACGCTGTTGAAAACTTCCAGCTGCAAAACAAACAGGAATTGAAAAGTGGATTCAATGAACCCCCTTCTCACCACTGGAAGTACCAAAAGCCACAACTTTCCAAGGAAAGCATTGGACACAGCAAGAGACTAGATCCTTATGAGCCCCCGCGACTGGAGGCTCGTAAGGAGCTTATGTCTCATGCAGTTGGATCATGTTCACCTTTTCTCAGCAGTGAAGGGGTTAATGAGAGCCTTCTGTTGATCACCTTTTGTTTTTGTATTTTAGATCTATCCAAATAAGAACAATCATAATAATGTGTATTTTTAGGGCATGCATTCTAATCTCACCTCTGAGCACTCCATTCAAACCTGCACAGAGCGACCACCCACGGGATTATCTACATGTCCTCATATAAAACAGGTGTTCTCTTCATACAGGGTCATCTAAGTAATAAAAAGAAGACCACTCGACCAAAACTGCATGGTCTTCTTGTGAACAGGGTCGCATTGGCAGGTGTGACTGTATTACAATGTTCACAAACAAAATCACAATTCAACCCCCCCCCCCCCCCCCCCCCCCCCCCGACACACCCTGGTTGTTTAACCCTTTTAGCCCCGAGTCCCTACAGCAGGAGACTGATTGACCATGATAATTCAAGGGTAGTGCCAGATTAGCTTGGCAGCTTAAGGCGCCCTTGAATTATCATGGTCAATCCACCTCCTGCAACTGGTACACAGTCGTTAAGTAACAGTAACACTTCCAAAATTTTGGAAATGGGACCATGGGGCTCAAAGGGTTAATCCTTGTTCATGCTGAGCCCAAAGGTTGAAACAGAAGTAGGTCAAAGACAGTAGGATAACACCCTCTATAGTAAGGAAAGATAGTACACAGTAGGTTGTGCCTCTTTATAGTAAGGTCTAAAGGGCCCATTTGACTGGATTGCCCCAATCTTCGCAGTGTGCGTCCTCATTAAAGTCATACTGTCATAGCAACTCACACTGAGCAAGAGGCGTATTCCTGAGCTCCTGCAGCTGCAGGAGCTCATGAGAATATAATATTATGCCTTTTGCAAATGTTCTCGGCTAATTAATCCACTGAATGTTTGAAGCCTGTGCAATGTTTGAAATACTTCTTAATAGGTCTTAACCTATTTAACATTTAGGGGGTTAACTTGTACCGTAACAGCTCAAGAATGATGCACAGAGCAGCTTCTAGCAACATCCTAGAACGGTCACGGTCGATCCGATCTGTCCTGGTATCAGTATTCTCAAGTCTTTGACTTGTTCAACAATTTCCACCACTCACCGCTTTCTGCACAATGGAACGGCCATATCCTTCAATCTCCTCGTCCTTGCTGGCTGGCTGGGCCGAGGTGGCTGGTTTGACCATGTTGATGATGGTGTCGGCTGTTGCAACAGTGAGAGCTGCGTACAGACAGCTGACGGTGCAGTTGACGATCTTCTCTAGCCGTTTGGGGGTGAGCGGCTCCAGCACTGGCAGGGAGTAGGCCATCCACACCACGGAAATATCGCTCAGGATTGACTGGTAGCTAAACACAACACATTACCGCAGAACCTGTTTTGAGCGACCACCCCATTCCGAGAGATTGCCCGTCATTAACCCATAGCATACTCAGGCTAAAAGCTTCAAATTTGTACACTGCCATATGCAAGCTAGGTAAGAATATAGACCAATGGCTTTAGTTCAAGGGTAGTGCCAGAATAGCTTGGCGCCTAAATGATAAGGGTTAAAGACCATCAGGTGGCTGTAGCCTCCTATTCCTAAATGATGGTCTAAAATGACAAGTGACACTCTGTGCCCTTTAACTCATTCAGCCCCGACACAACACAGCAAGACATGGATTGAGCATGACAGTTCAAGGGTGGTGCCAGAATAGCTTGGCGCCCCTAGGCGCCAAGCTATTCTGGCACCACCCTTGAACTATCGTGCTCAATCCGTCTCTACAATCGTAATACAGTCCTTCAGAGGACGACTTCAAAATCTGGGGATTTCGGTCCTGGGGCAGAATGTGTTAAGGCTTCAATTGCAATAGTACCTGTCTTGTCACTCCACTTTTGTCTTGTAAAAAAAAATGTGAGCCAGCCAACTAAGGCTGACATCAGCCCAAACATCATTAGCTTACTGGGTGTTTTTAAACCTTTGGCTGTAGGTGGCGGTATTTGTGATGATTCCTGTGGCAATCATCGTGACAAAAACCACTACTGACAGCCAAAAGCTTAAGAGGAATACCTACCTGTTTCTTGTAGTCAGAGCCTCAGACAGCGTGGCAGGCAGAAGAAACGTCGTGCCGGCCAGTGCGTCTTTGCACCTCTGTTGATACTTGGACAGAAAGGGAAGCTGCATGCAAGCGTCCGTCAAAATGTTGGCTCCGTTCAGCTGCAGCATGCTGTTACAATTCTTACTCCCCAATAGTGTTGCTGTTTCTTCGACCCCCTCAATTGTGATGCCAATGTTTCTTGTGTCACGTTCAGCAGATGTGGCCTCAAGGCTCATGTCTTGCTTGGAGGAGGCTGTAGGGGCGACTTGGTCGAAAACAGAAGTCATCTGGTCGAAAAGGTTGCTCCCTGTGTCGAGTCGCATCAGTTTTTTCTCTTTGTGTTCCGTCTGTTCTGCGGGCTCTAAATATAGAGTGAAGAGGAGTTGAGCAAGTAACACATGAATTTGTGACATGATGCATTCGGATATACAGCTATTTTGCCACCACCCTTGAACTATCATGGTCGAGCCGTATCTTGCTGTGGTGTGTCGTGGGTTGAATGAGTTAAAAACAATAAAAGGTAAGTTTATACTATTTTAGCTCCTTTTCAGTGCTCATGACAGAATATCAATTAACTCTTTGGCTATCAGTTGCGTTTTAAGTCACGATGATTCCTGCAGGAATCACCACGACCATACGAACTACTGACAGGCACAGGGTTACTCAACCCACCCCCCCCCCCCCCCCCCCCACTCCATGCGTAAGTAATACAAACGGCTGCACACGCAAGATGGTTAACCATCTGGCTGTCGATAGCCAAAGGGTTTAAAGATAGCATCTCATAGAATTTTCTGGTGTAACCCACCTCAGCCTAATTTAACATTTACGAGGTGTGATCAAAAAGTATCAGGACTGGTGACATAGTTATTAGTAAAGGAGCTAAAATTCGCAGAGTGAAGCCACTTGGCACAGATTGACCTTGACCCCAACCGTGCATACACACTAAGTTTTAATGTCCTACCTCACTTCCGCTCTTTACAGCAGTGCTTGGAAGGAACGTATGTAGCGTGTGGTCATCGCATTGACCACGACAGAGAATGTTGAGCAGAGAATCTGAATCAAATTTTGCCAAAAGCTTGGCGATACCTGCCCAGAGGTCAATGTCAATCTGTGCCAAGTGGCTTCACTCTGCGTATTATAGCTCCTTTACTATGCCACCAGTCCTGAAACGTTTTGATCACACCTCGTATGCTGTTCAGGACGTTTATTACTACATCTGCCTGAATGTTGAATCATTTCTGACACAACCATTGTAAACACTGACAAAAAACTGAGCCCTGAGGACAAAATCGCAAAATCTGGGAGTTATTCTAAGACTGCATTAACCCATTTAGCTCCGAGTCCCTACAGCAAGAAATGGATTGACCATGTTAATTCCCTACAGCAAGAGATGGATTGACCATGATAATTAAAGGGTAGCGCCAGATTAGCTTGGCGCCTTCAGGCACCAAGCTAATCTGGCACTACCCTTGAATTATCATAGTCAATCAATCTCCTGCAACTGGTACACAGTCATTAGGCAACACCTCCAAAATTTGAGAAATGGGACCTTGTGGCTACAAGGGTTAAAGTTCAGAAGACACATCAACTATGACAGTTCAAGGGTAGTGCCAGAATAGATTGACACCAGTACACGTCAAGCTATTCTGGCACCACCCTTAACCCCTTGACTGCTACTGGCAATCCCGCTCAAGAGAAGACTTTGACTACATGTCTTTTCCACCAAATGGAATCATCAGCAGCAGTCAAAGGGTTAATAGGTAGTTAGGCCTCTTTTCTGCAAAAACGTATCGTCAGTAGCTACCAAAGTAAATCCAATCTCCCGCTGTACTGTCAGGGCTTGATGGGTTAACAAACCTGTGGAGTCTGCCTCACCCCGGATGATGGGGGGCTGTTTGGAAGCCTTCAACATGGAGGAGAAAGTGACGACATCGTTTTTGGACAGGCATCCTCCCCCTTTGCACAGGCCTCGAATCAGTATCATCAAGTATTTCTGCAACCCAAAAGTGAATCCGTCATGTAAACATCATAATCTGAAGCAAGAGTGTGGCGGCCTATGGTCAGGGAGTCAACCCCTTCACTGCCAGTGGGCGCTCACTGTGCTCTAAAATCTTTGTTAACCCACATCATACTGAGGCTAAAAAGCTTCACATTTGTACACTGCCATATGCAAGCTACATTACAGAACTTACAAATAAGGATATAGACCAATGGATTTAGTTCAAGGGTGGTGCCAGAATAGCTATTCTGGCATTACCCACTGGGTGTCGTTCAATTTCCCCTGGCAATAAAGGGGTTAAAAGCATCCGCACATGACTGCAATCCTAAAAGCACAGATCTGTACATGCAATCTTCTCACTGCTAGATGATCGTGGAAGTCTTCAGCCCAGGAATGGAAGAAAAATTGTAAACATCTACAGGTCTGTTCTGCGGGAGTACACAAGTGCACTTCCATTCAAATGAGATGCTAAGCATCTCATTTGAATGGAAGTGTACTTGTGGCATACTCTCCATGTGGGTCCATCTGGGGATTACTCCCACAAATGGTAGTATAGGGGAAGCGATCCTAAAAATCAAAGCCAGTTGTGCCTAGAAGTGACAATGTTACTGACCTGAGAAATGGTGCAACTTTCGGTGCGTGACTGCATGCGGAGCAGCAGGAAACGAAGCAAGACTCTGCATGCCGGGGCCACATGGGCCACACTCGATCTGGACACTAGAGCAGCAAGTAACATAAAAATGATAATTATGGAGGCACCCTTAAGATAAAAACACATTCACCATATCTGTGTCGGTAGCGGTTTTAACTGTAATGATCCCTATTGCGTGTCGGTAGTAGTTTTACTCACAACGATTCCTATAACACGGAGTATAAGAATCATCGCGACTAAAACCATTACTGACGGGCCCTTCACCACCAGTAGACACATTGTGTCTTCAACCCTTTCACTGCTGAGAACAATTTGAACACCACCCGGCTGTAAGAGATACAGATCCTCATGAGCCCCCACAGTTTCGGGGGCTTATGAGGATCTAAACCTCTTGCTGAAACCACTTTGTATCCACACTGTTTTGATGTCTGGAGATCTTTGACCTTGAATTTACACTGATTTCAAAGACACAATCTGCGTCCACTAGCAGTGAAGAGGTTAACTCATTCAGCCTGGCGCACGTATTTCTTAAATTTTGGAGGCGTCATCTAACGACTATGCACCTGTTGCAGGAGATGGATCGACCATGATAATTCAAGGGTAGTGCCAGATTAGCTTGGCGCCAACAGATGCCAAGCTAATCTGGCACTACCCTTGAATTATCATGGTCGACCCATCTCCTGCTGTAGTGCATCAAGGCTGAATGGGTTAATACTATGTTCTGTACACCGCTAGCTCTTCACTGCTTTCAAACTATAATTTCATCAAACTTTACTTCATGTCGGCAGTAAACAAAGCCTAGGTTTACTATAAAGCTCTACAAGTAAATCTTAATCTGGACAAACTTTGCCAGCAGGAGGCATACATTCTCATGAGTTCTTGCAGCTGCAGGGGCTCATGAAAATCTATGCCTCTTGCAGCAGAAACAGATTGGTTCACCCCTTTGCGTGTCAGTAGCGGTTTTAGTCGGGATAATTCCCATAGGAATCAACGCGACTAAAACCGCTACCGACATGAAAAAGGCTAAGATTAGAGTGCTGATGGCCTCATCCTTACACTTTGTTGTAAACTCTTTTACTCTGCTCTCTAAAAGCGCCACGAGCATGTTAGCATTGTTGCTAATGGACGCTGCTAGACAAGAGCATGGACTGGACTGGATACTCACATGTGTTGCCTTCTGTGCTGAGGCAGTGCGAAGCCAGCGCCACAAAAGACGAGTAGAATGGCTCATACTCCTCATCGTGGTCAAGGATGTCTCTTTCACTGAGCAAAGTACAGGGTATGGGGTTTTTATAAGCTTGTAAGCTTCAACCACGCTACTTTATCATGCAGTTGTGTGACTCTTAACCTATTTCATCCTGAGGCTGATATTGTAAAATCTGCTTATTGTGCTATGAAGGCTGCATTACTGATTAGGAGATAGATCAACTGTTTTAGTTCAAGGGTGGTGCCAGCATAGCTTGGCACCTTAGGCGCCAAGCTATGCTGGCACCACCCTTGAACTATCAGTCAAATGTATTTCAAGCAATGGGTGTATCAGGATGAAACGGGTTAAAGGGTTATTGATTCACAACATATCTCCTTTATGTTCTTAGCTTAGTAGGACTGAAGTGGTCACTATCTTCCACTTCTTAGGACATGGTACCCCAGGTACGCTGTCCTACTCCTATATAAACTGTGCGTGAGGTACACTGTCCTGCATTAATTTCAATTATATCAAACTTTTCCAAGTCTCGTTTCATAAGAGTGTGGATCTAGATGCCAACTTTCTGCACAACTGGTCGGTTCCAGCACATTGAGTGGACACTCTCATACAAAGTGAGACTTAAAAAGCTTGATATAAATTAACACAGAGCAGTTTAAACCATGTACCATATAACACAGGACAGCGTACCCTGGGAACAGTGTCCTGAAAAGAGTACAACAGTAACCATTTCAGTCTTAAGTCTTACAATAATGAATAATGCTGCACAGACAGGCTAACACAACATGAAGTTAAAATTAATTGAAAAACTCTTCCGCACTACTTCCCCCTTGTACTAGTTGTAGATAGGAAAGTTCACCCCAATGCACATTGTGGGCAGTAGAAAACCTATTATGTGTGCCTAGTTACATGGATTGTAAAAAGATAGGTAGAAAGGTATTACTATTAGACATAGAGAAACCACTCTTTCTCTATCAACAAATGTTACAATCAAATTCAAAGCCTGCCCTGAAGATCGCCTTGACCACACACACACTGCTACAATATATAAGTGAAAGGGAAATGGAGCTCTGTAAATCAAATGGAAAGTGAGAAATGAAAGGCTTGTCAGGTTAACAAAAACAACAAACATTAATTTCAACCATCAAGTACTAAAATCTGACACTATGGATATCTATGGATCAGCTGATTCAGATGCACACGTACAACAGATTTCTATTTCATTAACATTTGGTCCTCTTAAAAAAAAAAAAAAATCCTGTACGAGCGCGTAAATTATGCCCGGCGACGCAGACGCATCTTTCACAGACCGATCGATAGCAGACTCCTAGTCTTATCACAAGCAACAGTGACATGCAAAATCGAAACAAAATAGTCTGCGGTGCCCTTCGTAACCAGAGTAAATCCTCTCAATCCAGCAAATACACACACTAATTGTCAAAACACTTACCTTCGCAAGATTGCCTTTGTGAATTCTGGGAGGTCGTGTTTAGGAAAAGAAGTATAAGAAGACGAAAGTAACGGTTTTATCGCCAAGGACCAAGGAAGTCCGGCGTTCGTCGCCATTTTGCTGTCTCTCCAAAAGTGACGTATCTTCCGTTTGTATTGATTATTCCCCTTTGGAATTTTGTGAACCTCCGTGACTCATATGTACTGTTATGTAGTTCCAAGTGGTGGTATCCCCGATGGCACATATGCGTTTGTCTGTTTGTATGAACAAGAACACAAGTTTTATTGCCATAAGACCCTTTGGGGTTAGAATCAATGTTTTGTTTTTGTGAGTACATTTCCATCAACATGTCACTCACAAACCAGATAGGTGAGGCTAGCGTTGGCAGAATTGTACAACAAATGGCTGGCCGAATGGGTGCCTGATAGGCGGGGGCAGGGGATCTAACTGTTCGTCTGTCCAGCGCTGAGTGATTCCCCTTGGTTTGTTCATCAACATGTCAGTATGTAATATTAATTGTGTAATGTCACGTGTCAGTCATTGCCGGTTTTACGGCGTCGGCGCGGCGGGTCAAGTCGGCCATCACTTAAGCGGCCAGTCCTGGCTACCGAGCACCCCCCCCCCCCCTCCCCGCCCCCTCACCCCCCGGTACTCAATAAGATGGGCTTCAAAGTGTACCTTAGTATATCCTAAGATGATTAAGCCATGTTCCCCTAAAATCCTTCGGAACACACCAGAGATATAGCCGATGGCACACCCCCTTACGCCATCCATATCTTTGGTGTGTTGGCCTAAGGGTTTAGGGGAACATGGCTTAAATCCGATACCGTAAGGTACACTTTGAACCCATCTTATTGAGTACTAAGAGGGGGGGGGGGGGGAGGGGGTGCTAGGTAGCCAAGACTGTCTTATGGAGTATGTATATAGGCTGTTTGACATCAGTCGGCCGCGTAGCGCACGTTTTCAGTTTTACAATCATCTCCGGAACCTCCTTTTCTGACGGAACAAATACCATTTAGCCTGTGCCAACTGACCTAATACTGACCTGTACAGTAGTAAAAATTTGGCGAAAAGACACTGAAGAACAAACCATTTTCAATACCCCAATAAACCCCGGCCATCAGTTTCAGTATCGAGGTCAAGTATGCAGACTTCATGTATTGAAAAGCGCTACCGACAGCCGTCCGGCAAAAGGTTACCACTCCGCTTTTAGTCCTACGGACTTAAATACACTTAGTTCATCAAGTTGCGGCTAGGTACTCGATCAGTGTGACGGGCAACGCCTCGGCTGGCGGCACGGCCACAGACAATCCGAACAGCGCATCGACTGGAGCGGCCGGAAAAACACGTGTGACATTTAGTGTGCTGTGTCTGTCTACTTGTCTTCGTGTTTTAGTCTTAGCATGGTCGGTAAAACACATATTCGCCGTAAAAAGAAAAGTGGAAGCAAATATCTCGGAGACGGACGATCTTTTATTATGATATCAGTCCATGTTGTTCAAGCCTCGAATGCAAGAAGGCGGATTAACTCATTCAGCCCGGCCCAACACACCACAATGCGGCAAGACTGACACGATGGATCGAGCATGCGATAGCAGTTCAAGGGTGGTGCCAGAATAGCTTGGCGCCCATAGGCGCCGAAACTACTCTGGCACCACCCTCAGTTGAACTATCATGCTCGATCTGTCGCTAGAATTACAATACAGTCCTTTTGAGGGCAACTCCAAAATTTCCTGGGGTAGAATATGCAGGGGCGGATCTGGGGAGGATCCTAGGGGTTCCGGAACCCCCCCCCCCCCCCGCCAGAATTCTTTAAAATGCTATAACAAAGTCCCTGTTGGGGGTGTTTGGAAGCAAGGTCTAGCGTCGGGGAAGCCTTTTGTGTCAGCAATCCAGATTGCCACATTCCTTCTGCATATGAAGATAAGTAGCGGCTAATGTCTGTTTGTTTGTCTATTTTGACAAAGGGTATTTACCCGAAATATTAATAAATTGTGTTGTACCGTTTTTTCTAAGCGTGTTTCTTTCTCCGTTGGGTAATTCTTTTGTGTCAGGTTGAAGGTCCCAAACAAAAAGTTGGAACCCCCCCCCCTCTCGAGGTAACTGATCCGCCCCTGATGTGTTAATGAAGTCGGCAGGTTTTAAATAACGAGCTCTGCTTACTGTTATAAACGCTAGGCCAGAATGTTATATTTACACTTGGCGGACGATTTTAGTGTGCCGTAATAACCTGGAAACCAGAAATACAATCCAGGGTGAACATGATACAAACAAGGTAGGGGCACAAACTCTGTCAGTGCCGGAAATAGCCTCGGGCTTTCACATCAGCGCTAAAATCAGTACTCGGACTAATCAGAAGTCAGAGAATTTTATTCAGTGGACGGTAAAATACTACTACTTTAAAGAAACGGTCACTCGCTCAGACGGAAGGGGTAAATAGTGTGATTAGTGCCACAGGAAATCAGTGCTGGAACATTCAGCTTAACTCATCTTAATTCAGCTTAATTCAGTTTTGGCCTTGTATGCTGAATTGTAGTGGACCAAATTCGAGGTAAACTGATTTTCACATATTTCTTGTTTCAAACTCCTGAAGCGTAAAAGGTGACTGGCCGGCCGGCCGATGTCGGCTGTCGTTAGCCGGCGCACGGCAGTGCGCGGGCCAACGGCAGCCAGCATCGGCCTGATGACATTTTGTGCACTGGGCTGTGCTGTTTTTGAGGACGGCCATGTCAGTGGTCCGCAGCAATCTATCTGCTGGTCGCTATCCCCCTTTGCCGATTCAGTACAAATTCACAATCATACCTGTATCCACCTCATTGTGTACACAAGTAAAAGAAACGTCAGTGTCACCGGTGCTGAAGACGTCACAGTCCAAGTCAGCGCCGGACGTCCCCTCTTAACTGCGGCGCGATACAGTGTCAGGACTGAATGTTTCCACTGCGTCACGTGGGCTTTGAACACAGAAGACGGCACGTGCTACCTACGCCCCACGCTGAGTGCAGCGGACGACGGGGACGGCAGAAGCGTCAGTCAGTCTGTATACACTGATACAGGTAGACTGTAGACCAAAGCGCACAGGACCGACGTCGGCCGCCGTTGGCCCGCTCACGGCCATGTGCAGGCCAACAGCGGCCGACATCGGTCCGATGGCCTTTTGCTCATTGGGGAACTTTCTGGTCACCTCGTTTCGCCAGAGGTGTGTTGTATATAGTTTGGAGGGCTCGTGAGGACATGATCTATGTCTGTTGCAGGTTTATGTTTGTGTGTCCACCTTCTTCACCTTTTATTTGGGCGCTACACCGGAATAAACTAATGTCTTGAAGAAAACAATATTTCAGTCCATTTCTACCAAGTGATTTAAATAAACTCGTTTCTATAGAAGTTTGAACATGTTAACGCTCTGGAACCGACCTAATTTGTTTGTTTGTTTGTTTGTTTGTTGTTTGTTACAGCATCAACATGCAAAGAAACAGACGCCCCCAACAACTTCACGGCAGTGACGTCTCAAAATCAAATGTCTTGATGCTGAGGTCATATGTCGTAAACACTGACACAGACTTCGTCCATTTGCACACGTGCGTTGTCTGGCTGCGGGTCAGTGGGAGACAGCAATGGGCTGTGTCAGCAGAAAGTCTGGAGAAACTTTCAGGTCTGGTTTCACTTGTTGAAAGCGTGTTGTCTGTGCGCGCCATGGTCACTTTTTAACAAAAGAAACTCACGTCGTGTGAACTCACATTATACTTTGTAATAGTTTGTAGCTGACTCAGTTGTAGTTAAACCTACTTATGTTCCAAACCACGCGTCACTTTGGACAGAAAATGTTTGCTGGTTCGTGATTTTACACCTTACGGTATCGAGGGTGTATCGACCACTGTTTGACTCATAGACAATACGCTGTCAACAAAACCAGACCTGGAACTGAGTTTCTCCAGATTTTCTGCTGAGTCACGGCCATTGCCGTTTGCTGTCTCCCACTGACCCGCTGCCAGGCAACGCACTTGCGCAAAATGGACAAAATTACGACTGTGACCTCAGCATCAAGACAAATTTTGAGACGTACACGAAAACTTGTGCGTGCTGTGCGGCAAAACCCGAAGGCGGAACGGCCGCATCACAATAAAGAAAGTAGCTCAGTCATGCGCGGTCAAAAGGTCGTTTGTCATTTGAATCCGCCTATAAATTAAAGCTGCTACAGCTCTCAGCAGCTTTGGGCCCGGGTACGCCACAAGCGCCGAGGGAGCTACTCAGTAGTGCGCACACAAGTGTGACGAGTAGGAGAACTCGACAGATGCTAAACTGGTACTAAAATAAATGCACGCACTACATTGAAATCACTGGCGCACAGCCTTTTGCTCTATTCAACTTCTCACACACCAACCACACTTAACTCATTCAACTCCGACACGCCACGCAAACACATGGATCGAGCGTGATAGTTTAAGGGTTGTGCCAGATTAGCTTGGCGCCTATAGGCGCCAAGCTATTCTGGCACAACCCTTGAACTGTCACGCTCGATCTGTTTCCAGAAGTGCAATACAGTCTTCAGGGGGCAACTTCAAAATTTGCGGATTTCGGTCCGTGGAGAAGAATGTGTTAAAAATAATAAAACAACAGCGCAGAGGGGTTATTTTAATATTTTACGACGGCAGGAAACAATACTCACTCTTATTCAGTGAATTCACATTTCAATGACTCACGAAACGTGCTTTCATTGAAAGACATCTCATCCAACATCGACAAACGACAATATATTGGCTTTGTGTGACAATGATAGTTCCAGCAGGGGCGGATCAGTTACCTTGGGGGGTACCAACTTTTTGTTTGAGACCTTCAACCTGAAACAAAAGGCTTTTCCCGACACTAGACCTTGCTTCCAGGGGCCGAAAATTCGAAAAGCAGGGAGGGGAGGGGGGCGGAGGGGGGGGGGGAGAAAAGGCGCCAAAATGTCAAACAACGGGGAGGGGGGTGGGGAGGGGGCGTGTGTGAAAACTCGCCAAAATTGTAAATGTGGGGGAGGGGGAGGGGGCGGGATGGTTCCAAACACTGTGACCCCAAAAAGGGACTTTGTTGTAGCATTTTTTTTAAAAAATTGGGGTGGGGGTGGTAGGTGATGGGGCTCCGGAACCCTGGAACCCCTCCCAGATCCGCCCCTGTCAAGGATGGTGTCAAAATAGCTTGGCACCATCCTTGAACTGTCTTAGTCCATATGTTTCCAGAACTGAACTGAGAAGGACAAATCCAGAATTGGGGAATCTCAGTCTTATCCAGGGTTCAGTGTATTAATGCGATCTGCACCGTGGCAGCCTTTGATTGCTAACTTCGCCGATACAAGAGGCTTATCAATGATGTCTTGCCTTTTCTAACCTTTTCTGCCCTTCTTTTCACAGTCCATGTGAACAAGCACACGTACCATAGGTTTTCCAAGTTTTAAGCGTAAGGGAAGGAACTCTCCTGCGTACAAAGAAGAAGAAGAGCAGGCCAGTCGTTAATTTTACGACATTCAGACTTCACACTTTATGTTAGCCCTTTTGTCAAGCATTATTGTAAGACATACTTATATTTTATTTACTTACATTTATAAAGAGAAAATGCAAACTCTTAACCTTTTACTGCATGCAGTAGGTCGATGTAACTTAAAGAGATTGAATGTCGTAAAATTAAAGATTTTTAAAGCTGTTCTTCTCCTTTGTATGCAAAAGAGTTCTTCTGTTCCACACGAGGGGCAGTAGAAAACCTTTGTTAGAAAACCTACTCACACAGCTTATGAAAAGGGTTAAAAAAAAAAAAAGTCTTAGCTTAGGCAAGACCTTGACAACCTGTTGCCCCCGCACGGGATTTTTTCAGCGCGGATCGCGTTAACTTGAAAGAAATGTGACAATTAAAATTTAGTTATATATTCTTGAGATTAGCCCATTTACTTTAAGCTGTCATTAAAAGCAGGAATTTACACAGTTTGAGTGATGCTTGATATACTATTTTTCTGCGGCTTTCTAATCCAAATAAATAAATAAAACGCACGTGAAATTTTCATTCGAAACAAAACGAGACGAGAAAAGGTTAAGAGCACCCAGCTGCAAGAGGCATAGATCCTCATGAGCCCCCGCAGTTGCGGGGTTCGTGAGGATCCATGCCTCTCTTGCTAACATCACTTTGTGTCTATGCCACCATAGTCATTCAGTCCACTCCGAGACTATTTGCACCAAACATCCAGAGAATCCACTTGGAGCATGTCGTCGGAAAACCAGACCTTGCTGATACTGGTTACGTTGAGAGGTAGAGGACTGCTGGCGGCATAATAACCTCCATTCACGTACACCTGTCAAAAATGCAATCAATGCTACAACAGTGACAAGAACAACTTTGAGAACCGTGACACTACCAATAACAACAACCGCTAGAACATTGAAAACAGCTCAACTGCTGGGAAGATCAGCAACAACAACGAGAACACTGCAATGATTAGAACAGCAACGGTGTTGACGATAATACATTTAACTGGAACAACGACAACAAAACAACAACAATAACAACAGCACCACCAACAAAACAACAACAGCTAAAACAGCAACGGCAGCAACAATACGAAAGTACTGTATATAGCTTTAGTAGTCACGGTGTGTGCTTGTATGCTGATTGTAGGCCTATTTTTCATGTTGATAGTGCATGTTTGCAGAATATGCAAACAATAGAAAAACAACAACAACAACAACAGTAATATTGAATAACAACGGCAGCACCCATGAGAATGTACAGTCATATATTGTGTGTCTGAATACTGATTTTGTTTTCATGCCTTAAAGTTGTTGGTGCATGTCTGGAGAATATGCGAACAACAACAACACAAGAACGACAACAAGCAGACAAGTCATTTGTTTCTTTGTTTGTTGTATAATTGACAAGCCTAGCAAACAACTTACACTGAACGTGTTTTTGGCTGGTGGCAGTGATCTTCAGCTGGAACTGCTGACCGACTCTGAAGGGAAAGCGAGGGTTCGGATCTACAAACAAGACTTCTCTGCCAAATGACCCGTTGACCTTATAGGCGATGACAGTAGAATTCACCCTGTTTCCGAAATTAAACCTGGCGTCCAAATGAAGCACGTAATCACTGACTGGTGTTACCAGGTTAACCGTAAACCTGTGATAGGCGAGAAAGATAAAAACGGATGTATTTACCCCTTCACTGCCAGTGGAAGCGGCTTTCGCGCCTGAAAGCACCGCACACTGACCGACATTCATGGGAAGAACACAAATGAAATGGGACCAAACGTGGGCACAAAGAACACAGACTAACAAGAGACAAATCCTCATGAGCCCCCGCGACTCGTTTACAATAGACGTTGTTCGGAAATCAGAAGCAAGTCAAAACTGCACACGTTTCGACGAAAACAGTGGATTAAAAGCACGGACAAGCATGCGATATCGCATGTTTGTCAGGGCTCTTAATCCGCTTTTTTTTTTTCGTGGAAAAGCGTGCAATTCTGACCTTCGTCTGGCTCCTGGAAATCGTCTACTTTGCTAAGTGCTTTGTGCTTGTAAACATCTTTCTCAGTCACAGTGAGCAGAAAAAAAGAGGTGCCGGGATACTCAGTACTTGTTTCACTGCTTTGTCCTTGTTATTCAGAAACAAACGCAGTGTTAACCCAGTCAGCCTTGATATACTACAACAGGAGATACAACGACCGTGATAGTTCAAGGGTGGTGCCAGAACAGCTTGGCGCCTAGAGGCCTATTTGGCCCCACCCTTCGGCCAGGTCTGAGCCAGAAGTCTCAACATTCCTGACACTAGCCTTTAAATCTGACTGTCGGTTTCAGTCCGCTTCATGCTATAGGGGCCTACCGATGGTGACTAAATGCAAATCCGCTGCGCCACCGCGAGTGCGCACCACCCCGTCACAGACTCAATTCAGAATAGAAGGGAGGAAACGAAGCACACCCGCGAAATTCTAGCTGTGGCCGGAAATGTCCCGGACCTCTTTCTCAACATCTAGAGTTGAATGTTAAACCCTTTAGTAGAGTGCCGTGAAAGAGACCACTATGCACTGCAGTGCATCCATTGTTTTCTGCCATGTTTACTCTAAAGTCGAAGCGAATTACTCGAAAAGATATTGACAAGGAGCAGTGTTTAAACCAGAGACTCCATAAAAGTAGATCTTTTCGGGCTGGGGGAAATACGTACCTAAAGCGACTGCTGCCTGCAGGTCGCAAGTTCATGTCGACAGTAAGATGCACTCTTGTTTTAATTTCATTGGAAATACTAATTTACATAAACCAATGAAAAAATAGCATGGGACGTATTTCCGGACACATCTAAAACCCTGCAACTCGACATCTGCTATGAATGATGCTTGACTGTGCAAAAAGCCTTGATATTAAACTATCAGTTTTGAATGGAGGACAAGGTTTGTGTCAAAATATCTACCGAGTTTCTTCATTTCGAGGTTTTAGGCAGTTGGTTGCTTTGAGGGTTGAAAACTGCTCTGGAATCACAGTGCTTCGCCGCTTTGTGTGCCTTTCGTTTCCTCCCTTGTGTGGTTCTGAATTGAGCCTGTGACGGGGTGGTGCGCACTCGCGGTGGCGGAGCAGCGGATTTGCATTTAGTCACCATCGTCAGGCCCCTATGCTTCATGCATACCACATCATACGGCTCAAAGTTGATATATTTACCTGCTCAGACTGATAGGCGTAGCAGTCAGGCAAAGGGACCATCCAGTGGACGGTTGTGCCACGAGAGGGTGATGTACAAGAGCGAGTGCCTGTGGACAGCAAAACTCCCTTTTATTTTTTGTGAAAAGAGAGCGCCTGTAGACGGGAAAACGTTCTTTGTTTTCGTGCGTTGTCATGTGTGCTGATTGAGCGGAGTAGTTTTGCAAGTAAATACGCGACCTCGGCTGTGAACAAAAACTAGATCCAAATTAAAACAAGGAGAAGTAAACCCCTTTCAATCCCTTGACTGTCAACAAAAAATGAACATCAAGCTGTAAGCAGTACAGATCCTCAGGAACCCCCGCAGCTACTGGGGCTCTTGAGGATCTATGCTTCTTGCTGAATCCACCTTCGTGGGAAGGCTGGGGCTTTTTTGGCTTTTAACTCATTGTACCTCAACACCGAAATCCTTAAATTTTGCCGTTGTTCTCTGAAGACTGCATTGCAGTGCAGGACGCAGCTCGACCATGATAGTTCAAGGGTGATGTCAGAATAGCTTGGCGCCCATAGGCGCCAAGCTATTCTGGCATCACCCTTGAACTATCATGGTCGATCCTGATCTTGCTGTGGTGTGTCTGGGGTAGAATGAGTTAATTAACAAAGATGCCAGAAACAGAAAGACATCCTGCGTGAACTGACATTTACCCCGTGCAGTGCCCGTTGACCCAAGACTTCTGCAGAAGTCTTGGGTTTCGCCAGAAAGAAGAACAAAGACTGGTTTGACGAAAACGATGTAGAGATCCAGGAACACCTAGCAAAAAAAAAAAAGAGCCGCCCATCAGGCCCACCTAGCCCAGCCTTCCTGCCCTGTGAAGAAATCTGCCTTCCGCCTCGTCTGCAGCAGTCTCCAGCGCAAGCTCAGAGATCTCCAGAATGAGTGGTGGACCAGACTTGCACAGAGGACCCAGCTTTGTGCTGACAATGGTGACTACAGGGGCTTCTACGAAGCACTGAAAGCAGTGTATGGCCCCAGGCACCTGGTACAAAGTCCCCTGCGAAGCGCGAATGGCCAGGCACTCACAGATAATACTTCCATCTTGAACCGCTGGTCGGAATACTTTCAGAGCCTCTTCAGCGCTGAGCGCACTGTTCAAGAAGCAGTCGTCCTACAAATCCCACACCTCCCAGTAAAGGTTGAATTGGACGAACCGCCCACCGCTGAAGAGACCCTCACAGCCATCCACCAGCTCAAGAGTGGCAAAGCAGCAGGCATTGATGGAATACCGCCAGAGATCTGGAAACATGGAGGCACAGCACTGCACAACAAGCTCCATGACCTCTTTCTCTGCTGCTGGGAGGAAGGAACACTACCAAAAGATCTCCGTGATGCAGTCGTTATCACCCTGTACAAGAACAAAGGCGAGAAGTCTGACTGTTCCAACTATCGGGGAATTACCCTGCTGTCCATTGCTGGGAAAATCCTTGCAAGGCTGCTCCTGAATCGGCTGGTACCTGCCATCGCTGAAGACCAACTCCCAGAGGGCCAGTGTGGCTTCAGAGCAAACAGGAGCACCACCGATATGGTCTTTGTGCTGAGACAGCTACAGGAGAAGTGCCGCGAGCAGAACAAAGGGCTGTACGTAACATTTGTCGACCTAACAAAAGCGTTCGACACTGTGAGCAGGCAAGGCATGTGGCAGATCCTGGAGCGACTTGGCTGTCCCCCAAAGTTCCTCAACATGATTGTCCAGCTACACGAGGACCAGCAAGGCCAGGTCAGACTCAACAATGATCTCTCAGAACCATTCCCTATTCTCAACGGCGTAAAGCAGGGCTGCGTGCTGGCACCGACCCTCTTCACCATCTTTTTTAGCATGATGTTGAAGCAGGCCACAGTGGACCTCGATGATGACGATGCAGTGTACATCAGGTATCGTCTCGATGGCAGCCTGTTCAACCTTAGACGACTGCAGGCCCACACGAAAACCCTAGACCAACTGATTCGTGAGCTGCTTTTTGCTGATGATGCTGCCCTCGTTGCACACACAGAGAGAGCCCTGCAGCGCATCACGTCTTGCTTCGCAGATGCTGCCCAGCTCTTTGGACTCGAGGTCAGTCTGAAAAAGACAGAGGTCCTCCATCAGCCGGCACCCAAGACAGTGTATCGCCCTCCTCACATCACCATTGGCGAGTCTGAACTAAAGTCAGTGCACCAGTTTACTTACCTTGGCTGCATTATCACGTCGGACGCCAAGCTGGACAAGGAGCTTGACAGCAGGCTGGCAAAAGCGAACAGCGCTTTCGGGCGACTTTTCAAGCGGGTGTGGCACAATCAACAGCTGAAAACAGGCACCAAGATCAGCGTGTACAGAGCTGTGGTCCTCACCACCCTGCTGTATGGTTCCGAGTCTTGGGCCCTCTACCGCAGCCAACTACGACTCCTCGAACGCTTCCACCAGCGCTGCCTGCGTACCATCCTGGGCATTCACTGGAGTGACTATGTCACCAACGTCGAGGTCCTTGAACAGGCTGAAACTGTGAGCATCGAGGCTTTGCTGCTGCGGACACAGCTCCGCTGGGCGGGGCATGTCTCCATGATGGAGGATCATCGCCTACCAAAGATCACCCTGTTCGGCGAGCTTGCTACTGGACACCGTGACAGAGGGTCACCAAAGAAGAGATACAAAGACTGTCTCAAGAAGTCACTTAGTGCCTGCCAAATCGACCACCACCAGTGGTCTTCGCTTGCTGCGGACCGTGACACCTGGCGCTCCACCATTTACAAGGCAGCTGTCTCCTTTGAGGACTCTCACAGAGCTAGCCTTAAGGACAAGCGGCTCAGGAGAAAAAACAGAGATGCCGCAGCTCAGAACCCTGGCCATACCTTCCCCTGCAGCCACTGCGGTCGAACCTGCCTGTCTCGGATTGGCCTCCGCAGCCACGAACAAGCCTGCAGACGTCGTGGGCAACTCCTATAAAATCTTCGTTCGCGAAGTCAAGCCAAGAGAGAGAGCCCGTTGACGGAAACTTTGTTTCTGCAGTCTTCGTCAATTCAACATCAATCAGCCTTAACTGTCCTAGGAACTTGGATTCAAAGTGGTGTCAGCAAGAGGCATAGATCCTCGTGAGCCCCAGCAACTGTGTGGGCTCATGAGGATCAATACCTCTTGCAGTTTGGTGTGTTCGAATTATCTCGGAACTGGACGAGTTAAGGGGTTAAAACTTTAACAAAAAAAACTAGACCTGAAAGTTTCTCCAGATTTTCTGCTGACACGAGCCATTGCTTGTCGTCTCCTTTTCCCACTGACCCGCTGCCAGGCAACGCACGTGCACAAAATGGACAAAGTCATTGTCAAAGCACGTGTTCACGACCTCAACATCTAGCGACATCAGCGTCCTTTGCCACGTCATTACCGTGAAGTTGTTGGGGGCGTCGGTTTCTTTGCATGTTGGTGCTGTAACGAAAAGAAGAAAAAAAAAAAAAAAGCAAGAAAGAAAGAACACTGAGCAACTTTTTATCCTCTTCATTAGTTACTTAATGCTTTACAGGTCAGTTCTAGTGTCGAGCTCAATAAACGTTAGCGGTTTTTTTTTATATCCTTTAAAGGCCCTAAGTGCTCCCGGAGCAGTTGCATAAAACTGACAACATCAACACTAGGTATATATAAAACGTGCTATAATGCCTCCTAACGAGTGGGTACGGTTGCTATTTCGATCAAAACTGCGGGATTACTTCATCACTTTGGCGTCCGTTTTACCTCTTAAGCGTCTGCGCTGGGCAACTCCAACAAGCGTCAGGGCCGAGGTAAAAGCTATTTATAGCACAACTCCTAGCCCATGAACAAACAGAAAGTTAACTGAACATAACGGCCTTTTGGGGCCATACCACAGTCAGGTGTCTTAATTGATCTGTGTGAGTCAAATATGCAGTTATGCCCGGAAATCAACATAACAGCCGGTTTGTATGGTCGCCGCGGACGCACAGTTAGTTTAACCAATGAAAATCCGTGACACACTGCTACGGTATGTGAAGACCATGATAGTTCAAGGGTGGTGTCGGAATCGCTTGGCGCCTGTAGGCGCCAAGCGATTCCGACACCACCCTTGAACTATCATGGTCGATATGTCTCCAGGTCTGTGACGCAGACCTCAAAGGATGTCTTCAAATATAATAATTTCATCCTCATCAATGATGTAATGAGTAAACGACGACAAATCAGCTGTCCGAGATGGATTGACAAAAACACTAGTTTATATAAGATTCAGGTTACTTGAACCATATTCCGTAATTAAACAAAATCAAGTTAGAGAAACTAACAGGGAATGAAAGGAAATGACGACATACGTAACTTTGTGCTGATCTGTGATTTTGGACCTTACGGCCTTCGGCCGTAAGTCCAAAATCACAGACCAGCACCCATCTAACAAAACGAGCTGACTAAAAATCTGTACCTGTGTCAGTATAAAGATTGACGCATCTGCCCGCCGCACTGAGTGTAGGGTGTAGGTAGCACGTGCCGGTCTCTGTGTCGAAAGCCCACGTCATGCAGTGAGACAATGCTTGACAGTGTCTTGCACACGCGAAGTTGGACTCCGCAGATCTGACGTTTTCAGCACCGGTGACACTTACGTTTGTCTTGCTGGTGCCCCACGTTTTCCCGGCCGTGGATGACAACGCCACATTAGCTGAGATCCAAGGCGCCATAACAAGCAGGAGGTAGATTGTTGCGAACCTCATGGCTGTATGATACTAAATGTAGGCTACATTTATTTTTCATCCAACGTTACGTTAGGACGTTTTCTTTACATATACGAAACTCTTCTTCTCTATGCGCCAAGACTAACCAAGGATACGCGAGATATACTGACATTCAATCCTGACCAATACAACATCTTATAGCTAAACACTACACTTCCGCACAACATAACGCTCGAAATGGCGCGACACAGGTGGCACACCGATGCCTTTTCTCGCGCGCACGCGAGAGGAAGCATTGAATTATTGACAGAACAAACGAATACGAAAAGAACAAACGAAAACAAATCATACTAGAGCAACGAAAAGTAGTATGTCGATCAGGTCATGGTCCCAGGAAGACGGAACGAACCGAAGAGCCGAAACCATCGCGGTAACATGGATTGAAAGTGATGTCAGCAAGAAGCATCGATCCTCATGACTGCGGGGGCTCATGAGTATCTATGCCTCTTGTGCTTAGGTCGTGTTCACTTTCTCTCGGCAGTCCGGTAGAATTAACCCGGTTCGGACCAGTGGTAGGGAGTGCAGAGCGTCTATTTGTTCTTGTTAGTATTAATTTGCATAAAAACCTTATTACAGTAGTAGTACAGTGTAAAAGATAAGAGTTTAACTCATTCGAGACGTACCGCATCTGGATACGCGGCATGAAGCCGCGTATCCGGATGCGACACGTCTCGAATGTGTTAAAACGTTCAAACTATTCACAACCCGATACGCAAAAGTCAGCCGGCCGCAGTCGCGGGGGCTCACGAGGGTTTATGTCACTTGCAGATGGATAACGCTCGCCTTTTTGCGGCGGGGTAATTCTGTTGTAAAAGTAAATTCCGAAATAAGCAAATGAGTAAATGAAAGCTACACCTGCTTTTACAATACAAACATTTCACAATAATGATTGGTCTCTGTTACAGCAACAATAAAATCATCCTGAATATTGAGATCAAAGACATGCACGCTGTATAATAATAGGCACCATCCTAACTCATTCTGCCCGCGACACACCACAGCAAGATACGGCTCGACCATGGTAGGTCAAGGGTGGTGGCAGAATAGCTTGGCGCCTTTAGGCGCCAAGCTATTCTGCAACCAACCTTGAACTATCATCGTCGATCTGTCTCCTGAATTGTAATGCAGTCCACTTCAGAGGATAACTCCAAAATGTGGGTATTTCGTCCCTCGGGCACAATGAGGTAAAATAGCCGTGTCAGCACCACCCCTCTGCCAGTGGTTACAGATAATGTTTGAGACATCTTCATAGGTTTCAACTGCGAAAAATCACAGTCCGCTAAAAATAGTGGACACAACGGCCTGCGCTGTTTCATGTTTGAAATAGTATCCAATTCATGTGAAAATGGATCTTCCTTGGGCTGAATGCATCTGGGACACATTAAGGTATGTCAAATCAGTCGTTTCATGAAAAAAAAAAATCCGAATTTTTACAACTGTACAGCAAAACTGATACATTGTTCGTGTTTCTTGAAAGTATATCGTATTAGGTCAACTGACACTTAATGATATATGTTGTAAAAGAGGTACAGAAAAGTGGTTCCGTTTTCGAAGATATTCAGTTGCAAAAAACGTTGTGCGCTCAAGTCCCTCATCACATGACCACGATTGTTGTGTTTATCTTGCCATACTCGGTCAAAATCATATGACAAATTTGACGTCACTCCCCCCCCCCCCACCCCACATCCCCCCACCACCCCTCCTAAAAAAATTGTTAGTTGATGTATGTTCCCATTATCCCGCCAATCATTGAAGTCACGTGCTTTAACGTTGTTGTTTTTTAATTTTTTTTAATAGACTGTGGTCAGTTGTATGAGTGCTTAGTCGTGCGCCAGCCGCTAACACTTTGCTTAGTGGCTGGCGCAAGACTAAGCTCACTCACGCAACTGCCCCCTACCCAGTGCGCCAAAGGCCACCTGGCCGACGTCTTTGTTTTTTTTTTTTTTTTTTTTCTCAGTGGTGTGGGAGCTAGATAGCGGTAGGTTATTATCGGTACTTTTAGAAGCCTAAAGGTTGTCAGAGGTTGAGGCCACCTTGCATATGACGCCATGGGCCGGCAAGCTGTTGAATTTTCTTCACCGTGATCCATCCTAAAAAGTCCCTCATCACATGACCATGATAATGGTGTTTACTTTGTCATACTCGGTCAAAGTCACATGAAAAGTTTGACACCCCCCTCCCTCTGCCCCACCAGCCCCTTATAAAAAAAGAAGAAATAGATATTGCGAACAGTGTATGTGTACTTTTCGTGCAGGCGGCGGCCTCAAGATTATGTCTACCCAATGCGTTACAGAGTACCGTGACCGAAACGTGAACACGTAACACCCTTACTTGTTGACCTGCACTGGTAGCCTGTATCTCAAAGAATCGTGTACAAGGTTTCTGTTATTTGCTACAATGCTACACTGTTATTCAGGGGTTTCCTCCCTTAGCCTTTCCGCAGCCAAGCGGCCAGGCCTGCAAGGCAGCAGGGGACTCGTGGAGGGCGGGGTCGTCTAAGTCCCGTGCAGATGTGAACATCTGCCCACTGCCCCAATATGTCACCAACGTCGAGGTCCTTGAACAGGCTGAAACTGTGAGCATCGAGGCCTTGCTGCTGCGGACACAGCATGGATGGAGGATCATCGCCTACCAAAGATCACCCTGTTCGGCGAGCTTGCTACTGGACACCGTGACAGAGGGGCGCCAAAGAAGAGATACAAAGACTGTCTCAAGAAGTCACTTAGTGCCTGCCAAATCGACCACCACCAGTGGTCCTCGTTTGCTGTGGACCGTGACACCTGGCGCTCCACCATTTACAAGGCAGCTGTCTCCTTTGAGGACTCTCGCAGAGCTAGCCTTAAGGACAAGCGGCTCAGGAGAAAAAAACAGAGATGCCGCAACTCAGAACCCTGGCCATACCTTCCCCTGCAGCCACTGCGGTCGAACCTGCCTGTCCCGGATTGGCCTCCGCAGCCACGAACAAGCCTGCAGACGTCGTGGGCAACTCCTATAAAATCTTCGTTCGCGAAGTCAAGCCATGCCACACTGTTATTACCGGTTCTGCTCCCTCATATTTGTCCGACCTGGTTCATATTTACACGCCTTCAAGATCCCTCCGTTCAGCATCAGACACGAGTATTTTCAAGGTTCCTGGCGAAAGAAGTCTAGCCAGGGCCAGCGTGCCTTTTCTTATTTCGGTCCAGTCACATGGAACTACCTTCCAGCCCATGTCCGACATGCCCCAACTCTGTCTGCTTTCAAATCACTGCTCAAGACCTATCTGTTTTCTTATGCGTATCGTTAGATGCAACTTCAATGCGTTAGCAATCTTTGGCAGTAACTGTTCTTGTAAAACTGAAGATCTTGTCCGGGGGTACATCCCGGAACAAAACCTTCAGGGAGTCTGCTGTGAAGTGTTTATATCTTGTGTCGATGAGATCGGTACAAGACAGCAAAAAGTGCTTAACAGAATACTGTTCGTCGCAGGCATAACACCATGGACAGTGAAAGGGATAAGCCTCTCGCCTCGCACTGCTCGGCCCCCATTGAAACACTCGGACCCACTGATCTTGCGTTGAGTGGCAGTCACAGTAGTGTTGACCCTTCTTTGCCTCTGGTCGCAGATTTCTTTTTCTGAATTCTTTGTTTAACCCCTTCGCCGCCGAGAAAAAAGCGAACACGCTCCATCTTGCAAGAGGCATAGATCCTCATGAGCCCCCGCGACCGCGGGGGCTCATGAGGATCTATGCCTCTTGCTGAGACCACTTTGTGTCCATGTTCTCTGGATAGCTGTGGCTTGTGGTCGTTCAGTGAACGCCGATTTCTGAAACAAAATGTACGTGGCAGGGCGGGGGGGGGGGGGGGGGGGGATTAATTAATCACTAACGAGATATCTCCAACGTGGTGCCCATGCAGAGTGATGTCAGCGTGAGGCATCGATCCTCATGAGCCCCCCGCAAGTGCGGGGGCTCATGAGGACCTATGTCTCTCGCAATTGAATCGTGTTCATTTTCTTCTGCCTGACAGCGAAAGGATGAAAAAAAGACCGACTTTGCCCGCGAGGACGGTCCTTACATTCTTCCAGTTCCTCGCAGCGCTTTTATTTAGTGATGAAACGAGATGTTGTGCTGGTCTGTGTTTTGGGACCTTGCGACTTCAAGCAGATGTAAGACAAGCACACAGACTGCGGTGACAGGTTCCGGGGAGACACTACCGCAAAAGTCAAATGAAAAACTTTGACGCTGACACACTTGTATCACACTCTCCACAGTCTCTCCCCGACCCCATACACCCCACCCCACAGCATAACTACGACGATCGTCCCTTCCCCCTCCCCCTCTCCCCCTCCCCCCGCCCCGCTCGACCAATTTCTGTTGCCTTGCTTCTTAAAGCTGCAAACTTGTACAGAAAAATATGCATTACTCAAGTGCAGCCGACAAAGTAACATTCGAGACGTGCCGCCTCCGGATACGCGGCTTATGCCGCGTATCCGGAGGCGACACGTCTAGAATGAGTTAAACACAAGTGACTCCTCCAACCATCTTCACGATCTAACCCCACCAAAGGCCTCTGTTGCCATGCCTGAACTGCCAAGCAAACACATGTACTGAAAAAGTGCGTGCATACATGTATTGTGAAATACAGCGTAGGGACAGTCCGTCGGATCAGCTGATAACAGTGGTAGCAGTTATTCAGTTGAAAGTACCTTTGAAATCGACATGAAATGTGGGTGAGTTTAACTTTTTAGTTAACTGGCTCCGATTTTTCATATTATAAAACGTGTTCTCTAGCTTCATTGCAGTCCCGCAGACAAATGAAACAGAATAGTTTGGCGTGTGTGGGCGCCACGTTGGAACTGCCCTTGAGCTATCATGGTCGATCCACGAGTAACGGTAGAACACACTGATTTGCGACATAACTTAAATCATGACGTTAGTCGTCGTGGGCACCAAGCTGATCTGCCGCGACTCTCGGGCTGTCATGATCGATACATATCTTTCTGTCTAAATCCTCATGAGTCTTGGGGGCTCATGAGGATTGATGTCTCTTGTTAGTCCTGTGTTGATGTTGTCTGTTTTGGTTTTTGGTTCCATTTACATGCTTTTATTCACGTGCATTTCGGTCAGTATGTAGTGGTTTCAGAGAAGTGGTAGCAGAGAAGGGGTTAATCATAACGCTAGAACTTAATGAGTTGAGATACTTTCTTTCATTGTGAGGATGGTCGGCGTAAGTGCGAAGATATTCTGTACCACCCTTCAATTACTCACAAAACAGATAGGTGAGGCTAGCGCTGGCAGAATTGTACAACAAACCAAGGGGAATTACTCAGCGCTGGACAACAGTTAGATCCCCTGCCCTATATAGTAATGTAATATAGTAATGCACCTTCGAGTTTGTGTATGTATGTTTCCCCTGCCTACTTCCTAAGTTCCGGAGAAAGACATGGGTTATATAAGAGACCTGATGCATCTTATTTGAAGATGCAAATGATCGTCTTATTCTATACCTGCGTATTTCTCTGTGGGCTGGCGATTGGGTGCCTGATAGGCGGGGGCAGGGGATCTAACTGTTGTCCAGCGCTGAGTAATTCCCCTTGGTTTGTTCACCCTTCAATTGTCATAGTCGTTCTATTATGGTGGTACTTTGTGTCACGGCATAATTTAAAGTCACTAACTTCAGGTTTTTATTCCCGAAGATACTCCAATATGATTTTATTTTTTAAAGAAGAAAAAAACTTAGAAGATTGCCTTAAACGCACCGCTGACTACCAACGGGAAATAACTTCTAGAGACATCGAGACAAAGTGGAGCAGCGCTTAGTTCCCCTAATTTGTGACGTTACAGTGGCTAAAACTTTCCTGGTGGTCAGTCACAGTGTTCGACCGTAGATCATTCAGAAATCATTGCGACTAAAACCGCAAATATGCAAAGGGTTAAAGCATATTGTATCCTTACATCACCAGGTTGCTAGCCGTCGCGACGGTGGTGATGATGGTGATGTTACAGTCGACGCCGTCGCTGTGCTACTATTTGTACCAGTCCCGCCTCCCCAACGGTCAGCAGGTACCCCACCCGTGTAAAGCCAATTACGTGTGGCACGGGGTGGGGCACGTTAGTCCGCTGGGAGGCGGGCAGAGGAACCGCTTTGGGGACGACTTTGCCAGACTCAACCACACGGTAAGACTGTTGTTCAACCACACGGTAAGACTGTTGTTCAACCACACTGTTGTTCAACCACACGGTAAGACTGTTGTTCAACCACACGGTAAGACTGTCAGTTGGTAAGACTGTTGTTCAACCACACGGTAAGACTGTTGTTCAACCACACGGTAAGACTGTTGTTCAACCACACGGTAAGACTGTCAGTTGGTAAGACTGTTGTTCAACCACACGGTAAGACTGTTGTTCAACCACACGGTAAGACTGTTGTTCAACCCCCTCATGCATGCAGCCGGCGCTATAGTTTCCCCAGTGCGCAAAGGCCTTCGGGCTGCTGCCGACGTCGGCCCGAAGACCTATGCGCTCTGGGGCGGTCCGTGGCGCTTTGCCGGGTAAAGCGTCTGCCACCAACGCCACGGGTGAAATTCGATACCCGGTTCCGGCGTTAAACCTTTCTCCTTTAACTCATTCTACCCCAGACACACCACAGCAAGATAAGGGTCGACCATGATAGTTCAAGGGTGATGCCAGAATAGCTTGGCGCCTATGGGCGCCAAGCTATTCTGGCATCACCCTTGAACTATCATGGTCGATCTGTGTCGTGCACTGCAATGCAGACTTCAGTGGACAACGGCAACATTTGAGGATTTCGGTGATGGGGTAGAATGAGTTAATACGTGTCACCGTTAATTCGGGTTGACCTTAAGGGGTTCTGTCTCTAGATACTCCGGTTCTCTCTCTGTCTCTCTCTCTGTCTCTCTCTCTGTCTCTCTCTCTCTCTCTCTCTCTCTCTCTCTCTCTCTCTCTCTCTCTCTCTCTCTCTCTCTCTCTCTCTCTCTCTCTCTCTCTCCCCCTCCACCCCTCCACTTTAGTACCGGTTTCAGGCTGCTCCAAAAATGTCTAGTACAAGCGATCAACATTTCAGTTATTGAGCCCCACCCTTCGCACCACGTAAATGTCCTGTGTTTGTCTTGTACTGTGTTTGTCTTCAGAGTGAATGCGTGTGTTTTACGTGAGCGTGCATGTTGAGTTCAGTTCCTTGGAGCTTTGCACCTAGGACCGGTGTAATAAATAATAATAATAATAATAATAATAATAATAATAATAATAATAATAATAATAATAATAATAATAATAATAATAATAATAATAATAATATATCGGCAGTGGAGTGTGGAGCTGTGCCAGCTGGACTCAGACGGGGATGGTCAGACTAACGGCCAAGAACTGGGGGACCCTCACTGTGAGTGGAGAGAGGGGACGCTGCCCAGGTCTGCCAGCCATATCACGCATCCCGGTCGGTCGGCTTTGTCTTGAGGAATTAACAGGCTACATTATACCATATTTCGCAATTAATTAAATACTCCCAAGGCGATACTGTATGCCATTGCTGACAAGGACTAACTCGGAAGAACGTGCCAGTGAAGCACGTGACATATGCGCACTAAATATCAAGGCCAATTCGGACCGGATATTACGGACGGCATAATGTGTGTATAAGTCATATCATCCAGTCTTGGCTGGGCTTGGGATCCATAAACTGTTACGAGATACGTAGAAATCTCGGCGATCGAGACTGTTTCTGTATATCTGTCCGAATTAGCAAAAGACCATTTTGAGGGAAGCGATTAAAAAAAATTGTATACTGACGAGCAAAAGAAATGCGACGTTTTTGGAATCCGCATCGGAAACACGAAAGTGTTTCCGATGATTCCAAAAATGTCGCATTTCTTTTGCTCTTCAGTATAATACAAATTCGGGCGCATTGCATGTACTGCTGGAGCTGCCGTCAATTATATATCAAGGAGCATAATGTACGTGCTGTCGTTGACGTGATTCTTGATTTTGAAACAACTCCCACTTCACAAAGGAACCTAGGACCTGATTAAAGGTGGAACTGTCCGTGTGTGCAGGGGTCTGCGATCCTTGGGGTTCACCGAGATGTCAGTCAGCAAACACGTGGGTCACGTGTGACGTCGGGGACTTCAAATGTGACGCTATCCACCAGCCAGGTACGTCGTTGTACGTACGTCAGTGTATACAAAAATGACTGCCAGTCTGCTCTAACCACAATGACTGCCAGCCTGCTCTAACCACAATGACTGCCAGCCTGCCCTAACCATTTGGCTGTCGGTAGCGGTTTTAGTCGCGATGATTCCTGAAGGAATCATCGCGACTTAAACCGCTACCGACACACAAAGGGATAATGTGCAGGCAAAAGATAGCATGGATTCCCCACTAAAAGAAGTTCCCCACTAAAAGAAGCACCAAAGTCGATGTACAAACAAATAACGTTTGTGTGTCAGACGAATAACATTGCAGGATGTTTGGGCGCCCACGCTGTAACTGAATCCGGGGTCAGCTTAGTTGAAGCTTGCGCGCGAGTGTTTCAACTGTTCTTGAAAAGTTTTATTCACACAGCTCTTAGATGACATTTTAGGGAACAGCAAATCCTGGGGCTAAAATCTTGAACCCCTTCACTGCCGAGAAAAAATGACCACCACCCAACTGCAAGAGGCATAGATACTCATGAGCCTCCGCATTTGCGGGGGCTTATGAGGATCTATGCGTATTGTTGAAACCTCTTTTTATCCATGTTCCGTCGAATTTACGATGATTTCAAAACACAATATGCATCCACTGGCAATGAAGGGGTTAAGAATGTTTAACACATTTTAAACATGTTGATTTGGGCTGCACGGCTTTCTGTCGCGTATCCGGATTCGACACGTCAGACTCTTGAAAGAGTTAATTCAATCTTCTCCATGCAGATGTGCGCAACCTGACGTTGAGGATCCCGCGGACTAAAGTGCCCGCCCAGGACACGACCTACGTGTGTTACGTTCTGGACGTGCCGGCCGACCAGGAGTACCATCTGATCGCCACAACGCCCTACATCGACAACCCCAACGTTATGCACCACCTGGGTATCATGACCTGTGGCGACCAGGGTGAGTTTTGTTGACGTTATTGTCATCGTCGTTGTTGTGATGGTGTCCGTTTGTGATAAAAAAAAAAAAAAATCGTAGTTAGGGGGTGGGTTGGGTGGGGGGGGGGGGGGAGGGGGTTCCCCAGTAGTAAAACGTCTTCGAGCCCACAACGGCCGCAGTTCGCCCGCGCACAGCTGTGCACAGGCCCACTGCGGCTGTCGTAGGCCGAGGACCTGTGTTTACTGGTTTGATCTCTTCACTGCCAGCTGACGCCTATAGGAGCATGTCTGAAATCTTTAGAAATTCATTGTCATCTTAACACATTCGCGGCCAGCCGCATCCGGATGCGCGGCATAAGCCGCGCATCCGGATGCGGCTGGCTGCGAATGAGTTAAGAGCCTCAGCCGATCAAGGGACGGATTCAAAGTATTGTCAGCAAGACTCGTAGATCCTCATGAGCCCCCTCAAATGCGATGGCTTTCGAGAATCTATGTCTTCCGCAGTTGCTGTCTTTTTTTTTCTCGGCAGTTAGTGGGTTAAGAACCTGCATACTGCAAAGTCTCATGCACTCACTTTTATTTTGGAAAACGGATCGGTCTCAGTGTCCTTTTATTCATCTCTTCAGTCTCTTACAGCCACATATCCTATTAAATCATTCACTTCTGAGAAAAACTGAAAACCAACAGACCAACTGCAAGAGGCATAGATCCTCATGAGCCCCCGCAGTCGAAGATCTTCAACGTCGAGGTAATAATGATTTTAAAAACGCAATCTACGATAATGTCGTGTTATCAGCTCCAGTGACGGCAGAGCCACAGCAGTGCGGCATGGGGTTTCCTGGGTGCTCTGCTTTGATTGGTCTGTGGACCCTTGGCATGACCGGTCAATGTCTGCACCCAGACGCTGGCTTCCTCTTCGGCAAAGGTCACGCGCGCAGAGTGGCTCTACAGGTAACATGAAGTAAAATGCGCTATGAATACTCGATCTTTATTTTACGCCTGTTAAACGATTTTCGGAAATAAGAATTAGGCCGAAATTGCACGTGTTTCGACAAAAGTTCACTAAAACCCTGGACGATATTGCATGTTTGTCCGGGATGTTAGTCCACTTTTTTCCTATCGCATTGTTTTTTTCCCCCGGCTTTTAACCCATTCGAGACTCATACGCAGCATAAGTTAATCCACTTCTTTTTGTCGAAACAGGTACAATTTTGACCTAATTCTGATTTCTATTGTCTATTATCTAAACTATAAATATACCAGAAAAATATAGCAGTATGACAAATTAATTTAACTATATAACTAATCAATTTAACTATAGTACTATAACGTAAAAAAAAACCAAAACATTAATGTTTACTGCCAGATCACAAACATTTATATTATTTTATCCGAACAAATTTTGTTGTAATAGGGCATTCGATGATTATATGTTGAATAGAAAGAGGTTCTTAACTCATTTGAGACGTGCCGCCTCCGGATACGCGGCTTATGCCGCGTATCTGGAGGCGGCACTTCTCGAATGAGTTAACACTCACAAATGTACTGTATGCCGTGCCGTTGTGTTTTGGGCTGGGGATTTGGTGCCACAAGCAATGACTGAACGGGTCTAACTGGGAGTACTCCTCTAAACGGCACAGGTTGACTCTCTTCTTCTCCTGCCTTCTGCTGCCTTGAGATGGCCTAGTCGTCTGCTCGGCGTTAAACCTAATAACTAACTAGCTCTTGTCTTGTGGTGTACAACAGTTTCACTGGACTAACGTGCATCATGTGGATCACTGGGACGACGCCTCCGGACTGACCATCTACTTCACGCCCAAACTGAGACGCTTCAACGCAGCCATGGGCTCCTGGGGGCAGGAGTACCTGGAGATCCCTCCGGGTCAGCCAGCCGTAACGGCCTCGGGTAGCTGCTCCGCTGCCTGCACGCGCAACCACGCGTTAAGTGCCCCCATCAACATAACATCAGCGCTGAACCACATGCACTATCTAGGTGAGGTGACGTTTTGGAATGGAGCAGAATAGATGAAGCATACAGTCATGCACTTTAAAAACGCTACAGAAACCACCATAAACGCACAGCATAAAACGTCCAACGAACACAGATACAAAATAAGGCACACTAAAACCAACCCAACAATAACAACGTTAACCGTTGAGGGCTTAACGTCTTTTGTCCTGACGAAGATGATTTCAAATATGGGACACCGAAAAGAGGTCTGTATAAATTTTGACCCTATCTGGGTCTAACCCATGAACTTTTATACGAGAGTCGGAACGCTCTACCACCGAGCCACCCCAGCGCCCCAAATAAGGCAAGCAAGAGGCATAAAACCTCGTGGACCGCTCATGTGGAGATCTACAGTCCCTCAGCGTCTTTTGACACTTTGAGTGTCGGTAGCGGTTTTTGTCGCGATGATTCAAGTAGGAATCGTCGCGACTAAATCCGCTACCGACACGCAAAGGGTTAGGACCAGACCAACATTTCTTGCGTTGACCAGGCACAGCCGGAGTGACGGAGATCGTTCGCGCCGATGGCACAGTGGACGACTTAGCCACGGATCGACCCTACGGATACGACAACCCTCGTCTGCACGAGTAAGCAAGAATCTCAGTTATTCCTGCATTAGGATTAGCAGGTAGTTCCCCTTGATAGCGAGGGTCTTAGCACTATATGGGGAGCAGTTCTCCGTTCTGAATTAATTGCTTCAGGGAACACTAGGATGCTACATCCCTCGCCTTAACCAGTGAGTAAGAATTTGAGCTATTCCCTCTTTAGGATTAACACATTCTCCACCAAGGACTGAAATCCTTACATTTTAAAGTTGCCCTCTGAAGGATTGTATTACAATTCCAGAGACAGATCGCGCTCGATCTTGCTGAGGCATGTCGGGGCTGAATGAGTTAAATAAATTAAAAATTATTAAAAAACAAAACAAAACAAAAGTAGCTATTTCCCTTGGCAGCGAGGGTCTAGCACTATAGGGAGACCAGTTTTCGGTTACAGTTTTTATAACGCTTTAAGGATTGCTCACTAGGGGGCACTTCGCTCCATTACCGTGACTGAGATAGTTGTCGTTCTTTGCATGATGTTAACCAGTTAAGTGCCAGTTGACGCAGAGTGTGTTTCTGTGGTTTTGTAAACTGAACAACAAAATGTCCTAGCATTAAATATGTTGTCCTAGGATGAATTAATCAGTTATATGGAACGGCCTGCCATACGTCTCGCCTTGTCGTCTCCAGATATTCTACGCCTGTGACAGTGCACCCAGGGGACGAAATCCGCGTCACGTGCGAGTTCTCGTCCCTTTCCAATGACCGCACTACCATGTGGGGCGAGGGGTCGTATGACGAGATGTGTTACGTCATCGTGTCTTATTACCCGGCCGAAGCGTTCCACGGAGCGTGCGAACAATGGAAAGACCTAGACAAGTGCGCGCTGAAGTCCCGTGGCTGTGATTATATGAGATTCTGGAACAGCTCCGCACCAGAGACAAAGGAACTAATTGACATGGTAAGAAAAAAAATGGTGTTCTCCCTGAGAAGCAAAAAAGCCTCACGTCGAAGTCGGCCGCAGTGGGTCCGCGCACAGCCGTGCGCGGGCCCATTGCGGCTGACATCGGCCCGAACACCTTTGCAAACTGGGTGGCACGGTTATGCCTGATCTCACGGCTCTAGCTGGACGAATGGATGGATTGAATGTGAACTGCGTTCTTCGGAGAAGTTGAATTTCAAATTTAATAAACCGCTCACACCTTTTAGTACAGTGTATGGAGGTAACAAAATACAAACAAAAACTGAAAGTCTCGTGTAAACGTGTACGCGTGGATGTATGGTTGTGAACCACGCAGCTAAACTAAAATTTGAACACAAACAGATCTTACTTTTATCTTGAAACAAATTGCACGAACTCCGGTGCACAACCCACCGAACTTGTACGTACTTATGAATGAATGAATGAATGAATGAATGAATGACATTTATAATATTTATTATATTGATAATATGTTATGATATTTATATCGTTAATTATTGCGATTTTTGATAATAATGTATGTATTGTTGAATTGTGTGTGTGTGTGTGTGTGTGTGTGTGTGTGTGTGTGTGTGTGTGTGTGTGTGTGTGTGTGTGTGTGTTTTGTTGTTGCGGTTTAGCATCACCAGTGAGTGAAACGACGCTGAATGAAATTTGGTTCCGATAATTGATTGATTGATTGATTGATTTGTTCTAGGTGCTTGGCCATTGCAGTGTGTTTGGTGGGTGTCGCGCCGACTGCCCGGCTGCTATTGCACGAGCGCAGAACATGAGCGCGTGCCTACGTGGGGAGGTACTTTTTTAATTGTAATGCATGCTCAGGTCATCCTCATATAGAAAGGAAGGCTACATCTCCACTTCAACCCCCTCACTGTCGAGAAATCTGAACGCTACCCAAAATGCAAGAGGCATAGATCCTCATGAGCCCCCGCATTCGCGGGGGCTCATGAGGATCTATGCCTCTTACTGACATCACTTTGTATCTGTGTTCCTTGGACGGCTGGGGATCTTTGGTGTTACATTTAACACATTTCAAAAACGCAATTAATCTGCGTCCATTGGCAGTGATGGTGTTAACCACTTCACTGTCGACAAAAAGAAAAGTGAACACGATCCAACCGGAAGAGACACAGATCCTCATGAAATCCCGCAACCTCCTCATGCTGGCAACGACGTGGATCATGAACGATCTATGTTCCGTGGGCGGCTGTGGGTGTATGAGTTATGATAAAAGTTTTCACAAACACAACCAGGCCAGAAAAGGTCTTAGGGCCAGTGCCGGCCGTAGTGGGCCCGAGCACGGCCGTGTGCTGGCCCACTGCAGTCGACGTGGGCCCGAGGATCTGTCACTACTGATGCAATGTTGATGATACAAACCTGCGGCGTAGAGGATCTTTGTATTGGCATATGTTACAGGTGAACGTGTGTGTGTGTGTTTGTGTGCGTGCGTGCGTGTGTGTGTATGCGCGCACGCATGTATGTGTGTGTGCGCGTTTGTGTTGATGCGTGCGTGCGTATGTATGTGCATTGTGCGTTCGTGTGTGTGAGTTGTGTGTGTTGATGCGTGCAAGCGTACGTATGTGTGTGTGTGTGTGTGTGTGTGTGTGTGTGTGTGTGTGTGTGTGTGTGTGTGTGTGTGTGCGCGTGTAAGTTAAGTTTTTGTGCGTGCGTGCGTTTTTGTGTGTGTACGTTCGTGCGTGCGTGCGTTCGTGCGCAGCCGTACGTATGTGTGTGGGCGGGCGTGTATGCGTATGTGCATTCCGCGTGTGTGTCTGTGTGTATGTGCGCGCGTGCGTTTGTGCGTATTTTTGAAAATTTAATTCTGTTCATTTTAGCAGGCATCTATGAAATAAATGTTGTACAAGTTGTGTACAATGGATCGGCCATGGTAGTTTGGGAGTATTGCCAGATCAGCTTGAAAAGCGCCTTCTGCTGGCGATTGGGTGCCTGATAGGCGGGGGCAGGGGATCTAACTGTTTGTCTGTCCAGCGCTGAGTGATTCCCCTTGGTTTGTGTACAATTCTGCCAGCGCTACAATTCTGAGATCGCCAACCTAATCTGACACTACACTAAAAGTAGCGATGTCGAGCCACTTCTCGCTGTGGTGCCTTAAGCGTTAATGTGTCAAAATTAACACACACACACACACACACACACACACACACACACACACACACACACACACACACACACACACACACACCAATAAGTAAATGAATAAATCACTCATTCAATTACTAATTAATTAATTAATTAATTTATTCATTCATTCATTAATAATAATTTTTAAAAAATAGTAAAAATCTGTTATTTCTTCGCAACAGGTCTGGGATTACATGAAGTCACGACTAGAGACGAGACCTTACGAGGACGCCAAACTCTTCAAATTTGCATCTGCAATGAGCTCATGTGACCTCCTCCAGTCAGCTGTTTCACCCACGACCTTGGTCCCATCTACGAACTCTTCGACCTTGACCTCGCCAGTGTCCAAACCGCCTGCTGCTGAGCCTGGATGTCACTCGGGAATGGCAGGTATGCGTCATGCCTGACATTTTGGACTTTACGGCTTGGAGCTTAACCCCTTCAATGCCGAGATAAAGTGAACACAATTAAATTTGCAGAGAAATAGATCCTCATGAGCCCCCGCGACTGCGGGGGGGTCATGAGGATTTATGCCTCTTGTTGAGACCAATTTATATCCACGTTTCTTGGACGGTTTTGACTTTTGGTTGTTCAATGAACAAAGATTTCAGAAACAAAAATGTGCGTACAGTGGCAAGGAAGGGGTTAAAGTCCTAAATAACAAACCGACATATTGTTTTGGTTATTGTTATTTTCTTACTTAGCTACACTGATGTATTCAGTTCACATTTCAATGTGGAATAATAATAATAATAATAATAATAATAATAATAATAATAATAATAATAATAATAATAAATAAATAAATAAATAAATAAATAAATAAATAAATAAATAAATAAATCGTCTTTTTCAGGGGCAGTCCAAGTGAGTCAAGTGAAGGTGGATTCTTGGGAGGCCTTGATTCGCGTGCTGAAGGAGCAGGGCAGCAGACCACTGCTTCAGAACATCATCTTCAACGTTACCAAACATTAACCCATTTAACCCTAAAGACCGCACTTCCCAAATTGTGGAGGCGTTACCCAACTAAGTATCAGTTGCAGGAGATAGACTGACGATGATAATTCAAGTGCCAGATTAGCTTGGCGGTAACGAACTCGCCAATGGTAAGGGGTCGTCGAGGCGGTTGGGGGGTGGGGGGGTGGGGGGGGGGGGGTGGGAGCGCTTCGGCATTTACTGCTTCCAGTCACTTCCCCCTCCTCCCCCCCCCCCTCTTTTCTATAATTTTTTTAAATTTTTTTAATTTTTTTTATTTATTTTTTCTGTGTGCTTAGACAATCTGGATAGAAATTATAAGCGCTGGCGATCACCCCTTTTGGTTTTGTTTATGTATAGTGCATGGTTCAGTAAAGTTTGAATAGTGATGTTTTGTTTGCGATGGCCGGACGGCTCCCAACAACGAACGATAGCAAAGTAGTCGCGGCGGATAACCAGCTTCTGTTATAAGCATAGACAACGCTCCGAACATCTCCAAGAGGCATAGATCCTCATGAGCCCTGCGGGCTCAGGAGAATCTATGCCTCTTGGAGATGTTCTGAGTGTTGTCTATGCGTCTGATACACACTGGTTGTCCGCCGTGACTTCGCTCTCGTTCGTTGTTGGGAGTCGTACGTCATTCGAGACGTGTTGCATTCTGATACGCGGCATAAAGCCGACATAAAGCAGCGTATCCAGATCAGCCTGTCGCTAATGAGTCTTTTGACTCACTACAACAGAATATGGATTGTTCAAGGGCAGGTGCTAGACTAGTCTTTATCTCCTGAACTGTTTTTCTTTGCTGGACAGCATCCGTTTTCTTAATTAGGATCAAATGACGATAAGTATGCTAACAAAAATAAAAACAAAAATTAAAACTTATCCACGAAAAAATGAATATATGCAATTGTAAGGTAAAACATCCACAAAAATGATCCAAAATTCTTTAAAATGCTATGACAAAGTTCCTTTTTGGGATGCTTGGACCCCCTCCCCTCCCCCTCCTCGCCTCCTCGTTGTTTGATATTGAGTAGTGAGAGTCATAACACACGCACGCGCCTGCTCTCCCCCTCCCCCCAATCTTTTCGGCCCCTGGAAGCAAGGTCTTGCGTCGGGGAGGCCTTTTGTATCAGGTTAAAGGTCCCAAGAAAAAAAGTTGACCCCCCCCCCCCTTACACACCCCCCCCCCCGCTCGAGGTGACCCACTCGGGGAGTACACAACAAGTACACATCAAGTGCGTCTATCTGGGAAGTACACCCGCAAACAGGATGGGGACTGCCGCATGACCTGCGCATTATGACCTGACTTTCCACTACGCTGGGGGTCTGTCGAAGTATTCACCCTCACTACCTTAACCTATTCAGCCCTGACGCCCTACTGCAGGAGATGGGTCGAGCATGATAATTCAAGGGCAGTGCCAGGTTAGTTTGGCGCATGCCCTTGAATTATCATGGTTATCCATCTCCTGCAACTGGTGCATAGTCATTAGATAGTGACGCCTCCAAAACTTGGAAATACGGCTGTCGGGCTGATTGAGTTAAGGATCACTTAACAAATTAATGAGCATGCGTCTCTTACAACGCTAATCATTTAGTTACCTCGTAAATGGGACTGAGTGCAAGCATTCAGATCATAGTGTCGAGAATTATATGCATTTTGCGCAGGTCCTGCACTAAAATCTACTGTGAAAATCCTTGACAAGGGAACTCACTCTGTTGTCCGGATAACTGACATCGATGACGTCATAGCAGACGTAATTTTGTATTGTTTTTTGTTGTCTGTTCCGTTCAGAAGGGACAAGAAGTAAGACAGACCTAACAAACATTTTGAGTCCTTGATAAGTAATGTTTCGTGAATTGTTTTTTTGTATCTCTCTCTGTCAGCCTGTCTCTTTCTCGAACTAGGCGCGGCCGCCCTATGCTGAGACTCACACTGGTTGCCTCCCTCGATTGCTGCGCTTTTTGTCATGATTCCTGCAAGAATCCGCATCACGACAAAAAACCGCTACCGACAGCCAAAGGGCGCTTTAAACTTAGTCTCTCACTACGGCAGCCCGGCCTGGCACAAAATCGGTAAGTTAAGCCGGTTTTTCAAAGGTGGCGACAGTTAAGAAAGTTTGAAATTATTCAGTCACTCCTGATTTTCATTTTAATTTTATTATTGTTATTTTTGGTTATAAGTGGGGGGATAGAGGTCGGTTATTATCGGTACTTTTAAAAGCCTAAAGTTTGTCAGACTGAGCTCGAGGTTGAGGCCTGCCCGCCTATGACGTCGTGGGTATGCTATTGTGTTTGCTCCACCGCGGCCAATCCTAAAAAGTCCTTCATCACATAACAACAATAATAATAATGTACATTTGTATAGCGCTTAACCTCCAAATGAATGGCGCTCTAAGCGCTTAACAAGATCAAAAATCACAGAACAAAAAATACAAGAAAGAAAACGCTACAATAAATGTTACAAAAACTAAAGTGACACATATCAAAAGCTCACACTCACAAATACACACACACACCGTTACAAGAACAGTTACTGCCAAAGATTGCTAACGCACTAAAAATGCATCTAACCATACGCATAAAAAACAGATCGGTATTGAGCAGTGATGTGAAAGCAGACAGAGTTGGAGCATGTCTGACATGGGCTGGAAGATCGTTCCAGGTGACTGGACCAAAATAAGAAAAGGCACGCTGGCCCTGGCTATACTTCTTTCGCTTAGAAACCCTGAATATACGCGTGTCTGATGCTGAACGGAGAGATCTTGAAGGCGTGTAAATATGAACCAGATCGACAAATATGCCGGGGGGAGCAGAACCGGTAATAGCATTGTAACAAATAACAGAAACCTTGTACACAACTGATTTATTGGGATACAGGCAGCCAGTGCAGGTCAACAAGTAATGGTGTTATGTGTTCACGTTTCGGTTCTCTGTAAATTAGTCGGGCAGAGCAGTTCATAACTATTTGAAGTTTATCAAGAAGATTCTGAGGAACATCAGCCAAAAGGGAATTACAAAAATCAATGCGGGAAAGAACAAGGGAGGTAACAAGCGTTTTAGTTGCTTCGGTAGTGAGAAGGTGTCGAATTGAACTGATCTTCCTCATTTATAAGAAGAAACATTGGCAAACCTTGTTGACATGCTCTCTAATGGTTAGCCTATTGTCAAAGATAACACCAAGATTACGGGCTACTCGGAAAAGAGGGATACTGTTCTGACCAACCCTGATCGAGTCTGGGAGATAGTGGAGGTTGAACAAGAAAATCTTAAGGCCTCTGTTTTGTCACTATTCATTTGGAATTTATTCTGTGTGGTCCAGTTCTGAACGTCTGTGACACGGTTCTCTAAAGACTGGAACATCTGACTAACATGTTTGCGTTGGGCACTGGCGTACAGCTCTGTGTCATCAGCATAAAAATGGTGAGAAACAGAGTGACGTTTGATAACACTAGATAAAGGCTGGCTATACAATGTGAAAAAGATAGGCCCCAAAACAGAGCCTTGGGGAACACCGTACACAAGCTCAGTGGAATCGGACTCTACTCCCAACACAGACACTACTTGCTTTCTTCCAAAGAGATAAGATTCAAAAACGTTTAAAGCGGTACTCACCGGGCTTGACGCCAAAAACAGAGTCTAAACGTTGAATGAGAATCTGGTGATCTATCGCGTCAAAAGCAGCTCTCATATCAAGAAGGGCCAGAACAGAAACATTATCTTCATCACTGGCGGTGAGCAGGTCGTTCAAGACACGAAGCAACGCTGTCTCCGTGCTGTGCCCGGGGCGGTAGGCGGATTGAAAAACGTGCCCCAGGTCATTACTTTTGATATGGTCGAATAACTGCGACAAAACTATTTTCTCTAGTTGGTTGGTTGTACATTGCTTAACGTCCCGACAGCAACACAACTTTCTCAGGACGTGCCTGCACTCCTTGTGAAAAACTAAACTAAACTAAACAATATTGAATGTATGTCACCAGCCGGTCTAATACGCTAAATAAACATAAGACCATTTAGCAACGCACATCCAATATCAAGAGCTACAGGTAGCGCAGACAGTAGGGAGAGCTTAAAAAAGGAAAATACAGGTGAATGGTCCACGGGTAGACAGAAACACATGCCCCAGAATAAAGGAGAAAACCCACCCTGTGGGGCTGATCAGAGTAACCCTGGGAACTAAAAAGTAGTTAACCCCACCCAAGTCCCCCAGGGCAAACCCGGGTGGGGGTATTTTCTCTAGTAATTTTTAAAAGAAATGTGAGGTTAGATTCAGGTCTGTAGTGAGGTTAGATACAGGTCTGTAGTTTTCAGATCATTTGGGTCAAGAGTGGGCTTCTTTAAGAGAGGTTTTACAATGACAGGTTTGAAACATGCTGGGAGAAGACCTGTGTTAAGAGACTGGTTTACAATTTCTGTGACAACTGGCACAATCTCACCGCAACATTGAAGTAGAAAAGAAGAGGGGACAGGGTCGAGGTCACACGTTTTAGGCAACATCTTACTCATGGTTTCATGCACAAATTTCTCCGTTACAGGACAATCTCCGTTACAGGACAAAAACATGTCAGAGGCAGACCTGAAAAAGAGGTCTCTGCAGATGGATGTGTGTGTGTGTGTGTGTGTGTGTGTGTGTGTGTGTGTGTGTGTGTGTGTGTGTGTGTGTGTGTGTGACGTGTGTGTGTGTGTGTCTGTGTGTGTGTTACGTAGGGGTATACTCTTTGGTGTGTGTGTGTGTGTGTGTGTGTGTGTGTGTGTGTGTGTGTGTGTGTGTGTGTGTGTGTGTGTGTTTGATTGCGCGTGTGTTTGTCCAGAACCTCTGGACCCCCTCCTTCCCCGCCCCCCTCCCTCCACCCGATCCGCCCCTGGATACTGACAACACCCATCTGCAAGAGACATATGCCTACATCTCCATGAAGCCAGGCAACTGCATGGGAAGATGAAGATGTATGTCTGTGACCTGGTCGTGGCTAGCCCACAGCCCTGTCACCTCCACACTCTGTGGGCAAGGGTCGACAATGATGGCTCCGAGTCAGTTTCATATTAGGCACTAAAGCTCGGCACTACCCTTCGTCGGCAATGATCGACAGCCAGCCAGCCTACACAAGAATACAGTTTTTCCACAGCTCGCTGGTTTCTCAACAACAACAACAACAACAACAACAACAACAACAACAAAAAGGAGGATGTAGCGACGACGATCTGAATTAATCTACTCGCTGCCAGTCATCACAGATTTGGCGTCCGAAACCTCTACACACTGACCGACGTTTGCGTGAAGAACACAAACTGAATGCGACGAGAAATGGGCACAAAGAACACGGGACTAACAAGAGACATAAATCCTCATGAGCCCCCGCGAATGCGGGGGCTCATGAGGATTTCTGTCTCTTGCAGCTGAGTAGCTTTGGCCTTGCCCTGGTAGTTAAGCGGTTAATTTACTCTGCTGACTTGGCGACAGTCGCACGTCCGTTTCCGTACATTCAAATTTTACAACAGCCTCGTTCACTGATAGACCCGCCGTGGACGTGAGTCGGGTCACAGAGGCCGCGTCGGACTGAAAGCGGCCTGATAACTGTTCTTCACACGGAACGCATATCTACGTAAACAGCGCTAGCCAACATCTAGTCAAAGATCCGCATGGGTCCCCACAGCTGCCGAGGTACATGGGGATCTATTCCTGTTGGCACGCGTATAACCTAGCGCTCACTTGGTCCCAGCAGATTCCTCAGTCGTCACACCGCCCTGCAGCTGTTGTCGCTGACGAAGCTCTGTGTCTCCGGCATATGACAGGAGGTCAGTCTCTGTGTGTGTGTGTGTGTGTGTGTGTGTGTGTGTGTGTGTGTGTGTGTGTGTGTGTGTGTGTGTGTGCGTGTGTGTGACTGACCCCTTAACTGCCGGGGTAAGGCGAGCGCTACCCAGCTGCAAGAGACATAAATCCTCATGAGCCCCCGCAGTCGCGGGGGCTCATGAGGATTTATGTCTCTTGCTGGTCCTGTGTTTTGTGTGCATATTTCTGCTCCTTTTTAGTTTGCGTTCTTGACGCCAGTGTCGGTCAGTGTGCGGAGGTTTCGGACGCCAAATCTGTGATCACTTGCCGCGATGGGGTTAATCAGTCGGATGGGACTGAGTGGTCCGGGAGTAAACCACGACCAGACAATGTGTCATCACTCAGTAATTAGCAAGGCTCTCTCTCTCTTCCCCCTCCCCCCCCCTTCTCCCCCCTCACGCCTCTCTCTCTCTCTCTCTCTCTCTCTCTCTCTCTCTCTCTCTCTCTCTCTTCATGTAGAATATGACAATAATTATGGTATGTACTTGGGTTTCAAAGGCACTGCTTCTTACTGGCAGTCGTGGGATCCCGGGTCAGTTTAAATCCCCTGGTGGGCAGGAATGGGATGTGGACTTTTCCTCAGTCTCATCTAGTCAAATTTACGTACAGACTCGGTTTACGGTGCCTGTCTCGCCTTTGTGTGTACAGCACGCTTAATCATCAAGCGCGGCGCACGTTAAAAAATTCCATCACCACTAATCGAAAAGAGAAGGCCCGTCAGAGCTTCGGTGGAATGTCTCACAAACCAGATAGGTGAGGCTAGCGCTGGCAGAATTATACACAAACCAAGCGGAATCACTCAGCGCTGGACAGACAAACAGTTAGATCCCATGCCCCCGCCTATCAGGCACCCAATCGCCAGCCCACAGAAAAATACGCAGGTATAGAACAAGACGATCATCTACGTCCTAAAATGGAATGGAAACAGAAATAATCGCGTGCACCGAAGTTAATAGCAGAGTGCAGGTTTGCACAGAAAGAAGCGCTTAGTAGCAGCAGGCTTTCAAAGCTCCAATTTCCATCTCTGCAGCGACTTGAGCATCTTATGGATGTGTACGCTCGGAGACACCTTACAAAACAAACCAACCATACTAATAAGAACGACTTTGAGGAGGGCCGGATTTGCTAGGAATCATTGGGGGGGGGGGGGGGGGAGTACATTCTGTGGATTTCCCACAGTACAGACGAAAGGACTTTGCGTGCAGTACTGGCCTGCCGCTGATTTTGATGGTGTTGTGTGTGGGGTTATGCCATTGCTGTATCGGGGACTTGAGTTCGGAGGGCGGCCGGGGGGGGGGGGGGGGGGGGGGGGGAAGAGGGACAGCAGTTTGGAGTTCGATGCGGGGGTGCATTGAATGAGTTTTTAAAAAGTTAGTTATTTGGGTTTAACGCCGAGCAGGCAACTAAGGCCATCTCACGGCGGGATGGGTAAAAATCTGGTCAGCCAGACTAAAAGAAAGGTCTTAAGACATGATGTAAATATACCTTAAAAATATGTCAGGCTAAAATGTCGCACAGGTCTTTAAAGAAAACGTCTACAGACTCTCAAAAAGGTCAAAATAATAGAAACATCATAGTCTATAAATGCTCAAATCTTATTAAAAATATGGCACTCTCTCAGAAAACTGAAGATCTTGTCCGGGGGCACATCCCGGAACAAAACCTTCAAGGAGTCTGCTGTGAAATGTTTATGCCTTGTGTCGATTAGATCAGCACAAGACAGCAAAAAGTGTTGAACAGAGTACTGCTAGTCGCAGGCATAACACTATGGACGCTTCTCCTGTTTTAGTAAATAAGAGTGCATAACATACGTGTGCCCGAAGTGGAGCCGAGCAAGGACAGTCTCCTCACGGCGGCTGCCGCAGCGATAAGGTAGACTGTCGGACAACTTAGAAAGGGCTTCATGCAGCTTGTTAGCTTCCTCGGACCGCCACTCATGGGCTATGTACGCACTAACCACATGTCTAAAAGCACTATAAACAGTCTGTGTGTCAGGGACAGGGTCGTTACGGGCATCGTTGGCAGCAGAATCTGAGATCCTGTTGCCTTCGATGCCCACATGGCCTGGGATCCAAATAAAAATGATGTCATAATATTCCTTCATCAAGTCTGCGTAGAGCCCTCTGATCTACACCAGCAGTGGGTGGTCATTTCCCGTGCCCTGAAGGGCCTGCAGGGCAGAAAGAGAGTCACACAGAATCAGGAAGTGCCTTTCTCTAGATCGATAAGCATGCTTAAGTGCCAGCAGAACCGTCTGCAGTTCTGCACTAAATACAGATGAGTGGTCTGGGAGGCGGTGCTTAAATGGACGTCTAGGATGGCGAGAGGACACTGCGGCCGCAGACTTTGACCCATCCGTAGAGATACGACAATAGCCAGGGAAAATTGAAAGGAGTTCATTGAGGCTCTGTTGGCATATGGCTGGTGGAGTAGAGTCTTTCTTGTGGGCAGTCAAGTCCAGCAAGATGTCAGGAACTGGTAAGAGCCAGGGTGGAGTGATGTGTTGCAGGGATTCCGAAACTCTGTCCAGGTCCAATCCGACCGCCTGCAGATGAGGTCGGACACGGAAAGAAAGTGGACGGACAGCTCCCGGATGGGTATCGTAAATCTCTGCAAACGATGGTTTAAAAACACAATCATAGGCAGGATTGTCTGGATGGGCCTTCAGTTTCAGAACGTAGGCGGATGCAGCGGAGCTTGAGAGAAGGCTCCCCTGCCTCGGCATACAGACTAGGAACTGGAGACGTCCTGAAGGCCCCAAGACACATCCGCAGACCTTGATGGTGAATTGTGTTCAGTGACGCTGTAACACAGACTTGGAAGCTGAGCCATACACAACAGAGCCGTAATCCAGTTTGGACCGAACAAGGGCCCGGTACAGTCGAAGTAAGACAGTACGGTCCGCACCCCAGTCAGTACGACCAACGACACGAAGAACGTCGAGAGCCTTCTGACTAGAGGTTCTGAGGTAATTGATCTTTTGTCAAAGATGACCCCCAGAAACTTTGCATCCTCGGCCACCTTAATTGGCACTCCAGCAATGCTCAGGCTAGGTTCTGGAAAAAAAATTCGTCTGGTTAGTAAAATGCACACAGACTGTCTTGGAGGGCGAAAACTTAAATCCATTGAGAGACACCCACCGCTGGATGCGATCAACGCACAGCTGCAAGCGCCTCTCAAGGGACGAAAGTCCTCGACCACGTGCGCACAAAGCAAAGTCGTCAACAAACAAAGAGCATTCAGAATCATCCTTGACGGCCTTTACAATGTTATTAATTTTAATACTAAATAAAACAGGAGATAGAATGCTGCCTTGCGGGACACCCATCTCCTGTTCAAAGGAGTCGGAGAGGGTGGAGGCCACACGGACATGGAACGAACGGTTAGTGAAAAAATTGTAAATAAAAACGGGCAGGTGCCCTTTAAAACCCATGTCCAACAAGTCAGACATTATTCCATACTTCCAGGTAGTGTCATATGCCTTCTCAAGATCGAAGAAAATTGCATAGACATGCTGCTTGTTGATAAAAGCATCTCGAATAAATGATTCAAAGCGGACTAAATGGTCTGTTGTACTACGGAAGTGCCGGTTTCCGCACTGGAGGTCTGTCAGGAGACCCTGTGACTCAAGATGCCACACCAGGCGGGCGTTGACCAGGCGCTCCATAGTTTTACATAAACATGATGTCAACGCGATAGGCCGGTAGTTGCCCGGGTCGGAAGGATCCTTACCCGGCTTGGGGATCGGTACAACCACAGCCTGGTGCCAAGACGGCGGAAAATGACCAGTTCTCCAGATATGGTTAAAGGCCTTGAGAAGTACAAGGAGTGACCTCTCAGATGCATTAGGAATTGATAGTGGATGGTATCTAGGTCAGCAGCAGAGTCATTACATTTCTGCAAGGCTTGCTGCAATTCTGATAATGTAAAAGGGGAATTATAGTCTTCTGAGTTATCGGACTTAAAATCACAAATACGAGACTCTCGCTTCTCCTTCTCTCTCTGGAAGAAGGGTGAATAATGCTCTATTAAAGAATTATGGGCAATGGTGGAGGCAAGCAAATTGGCCACAGCTTTTTTATCTGTGACGAAGCTGGCACCATCTCTAAGATGACCGACAGAAGCCGAGCCACCCCGCCCCTATTTCTTCCATCAGCCTTCCATACTTTCTGGGACGGAGTCCGAGAAGTTAAAGATGAGACGAAGCGTCTCCAGGAAGCACGGCGTTCACGTTTAAAAATGTAACGGACTTCCGCCCTCTGTCTTTTAAAGGTTAAAATATTCTCTTGCGACGGATTACGTAAAGTACATCGCTGAGCAGATTTGCGCGCTTTTTGGGCCTTGCGGCACTCTTCATTGAACATGGTACTCTCGGCTTCCGAGGGACTGATGCGGAAGTCTTAGGGAAGGTTTCACCCGCTATGTTCAACAAAATAGTAGTAAAAGAAGAAACAGGTTCTTCAGCTGACATGACCACCTCCTCTGTAATACGAGACTGACAGAGGGAGGCGAACAGAGGCCAGTTAGCTTTCTTGAGATTCCAGCGCCCCACCGGTGGATCCTCCCCACAGCTGACCGATGACAGGACTACTGGGAAGTGGTCACTACCACACAGGTCGTCGTGAATCTTCCAGTCAAAGTCCAGCATGAGAGAAGGATCACACACAGTGAGGTCTAGAACAAAACTAGACCCTGAACCTGGGATAGAGTAGGTAGGTGAGCCATCATTAAAAACACATAGGTTAAGTTGAGAAAAACATCTTCTAACATCTGACCTCTGCCATTATATTGGTCACTACCCAACAGGTGAGCGTGACCATTAAAATCTCCCATGAAAATAAAGGGAGGGGGCAGCTGATCTACTAAGTTAAAAATATCATTACTACAGACCCGCAGGGATGGTGGCAGATAAATACTGCATATGGTTATGGTCTTCTTTAAGGTAACCCGAGCTGCGACAGCCTGAAGACAGGTGTCAACACTAACGGGGCTACATAAAAACTGGTTTCTAATGAAAAGAGCCACTCCACCCGAGCGTCTCTCCGAATCAGAGCCTGTATGGATAGCATTAAAACCATTAAAGGAGACAGGGTCAGAAGTGTTCAAGTAAGTCTCCTGAAGAGATATTACTGAGGGGCTATAGGACTTGACTAGAAGGCGTAATTCTTCAAAGTTGGTGTGAAAACCACGACAATTCCACTGAAGCAGAGAGTACATGATTAGGTTTTATGTGGAGGAGAAGAGTTCCTTCCCCCCTTTTTCTGTGCTTTGGAAGGAGTCGAAGAAACAGAGGGGGGTCGACTCCCGGGCCTCCTCTGGTTACTCGGAGATGAGGGGGGAGGAGCTGCCGCAGCACCAACTACTACAACTTCCACTCCCTCCATCTGCTCCTCCAATGCAGCATATTTATTTTGAAGGGGGACATCAGTGTCCCCCTTCTGGGCCCGTACGCACAGCGGTCCCGTAACTTTCTAAGACTTCTGGGCCGGGGCAGCGCTCCTGCCGCCAGAGTTGGCGGCCTTAGAAGGCTGACCAGAGCCAGAAGCCTTTGTAGTAATATTGACAGGCTTGGGTGGGGGCTGAGGCTTAGGGGCAGAAGAAGGCGGTGCCACCGGACCGGTTTCGTCCGCCTTCTGCGTTCCCTGGCTCCTCGTCACCACCGGAGGAGGGTTACTCTCCAGGGGCGAGAGGATCCGAGGCTCCGCCCCCAACCAAGAAGTTGGTGTTTGACAAGAGAAGTCTTTGGTGGGACGCTTGCCTGCCACCGCAGCACTGAAAGTATACACAGAGGTGTTATTTGAGTTTGGCGCAGCCTCAACTGCACCAGGGCCGTCAACCAGTTTTTTTGGCGTCCGCAAAGGACAGCCCCTTCTCCACACGCACCTGCTGAATCTTGCACTCGGATATCCAACCAGGGCACTTCTTGTCCGAAGTCATATGCGCCCCCAGGCAATTCACATACAGGTTGTGCAGGACTGAGCAGAGTGTCCGGGCTTATTACAGCGGGCGCATAGATCTTCTGCATGGCCATACTTTTGGCACTTAAAGCACCGGAGGAGGAGAGGGACGTACTTTTTCTCTTTTAGGGAGTAGTAACTTCCCCAGATGGTAGTAGGAGCGGTGGGGGTGCCAAACGTCAGGATGATGGTAGGGAGACGGATCTCCCTACCACCTCGTTTGGAAACGAAGCGCCTGACGTAGGTCACCCCCTGTGACTTAAGGCTCCGTACAAGTTCATCTTCAGACAGTTCTGCCAATGCTTGATCTTTAATCACTCCTCTAGAAGAATTCATCGTTTTGTGGGGAGTGATCTCCACTGGAGTGTCTCTGATGGAAGAGAGCCTCAGTAGCCTGCTGGATTGTGCCCGGGTACGGCACTCTACCAGCAAGTCACCAGACCTGAGGCGCTGGGCCTCAGGCCTGCCAACACGGCTCCTGAGGGTCTCCCCTACCAGAAAAGGGTGCAGCTTGGAAACAGGCTTCTCTTTAACTTTGCTGTGGATAATGAGAAAGCGAGGCCAGACGGCCGACGCCTGAGGCGTCGCTTCCTCACAATCGGAGTCGCTATCATTCTCAAGGTGCCAGGGTTTTTTTTTTGTTTTTTTTTTTGTATTTTCCATATTATAGTATGATAGATATTCATCCCCCGGGGGTCCCCGCCCGCCACCGAGCCCAACAAGGGAAAGTGCATTCGTCGGCGGGTCTCCAGCCGACGCACAATGGAGACTGCCCGAAAGATATACTCAGGGGGTTATGCCCGATTGAACCGTCTGAGCCACCGCCTTCTATCACACGGTTGAATGCAGGGGAATACTGGCGTAGAGCACCTAATCAGCAGCAGAGGCTATAACATGGTGCTCCGTATATCAGCCTGCATGTCAACAATGGGATAGGGCTCAACGTGACAAAAGCCGATTGACTAGGCCTGTACGACTAGCCTCCCGTTTAGGCAGAAGTCAAGGCCAAAGTGGAGTGTTTCAGCCACCAGGATCCTCTTCTCCCCCAACACGGGTCTCCAAGCACGGCAAACACATGGGATCCAAAGGACCAAAGCTCACGAGTATTTTTAAGGACCAATCCAACATGGTAGGACCTGGGTTAGCACAGCTCCTAAAAAATCGGACCAGTGAAAAAGACTGAACAACATATCTGCTGACATCAAGTCCTAATCCTGGACAAAGACGCACCCCGCTGCTAGCCCACTCAGTGAGGGACTGAGGGGACTACCCACCCGCGCCACGTGGAAGTCGGTGCCCAGTGGGCAGTTAAAAAAAGGGGGTCCATGGAGATCTGTAAATGATAGAGGAATTTCCTTCCTAAGCATAGCAAGTCAAGTTTTGACCTCAGTCGGAGATCATAGCTGAAAAGCATTATGAGTGAAGTTTCCGGGCAAAGCACCCGTGACAGTATCCCAAGGTCCACGGGCCCATGTCGGCCGCATTGGGCCCGGGCACGGCTGTGCGCGGGCCCACTGCGGCCGTCGTGAGCCCGATGGCGTTTTTTCCTTCGGGAGATGTGGATCGTTTTCACACACTGTTTGCCATGCCTGATACACGAGACTGAGTTGGACGCAAGGCCGGCCCGTCAGCGCACGCTACACGTGACCTTCAGTAACCCCTTCGCTGCTAGTGATCACGGATTTCGCCTCTGAACTGACAGCACACTGACCGACATGTGTGTGAAGAACACAGATGTAACTGAGACCAATAATGTAACTGAGACCTGCGTGGCAGGAAGCAGAGAGTTGTGGTCAACGGACAAGCTTCTCCATGGGTAGATGTGACGAGCGGAGTTCCACAAGGATCCATTTTGGAGCCGACCTTGTTCCTGGTGTTCATTAATGACTTGGAGGACGATATGCTGACCAGCGTTCTAAAGTTTGCTGATGACACTAAGATCTACGGCGACGTCTCCGACCCAGCGGGGAGCGACAAACTACAGCATGACCTTAAGGTAGCAGAAAGATGGTCAGAGAGGTGGCTGATGCAGTATAACGTGGACAATTGCAAGACTCTGCATGCAGGCCGTAAAAACACTTGTCAGATTTACACGCTGGGAGGACAAGAACTTGGAGCAGTGGAGGAAGAAAGGGACCTAGGCGTCATCATGCACAGGTCACTGTCGGTCAGTCGCCAGTGCTGCGTGGCAGCAAAACGAGCCAACAGAGCAGTGGGGCAGATCATGCGAACAGTTATAGCCAGAACTAGAGAAGTTATTGTCCCACTCTACAAAACAATTGTACGACCACATTTAGAGTATTGTATCCAAGCATGGCGACCATACCTCAAAAAAGACATCACAGAGTTGGAAAAGGTGCAGAGGAGAGCTACAAGATCGATTACAGGGATTGGTCACCTGCCGTATGAGGAGAGACTGGCCTTTTGCAATTTGCAGAAATTGGAAGAAAGGAGAGACAGGGGAGATCTCATCGAGACTTTCAAGATCATAAAGGGACTTGAAAAAGTTTCTGCGGACATATTTTTTACTTCATGCCAGTCATCATTTTACCATAGAGGTCACAGCAGCAAACTGTTCAAAGGGAGGTCCAGACTGAATCTTAGAAAAAACTTTTTTTCCCAAAGAGTTGTGAACCCATGGAATGCTCTGAAACAATCAATTGTCGAAGCTGAAACTGTCAACCAGTTCAAGAACCGCCATGATAAAGAGACAGTTAAGGGGGTTAAAATAAGTTCTCAAACTAGTACCCCGTCGGCCGCGCTCAGTGGCCACTCAGGTAAATTCAAGTAATAATGGTCAAAAACATAGGACCAACACGAAACATAAACCCCCATGAGACTGAGCCCGCGACTGCGGGGGCTCATGAGGGTTTTTGTCTCTTGCAGCTGAGCAGCGGTTAATTACCAGCGTGCTTACGATTGAGATGATAGGGCTAACTTTTCAGATTTCTCAGATAGGTCAAACTTACACTAAGATGATTTCTATAAGGAATTCCATGTATACTGTTGGGCGGTCCGTGGCGCAGTGGTTAAGGCGCCTGCCACCAATGCTAAAGGTGCGAGGTTCGATACCGGGTTTCGGCGTCGGATTTTTCTGCTCTAGTAAGTGTCACCGTTAATTCGGGCGGACCGTCGGGGGTTCTTTCTCCGGGTACTACGGTTCTTCCACAGCCTCCACTTTGGTACCGGTTTCAGGCCACTTATAAATTTCAAATACAAGCGATCAAAACCTCAGTAGCTGAGATGACCCTTCCCACCACGTGAATGTCCTGTGTTTGTATTGCACTGTGTTTGTCTTCAGAGTGAATGCGTGTGTGTCACGTGACACGTGAGCGTGCGTGTTGGGTTCAGTTCGCAGCGCTTTGAGCCCATTCGCCGAACTGGGAAAAAGCGCCTATATAATAACCGGCATTATTATTATAATTACTACACTACAGTCACGTGTCAGATGGCGATGTGAACTGTCAGATTTTATAATACACTACAGTCACGTATCAGATGGCGATGTGAACTGTCAGATTTTATATACACTACACTGTACACAGCGGTACTACACTATACTACAATACAGTCACGTGTCAGATGGCGATGTCAATTGTCAGAATCTATACCACACTACAGTCACGTGTCAGATGGGGATGTGAACTATATATCAGATTCTATGATACACTACAGATGTGACAGATGTGCATGTGCCCTGTCAGATTCCATTATACACAATACTACACTATACTACACTAGTCATGTGTCAGATGGGGATGTGAACTATATATCAGTTTTTATACTACACTACAGTCATGCCGGTGCCAATTCAGACCCAAAAAAAAGTGACTGCCAAGCGTGTAAAATGCAGAGAAGAACCCAACGGAGAAAGAAACACGCGGCTAGGAAAAGACGGTTACAACATTGTGTTGGAACTGTCTTTTCTAAGCGGCGTGTCTCTTTCTCCGTTGGGTTCTTCTCAGTCATGTGTCGGATGGCGATGTGATCTGTGAGATTCAGTCCTTTGCCGGATTGCCCAGGGGAGTAAGGCACAGATATTGAAGCGAGCTGTGCAAGTTGTGTGAACTTCTGTGGCACGATCAAGAGCGGCGCTGCGTTACGGGTGAACAGACAACATAGCAGCGCTTACAAAGGGGTGTCCGCGTGGGCAGGGGGCCCGCTACAACATTTCCCGTCAAATCAAATAATGAGGGGTGGACTTTCAAATCTCCTTACTATACCTCTACAGACTGTCTTTTAGGTGGATGGATAACACAATACACAGAGATCACATTTACAACCAACCATTTCATTCCGTTACTTCTAACGACGACGATGTTGGCATTTCCAAGAAAAGATACGTGTGATATTACTGATTTTCTCTGACGGACTCACACGTTTCCCGCGCAACAAAATGTCCGCACTGGTCATCGTCCTGCACGCCAGCAGCACCCCGAGATCATAGACCTTGCACGACTGAGTTCGGCATACAGGGTATTTCTGGCACTATCACACGCTGTGGTGCTAAAGTGCCGCTTTAACATTTATCAGTGTACAAAATCAGAGTGATTGTTTGAAACATTCAATTCAATTCAATTCGAAAACTTTATTTATCCCTTAAAGGGTAATTACAGTTGTGTGGCCGGGGAGAACAATCAATTAAAATCATTCAATAAACACTAGTTAATATCAGGACATTCTAATATCGCATTTGTACCTGATATTAATATACTAAATCTGTAAGACTTATAATACTAAGATTAAGACATATTAAAACTCTAAACTAATACAGTTACTAAAACATTATAAAAACTTAAAGAGCATTATTAACAACATTATCAGCGAACACATTAACGTCTTACTTTCTACTCTACAACTGTCCATCCAGGCCAGCGATACCACGCGATGAAACAGCTGTGTAAATCACACACAAACACACACACACACACACACACACACACACACACACACACACACACACACACACACACACACACACACACACACACACACACACACACACGCCCGATCTTCGATTTGTGTGTATCGTTAGCATTGTTGACAGCAGACTCATCACTACGCCTTGCCAAGCGGCACGCAAGGTACCACTAACGAGTTTCATTTCCACCTTGTGTTTGTATGCCAGCCTTGCCTGTCTGATCGCAGCTTTCACTTCCTTATTCACCCGTTTCTTCTCTTCTGTCGTAACCTGATAAAAAAAAAAACCTTTTCTTTTTGTTGATAACGTTTTTCAGTTCTTTTGTTATCCACGGCTTGTTGTTTGCAAACAAAGTTATCTGTTTCGTGGGGATAACTGAGTCCACACAGAAGGAAATGTAAGCTGATACAACAAGCTCAGACAGACTGTTACAACTGTTATAAAACACGTCCCATTCTGTACAATCAAAACTTCCTTTTAAGTCAGCAATACTATCAGTGGCCCAGTGGGGGCTTAGGATCCCAATGCGCACAAGGTCATTGGGCTGATCAGCGGCCGTTGGCCCGCGCACGGCCGTGCGCGAGCCAACGGCGTCCGACATCGGCCCGATGGTCTTTTGCGCATTGGGATACTCCCGCCACAGGGCTTAGCGCTAGACTGTATGCACATGGGTATCAGAAGAATCACTCGGATATAGGAGAACTAAATCGGAACCAGTAGTGAAAAGTATGGTTTGTGGGCGTGGCCATAAGTAGCACATCTGCTAGAACTGCAATAAATGAAGTCAACGTCATCTTTGAGCACACAATCCATCGCCATCAAAATAGTGCTATACCCTATAATCTGCACACTGATCACTGAAATGTTTACCCCATCCAATGGTTTATGATTGCTAGCCTTTCGATTTTTTTTCAACAGCTTACTACCGATTTTCTGTCCACAGCTTACTACTGATTTTCTCTGACGGACTCAATAATCATTAAGAGGAAGATAAACATCCGACCCCTGGGCCACTAACGAGGCTGTAACTTTCTGTATTTGAGCTCGACCCCCACCTCCCCCCTCCCCCCTCTCCCAAGAGGTCTAACGTGATACACTCCAGATGCGTAGATTCGAAACATACTAAAATGATCGTCGGCGGAAAATTTCGCAAAGACTTTTCGAAAACTAGAGCACATGACGCTGCGGAAAATTGCGTACCGGTTTTTCGAAAACTAGAGCGCGGTTTTTCCTTTGTTCACAGCAAGAACACGTGACAAAGACAGTGAGACAAGAGAGCAGACATGATGAACAGACAAGAAGTTTCCTCTGGCGGAGTCAATAACGTATTCTTGTCTTATCTTATCGTGTCTTGTCTCATCTCATCTCATCTCATTTTATCTTATCTTATCTTGTCTTGTCTTTCCCCCTACCCGGGTCAGCCCTGGTGGACTTTTGGAGTTTTTCACTGACTGACGACTGCATTACAATCCAAGAGGCAGATCGACCATGATTGTTCAAGGGTGGTGCCAGAATAGCTTGGCGCCCAAAGGCGCCAAGCTATTCTGTCATCACCCTTGAACTATCGTGGTCGATCCATATCTAAAGATATGGTTTGTGAGGGTTAAATGAGTTAATCAAGTATAACTGCACGTGCGACGGCTCTGTACGCGTCCATGCCCGTGTCACCTGCGCCAACCCGTTCTGATGTGAAGTCAAATGCCTGCATGCTGTCTGCTGGTACACGGAGCATTGCCTTGTTTAATGTAGGATACGTCGGTTTTCTAGAAAAAACGGACTCAAATCAGAGACAGTGACATTGATGTCCTGTTTCTGACAGAGATTTAGCTCTGTGTCATTGATGATGAGCCCGAGTGCTGACGATGACACCCGAAAACTACGTCATGAAGTTATACCCCCGTGAGATTTTTCTCTGCGTGTGTGTGTGTGTGTGTGTGTGTGTGTGTGTGTGCGCGCGCGCGCGTGTGTGTGTGTGTGTGTGTGTGTGTGTGTGTGTGTGTGTGTGTGTGTGTGTGTGTGTACGCCTGCCTATCTCCTGCCCACCCCACCCCCCACCCTCCTTTAACACGTCCATCGGTCTATCTACACCCCCCCTCCTCGACCCTTCTTACGTACACACGTACATCGACCCATTGTAGCCCCCCCCCCCCCCCCACCTCTGTCATTTCTGTCGAACTATTTACTCTCCACACCTAACCACTGACAACGACAACGTATCTGAAACACCAAAAATCAAACTTAAAGAAAGAGAATGACCGTTGCCCACGGGAGCGGATCAATTACCTCTCCAATGGGATGCGCTGGGGTGGGGGTGGGGGTGCGTGTGAGGTGTTCCAGCTGTTTGGGACATGGTTTTAAAAGAGTACCCAGACGGGTGATCCAACTTTGCACAATCACAACACTAAACGCGCTGCTATTTGATCCTCCACTTTCTAGCTCCATTTGGTACGTCAGGCGGGGTTGGGGTGGTGGCGGGGGGGGGAAGGTTACGGAACCTCAGCCCCATGACCCCCCCCCCCCCCCCCGGGACCATACACTACACTATGACGAGCGTTCCTGTCAGCAATCTATCCCAGTACGAAACAATGACGATCAATAACATGTGCACACAGAAACACAGTTTTCAAAATTCACCCACAAACCAGGAAGTACCCAGTGCGCAAAGGCCATAGGGCCGACGTCGGTCGCCGTTGACCCGCGCACGGTCGTGCGCGGGCCAACGGCGGCAGACGTCGGCCCTATGGCCTTTTGCGCATTGGGTAGCGATGATTCTCAGACTTGACCGCTGATTAGGCCACGGTTGCACGCGACAGTGTAGGCCGGCACCACATGGCCATGTCAGTACAGGGCACGTCTGTTTTTCCGTACATACAAATGTCACTGCAGGTTGACGAAACCATGATGACTGTCTTCCGGTTGACGCTCCGTTAGTGCGCATGCCGGTCAGACACAGATCTACAACTAGAGTAGATTCTCATGAGTCCACGGGTCTGCAGGGTCCAGGAGAATCTAGGCCACTGTCACTGAGATGGATGCAGAATAATCTGTGGAGTGTTGGTCTCTTGCGGCTGAGGGATAAAAAGTGGGGTTAGCAAGAGGCATAGATCCTCATGAGTCCCCGCAACTGCGGGGGCTCATGAGGATCTACACCTCTTGCAGTTCGGTGGTATTCCATTTTTCTTTCTCGGCAGTAATTTGTGCAGACGGATTCATGTTGCTATCCACACCCACTCTGACGAGGCAATACTGACAAGGCCTGGCGACTACAGGCACTTCCAATTTTCAGTATCTCCATGGGAATGCAGGTCTGCTGGGCATTGTGACAGGAAAGTCAACCTCGCACCACTAACTGGACAAACCAAACTCGTATTTCAAAACAAAACAAACTAGTATTACAAACTGGACAAACCAACCTCATATAACTAACTGGACAAACCAATCTCGTGTCACACACCGGACTAATCAACCTCGTATCACATACTGGACAAACCAACCTCGTATCATAAACTGGACAAACCAACATCGTATCACTCACTGGACAAATCAAAATCATATCACTCACTGGACAAACCAACCTGACACAGAACGTGACATATTGAATTCTGTACTATACTGGTGTTACACTGGATCTAGAGGTCTGTCTAGAGGACACAGAAGGCGACAAACTGTATTTATTGTGTGCTTTACTGTGTGATACTGGTGTCTCCAGCCTGTGTGAGCGTTAAGACGACTGACAAGACCACGATGGATCGACAGCCATCACAGCAGTTTGGGGTAAGTTTGCGTGTACGTGTCACTCTGCGTGCGCGCGTGTTTGTGCCTGTCCGTTCTTGCGCGTGCTGTACTGTGTTAGTGTGTTACCATGATCGTTTTTCACCAGAAAGAATTTTAGCGTCTATAGCACCTCAGAACACACGCACACCACTCAGTAGGGTACTTCGCAATAAAAAAAAAAACCCCAACAAAAACGTTTGTTTGTTTGTTTGTTTACTAGTTGGTTGGCTGCGTTGCGTTGCGTTGGGTAGGGTTGGTTCGGCTGGTTGGTTGGTTGGTATTCAGCTAGTTGTGGTTTTCAGGTAAATGATATATTGCTTGTGTTCTCTCTCATGGTGACTACAGCTGAGAAAACTCAAAATATCGCTTTTTCTCACAGCTAATGTAGGCAACCAAAGGTTAGGATATTACAGCACAGAATGGAGTGTTCGTATACTATCATTTCTAGACAGACCGAGCGGCTGACACTTCTGCAACTGTTTGATCCATAGTCACCATAATGTAACAAATTGCCAGGGGAATGGAAAAATTCTTCACTTGAATATGGATTCTGGTCAGTGCGCTCAGTCGCTAAGCCGTCAAACTTGACAGAGGTGATTGGTCTGCCTGCCCCTTTGTTGTCAAGGGCACACCAGAGCATCTGTGTGTTTTCAGGGTTAACCCATTCGAGACGTGCCGCCTCCGGATACGCGGCATAAGCCGCGTATCCGGAGGCGGATCGTCTCGAATGAGTTAATCAATGATCCTGTTCTCACTTGGATGCTTCGTCCAGCTGAGCATGTACAACTTGCACGGCTTCCGTGGTTCTCTCCGCCGTTTTATGGATCAGTCCATCGTCGGCGAGCGTGAGGACGTTTGCCAGACCGTTACTATTAAGGTTTGCACAGGTGATAGGGGAGACACATGTGGCAGGCCCATGGACAGTTGTTTTTGGTTCGGAGTTTCAATCCACGTTTCTTTGCGGGAGTGCTGCAGCCACCCACCGTGTGACCGCTTTACTGACTTGTCCTACAGCCACCCACCGTGTGACTGCTTTGCTGACTTCGTACTGCAGCCACCCACCGTGTGACCGCTTTGCTGACTTCGTACTGCAGCTACCTACTGTGTGACCGGTTTGCTGATTTCGTACTGCAACCACCTACTGTGTGACCGGTTTGCTGATTTCGTACTGCAGCCACTCGCCGTGTGACCGCTTTGCTGACTTCGTACTGCAGCCATCTACCGTGTGACCGCTTTGCTGATTTCGTACTGCAGCCACTCGCCGTGTGACCGCTTTGCTGACTTCGTACTGCAGCCATCTACCGTGTGACCGCTTGGCTGACTTCGTACTACAGTCATCTACCGTATGACCACTGCAGCCATCTACCGTGTGACCGCTTTGCTGACTTCGTACTGCAGCCACCTACCGTGTGACCGCTTTGCTGACTTCGTACTGCAGCCACCTACTGTGTGACCGCTTTGCTGATTTCGTACTGCAGCCACCTACTGTGTGACCGCTTTGCTGACTTCGTACTGCAGCCACCTACTGTGTGACCGCTTTGCTGACTTCGTACTGCAGCCACCTACTGTGTGACCGCTTTGCTGACTTCGTACTGCAGCCACCTACTGTGTGACCGCTTTGCTGACTTCGTACTGCAGCCACCTACTGTGTGACCGCTTTGCTGACTTCGTACTGCAGCCACCTACTGTGTGACCGCTTTGCTGACTTCGTACTGCAGCCACCTACTGTGTGACCGCTTTGCTGACTTCGTACTGCAGCCACCTACTGTGTGACCGCTTTGCTGACTTCGTACTGCAGCCACCTACTGTGTGACCGCTTTGCTGACTTCGTACTGCAGCCACCTACTGTGTGACCGCTTTGCTGATTTCGTACTGCAGCCACCTACTGTGTGACCGCTTTGCTGACTTCGTACTGCAGCCACCTACTGTGTGACCGCTTTGCTGACTTCGTACTGCAGCCACCTACTGTGTGACCGCTTTGCTGACTTCGTACTGCAGCCACCTACTGTGTGACCGCTTTGCTGACTTCGTACTGCAGTCATCTACCGTGTGACCACTGCAGCCACCTACCCTGTGACCGCTTTGCTGATTTCGTACTGCAGCCACCTACTGTGTGACCGCTTGGCTGATTTCGTACTGCAGCCACCTACTGTGTGACCGCTTTGCTGATTTCGTACTGCAGCCATCTACCGTGTGACCGCTTGGCTGACTTCGTACTGCAGCCACCTACCGTGTGACCGATTTGCTGACTGCGTACTGCAGCCACCTACCTTGTGTCTGCTTTGCTGACTTCGTACTGCAGTAGTAGGTTAACTGTTTCCTCCCCCTCCTGTGAAAGCCCTCATAGACGTATTGGCAGTTGCAGCCGCGCTTTCCAATGTGCTCTTTCCCGGTCTGAAACCACCTTGGCTGGGCGGTAACACCCCCCCCCCGCCCCCTAGTTTTGAGATCTTGCAAGCTTCCTGGCCACGATGCGTTCCATGAGCTTCCTGTGGTCTATTCCTAGTTTGGGTAGGGCTTTCAGATAGCTGTGGGTCCAGTCTTCTGGCACACGGCCTTTGGCAAAGCTATCCTTGTAGAGACTGAAGAGTTCCGTCTTCTCTTCGTCGGTAAGGTTCCTCACGTCAGAATACCTGACCGAGTCCGGCCCCGGCGCTGTGTCTTTCAATCTTTGTTTGAGTGCGTCGTGGAAGTCTTCCTCTGTCGGTTCATCGTCTGGGACGTCCTGGGCCATGGTCTGGTGCAAGGCATTTGAATCTGTTTCCGATCATTAAGTTATTATTAGTCTGTAGACTCAACACGGGACTCACTGAGCGCATGAAAAGGCCGTGTTCGTCATCTATATGACTAGAAGGTCACCTACCTTTAAGTCGAATTTACAGGGGAAATACTTTTTCGTTCGACTTATCCCTATTCTTTAGTTTTGCACAGAGTTCTTGGACTTGATGTTTAAATGAAGGGAGAAGTCTGTTCAAATTTCTCTTTCTCTGAGATGGAATTAGTAACCATTGATTTGTCCTGCTTATGATGCATGCTTTGGAATAAACCAAGTAGATTATTTTAAACGTTTGCCGTTTCATAGGAGCGTTCACGTGTGTGTAAGCAAGCTCGCACACACATACACACACACGCACGCACACACACACACACACCCACACCAGGAAAATAAATATATGTAAATTGTTTATTAGTTTTTTCTGTCCTTAGACAGTGTCGGAGGACGAACCGAGACCTTCAACACAACCCCAGCCGTCACAACAAGACGCTCAAACGGAACAAACTCAAGGACCAACACAGCAGGTATCTTCAGGTACTGTGCTACAGTTACCACAAGGTGCGAGTACCGGACAACAAGAAGCACAAGGTACTCATACCGGACAACAGCAAGTACAAGGTATACGTACCGGACAACAACAAGCACAAGGTACACATACCGGACAACAACAAGCACAAAGTACACGTACCGCACAACAACGGGCACAAGGTACACGTACCGGACAACAAGCACAAGGTACACGTACCGGACAACAACAAGCACAAGGTACACGTACCGGACAACAAGCTCAAGGTACACGTACTGGACAACAACAAGCACAAGTAGCGGCGGCCGAAAAGGTCTGGCGTCAGTCTGTACGTGACTGGTATCCCGACCTTCATTGCAAAACCTACTTCATGCCCCCGATTCACTTCAACAGAGTGCCATACGACGTGCAGGCTGTGTGCGGTCAGACGGTTCTAGTTCTACAGGAGGCATCAGACCAGCCCGGCCAGGTGCCCGTTGTCTTTAATCCCAGTAGCCCTCCCCCTCAGGTCCCTGCCCCACCTCTAGCATCCCTTGTGTGGCCTGACCAGCCCGTCCCCCGGGGTCCGCTACCTGTCGTGCAGGACAACGATTTCAGAGAAGACGGTTCTATGCAGCAGGTGCTTGGCTGCATCCGGGTTCTGGCTGAGATGGAGCAAGAGGTGATGCTGGTATTGTCCCAGCTAGAGTTCAGGAAATACCTTGACAACCAAGTCGATCCGATCTCTGTCGCAGCCATCCGCCTACTGCCACGTTCCGACACTGCGGAGAAAGTGTATCAGCAAGGTGACTTTGACGTGCTGATGATAAATGCTAGATATGGCCTGATAGTAGGAGAAGTCAAGTCTGTGGGAGCTGACCCCAGCAAGACCTCAAACATGGACACGGCGGTATTGAAAGTGACAGATAAAGCAATCAAGCAGCTAGACAAAGCGGAGGCTATGCTGGGACATCTGGTATCGGACATCAAGGGGAAGCAACCAAGAATCACCAAGACACTGATGCTGCCTAACATCGCGTCCATACAACTGTTACGAGCTCTGCGCACCAACCCTCAAGTACAACAGGTAAAATATGTGTGTGCGTATGTGTGTGTGTGTGTGTGTGTGTGTGTGTGTGTAGATACGCAATTCTTGTGTATTCTGTTTCCCTTTACATCCATGCTGAATATCTTTCATCCGTTTGCTGTAAGTAGACGCACACTGTGTTTCTGATATATGTGTTAACTCATTCAAAACGTGCCGCCTCCGGATACGCGGCATAAGCCGCGTATCTGGAGGCGGCACGTCTCGGATGAGTTAACACAATACTAACCGGCCCAGTACGCAAAGGACATCGGGCCGTCGTCAGCCTAACGGCGTTTTGCGCAAGGCGTCGAAGCAGCATGATGCAAGATTTAAGAACCATATTGCTCATAACAAGGATATTTGTCTTTGCCTGCCGACAGCAAGAAAAAGTTAAAAAAAACATATTATCGCAGTACAGTATCACAAGTGCAAAATCACACAAATAAATGCGCAATTGCAAAATCACACAAATAAAACGAACCATTAAGTTATTAAGTTAATTATCGTACAACAGCAGAAAAGCTGACATGAGGTGGACTGGTGCCTGTCTGCGTTTGTGGAGAAGATCGCATTTGATTTGTGTCATAATTATATGACGTACGCGCGCAAAAAGTGGACATTTAATGACGTTGTATATGTATGACGCCAAAAGTGGTGTGTTGTCTGATTATACCGGTCATAGTGTAGAATGACTGCGTTCACATCTGATTAAAAAATCATAATGATGTAAGAAAACATGAAAACAACTGTTTCTTTTGTCCTTGGTAATTCCTACAAAACTAACAGTAAAGAGTTTTTAAAAAAAATCCGTTCAAATTTAGTATTTGTGTTTTAACAGGTTGCCAAGGACAGATAAACATTTTTGTTTTCATCTCTACGTCACACGACCAGTCACTTTAGCGCAAACCGTACCATGACCCTGATACAAAAACCCTTGTAGCAACAAATGGCGGACTTCTTTTAGCCCTCTTTGTGACGCATCTTGGATGGAGTTTGTTCTATAAAAGATCACCAAAACGTTCTAAAGTAAAAAGTTACTTAGTGTTGTTCGTAACAACAAGCACACTCGGTACTGGAGACGACAACGTCATGAAATATTTTAAATTAATCATAAGTCTATTATGTATAAATGTATTTATTCCTTTGACGTCAGTCATGTCGGGCGTGATCCAGGACGGAAGATGTCTTCTTGATTTATTTTACCAAAATAGTGGAGGAATGAAAACAAATACGTTATTGGTTGCAGGGGCTTGCTGCACGGACCCTTGTAGGCCTTCGGGAGGTCAAAGGAAACATTGTATCCCTCAGGCCTTCGGGTACAATGGTTCCTTTGACCTCCCTCGGGCGTACAATGGTCTGTGTAGCAAACCCCTGCGACCAATAACTTATATTGTCGGGCCAGTCTTGAAAATCGATTCCTAAGATTCTCTCTCTCTCTCTCTAACACTGTTCTTCTGGGCGACTTTAACATTGACCTACTTAAGCCCAAAGGGCACCATGCTGCATGGGCATCAACAACAGCCTTATTCGGTTTAAAACAATTAGTTAAAAAAATAACCACTAGAACCACATCTACATCCTCAACCTTAATTGATCACATTTACGTGACAAATGACGATAAAATATCAAATGTGCAGGTTCCCTCCTTAGCTGTCAGCGATCATAACCCAGTATGTTGTAACGTCTCCATGAAACTTGACAAGCAAAAAACTAAAAGACATAAAACTATAAAATATCTTTCCTTTAAACACTTTAATAAAGACGAATTTCTGTGGGACCTGCACAATGCTCCGTTTACTGAGGTTTATGATCAGCAATCTCCTGACTGTGCCTTGTCGTGCTGGATGGATCTGTTTCTCAGTGTCCTCAATAAACATGCGCCAATACGTGAAAAACGAGTTAAACATTTCACCATACCACCGTGGTTAACAGCGGATATCAAGCAGGCCATGTCATTTAGAGACAAACTGAAAAAAGAGCAAAAGTACGAAGAATACAAAAAACAACGCAATCGTGTCAAATATTTAGCGTCTAAGAAGACTTTTTTTCCAACAAATGATTCGAGACAAAAAGGACACGGCATCTGTTTGGAAAGCTCTGAACGTCATAACGAAGGGTAAATCAGCACCCAAAATCCCATCTCATATGTCAGCTGATATATTAAATAACCATTTCTTAACGACAGCCGAAATATTGGCATTGTCAGCTGCAAATAACAGTAAACCGTATGAAGTGCCGAGTTCTCTCAGAGAACACTTAAAAAAAAAAAAAAAAAAACTATATCAAATACTTTCACCATCCCTGATATTACAGTTGCAGAAGTCGGCAGATATATTTCTAGCATGCCCAACAAAACGTCTGCTGGCATTGATGGTATTGATAATGAAACCCTAAAAATCTCATTACCGTATACAGTAGAATCACTAACATATATTTTCAACCTCTGCATAAAGCAAAGTACATTTCCAATCATTCTTAAAGAAGCAAAGGTAATCTCAATCCCTAAATCTAAAGATCTTGAAGATATTAATAACTATCGACCAATCTCCCTTCTGTCACCTTTGTCAAAACCCCTTGAAAAGCACATTCAAAAACATCTCCTTGATTTTCTGGAAAAAGGTAAATTACTTAATATTCACCAGTCTGGTTTTAGACCGAAACATTCTTGTCAGTCAGCACTGACACATATTGTAGACAGCTGGCTGGAATCAATCAATAAAAGCCTGATGTCAGGAGCAGTTTTCTTAGACCTTAAAAAGGCGTTTGACCTTGTGGACCATGACATTCTCCTAAATAAACTAACCGTTTATCACTTGGACGCAACCGCTATAGCATTCTTCCGATCATATCTCGAAGACAGAAAACAAATGGTGTACGCCCATGGAAGATACTCTGAGCAAGGAAATGTAAAATACGGCGTCCCCCAGGGATCTATTTTGGGCCCTCTTCTATTCATACTATTTATTAATGATCTACCGTTGCATATCACTAATTCTGACGTTAATTGTAATCTATTTGCTGACGATACGAGTCTTCATGTTTCTGGCAAAAAAAACGACGGACATTAGCCATAGTTTACAATGCAGTCTCAATTAGGTATCTGACTGGTGTAGACAGAACCATATGGTTCTTCACCCAGCAAAAACAAAGAGTATCTTAATCGCCACGCGGCAAAAACATCAACGCCGATTACAGCCATTACAATTACAATTAAACACTGAACCTGTTGAACAAGTCACTGAGCGGAAATTCTTAGGAATACATGTTGATGAACAACTATGCTGGGAGACTCATATAAATGCTGTTTGTAAGACCATTGCTAAAAACACTTTCTTATTGTCCCAGCTTAGACATGTAACGGATACAAATACCCGTAAATTGTTTTTTTCATGCTCATAATTATAAAGTCCCATGTTGATTATGTCTCCACAGTGTGGGACGGCTGCAGTGATGTCCACATGAAGAGATTAAACTCCATATACAAAAGAGCTGTAAAAATGATAGATAGACGCCCCATCCCTACCACAGACAAAATTAGACATTTAAACATTCTCGGTCTGCGTCAGCAACTTACATTAAACAAATGCGTCTATATGCATAAGATACTGAATAATATGACACCCCAGTATCTAATCACTAAATTTATATCTCACCAAGAACGTGAACGGACCTCAAGAAACAATACCTTACCCCTACCACTGCCAAGAATTGACCTTTTTAAAACTAGTATGTCATTCTCTGGTCCGTTTGCTTGGAATTCTATCCCTGCACATTTGAAAACTATTACCTCACCAGGAAGTTTTAAAACAAAACTTTTTGATTACCTGATGAGTCAGACTTAGTACGTTTCTCAGGTACTGTAATATTTCTTGTACCTCATGTTGTATTTCATACAGATGGCTTTTATATGTGTGTGCGCATGTGCGTGCTCGTGTTTGTTTGTGCGTGTGGGTGTATGTGTGAGCGGCGCGCGCGCGTGCGTGCGTCTGTGCATGTGTGTGTGATGAGTATTATTTTTTTCTGTATATAATGAGCTATTGGGTTTTGTATGTACATATATATTGTATAGTTTCCCTTCTTTTTTATCCTGTAGTTAGCAACGGCAAGTTTGTAAAATGACGATTTATTTTCTGTCAAAACTTTTTACCGTTGAAAAATAAAGTTTCATCATCATCATCATCATCATCTCTCTCTCTCTCTCTCTCTCTGTGTGTGTGTGTGTGTGTGTGTGTGTGTGTGTGTGTGTGTGTGTGTGTGTGTGTGTGTGTAACAGGCCTTGTGTACGTGTCTTGGAGCGCCGGATACCAATACCGCCGTGGCCCGCTGCCTGTGTCAAGATCACATGGGACCGTCATCCAGCTGGTGGTGGCGTAGGACTGTCACTGACAAAGGTCCCGACACCAGCATGACACCAGACCTTTACGAGGTCCTTGTGGCCAGGTAGGTTAGATGGTCTGGGAGTCGATTCACGTGAGCGACCTACCGCCTGTAGACCCGACCTAAAATCGTAGGCCTGACCTACAACCGTACGCCCGGATTCACGACGCCGAACAACGCCGTAGGCCCGACCGAAAGGCTGGACTAAATTAGTCCCGCGAAATCGCGGGGCGAAACGCCGTAGGCCCGACCGAAACAAAGCAAAGATGGCGTCCTTCATGTTTTTGCAACGGAGACAAAGAAGTGTAGGGGAGGAGCCCCTATTATGAAACAGTGCTTATTATGAAACACCTTGCTCCCGGCGAAACGGAATAACTTTTCTAAACTCCGCCTGTGCAGTAATATAGAGCTACTTCAGTGAGCCTTATTTCCGGTACAAGAATGTCAGGCGTGATGACAACGAAAACACGCCGAGAAAATGTAATTTTTGACCCTTCTGCATCTAATTTTTTCGCCATTTTGACACACCTACATCAGCATTCAGTTTTGTGATTAAAAAAAAATAGCCACTCTTGTCATGAAGAGCAATCTTCGGACATCAGATAACCAGCAGCAATCGTTTTGGTTCTCTTTTTGTTGTTTTGGAGGCACGCATTTTCCTGGAGAGGTATCTTGTTCCTATTATGAAACACAAAGAGCACCTAATATGAAACGTGTTTCATAATTAGAACAGTGTTTCATATAAGGAGCAGTGTTTGTCTATCGTATATATCGGAAACCATCCAACCAGTTTGTTCCAAATTTCAGATGTTGATACTTTTTCTCAATACAGAGTATCCCACACCATGATCATGTTACTTTGCGAAGAGGGTGAGGACCTACAAATGCGACACTTGTTGGCTATCAAAACGAGGGGCGGGTGGTGCTGGTGTTAGTGCAGGTGGGAGGTCGCGGGAAGGGGGTGAGTAGTCTGGAGACCTTTTCACCAATGGGCGAAAAATCACACGACGGACCGTTTACAATTTCCAAGAAGAGGCGCTGGAGTGTGTGTGTGTGTGTGTGTGTGTGTGGGGGGGGGGGGGGTTCCAAACTCCCCAAAATGGAATATTACACATTCAAAAATATCCTGGGAGCCGTGCATCTTGGAACACACCTCTCCCCCTGAGTTTGCTTCTTAAATATGTGCATAAACCTGTGTCGATAATTTTAGGAAGTTTACAAAGTAAAATAGGCAAAAGAACTGTCATGGGAGAGAAGTGTGCTGTATCGACCAATGATCATAGATCTAGTTTGATCGAAGCACAAAAAAAAAAAAAAAAAAAAAAAAACAAAACATAGGAAAGAGGGGGTGCGCTGAGTAAGTGACTGGAAGCAATGCATATGGAAACATTTTACTGTGGTGTCTGCAGGGGCATACATTCCATCCCTCCACCTAGAGCTAAATTTCCACGCACCCTAAGAGAAAAGCTACTAAAAGGGGAGAAGGAGTTGCAGTCGATATTGTCGTAATAAATGAAAAGAAAAGGGGAGACTGCCAGTGCTAATATTTTAGGAAGTTTACAAAGTAAAGTAGGTAAAACCACTGTCAGGGGAGAAAATTGTGCTGTATCGACCAATGATCATAGATCTAGTATTAGTATTGTGAGGACAAAATGGGCCGTGAGGCCTTTGCAAATGTCCTTTCTTTCTTTAATTACTTTATGGGTCTGCTATGCATGCAAATTTTCCTATAAATCATCCATCATAGGAATAGAAAATCTCTTTAAATTTTGGTATTTCGTCCAGCTGGTTTTTAAAAGAATTTATGTTAGGTGCTTTTTTAATGAAACTGGTAACTCATTCCAAACACTGGCAACTCTGTTAGAAAAACAAAACTTCCGCAGGATATGTTTGCAGTGCTGTACAAAGATTTTCCCTTCAGAGTTTCGGGTTCTGTCACAAAATGGTGCTGCAAAAAAGTCGTTCCAATTTAGGTCGTCGATGCCGGACGTAAGGAGTGTAGTCCAAAGTATTTGAGTCTGTCTAAATAAGTCATATTTCTACATTCTTTAACCAGCTTTGTTGCTCGTCTCTGTACCCTTTCGAATGCAACTGATTGTCTCTTTACCTGCGCTAAGTGACTGGAAGCAATGCATATAGAAGCCCCCACGAAGGGGGGCGTATCACATATCCCACAGGTTGTTCCAGCCCCCCCCCCCCCTTGGGGGACATAGATTTAAATTTCCATGCACCAAGGGGCTGGAACACTGGGATATGTGATACGCCCCCCTTCGGTGGGCGGGGTGGGGGGGGGGGGAGGGGTTGGGGTGGGGCTTTCATATGCATTGCTTCCAGTCACTTACTTAGCGCACCACCTCTTTCATATCTTTTTTTTTCTTTTGGTGCTTCGATCAAACTAGATCTATGATCATTGGTCGATACAGCACAATTATACTGACAGTGCTTTTACCTACTTTACTTTGTAAACTTCCTAAAATATTAGCACTGGCAGTCTCCCCTTTTCTTTTCTGTGTTGATAATGCTAGCCTGTATCAAGTTTTACGTCTGAGGTGGAAAAACTAAATACAGTGGCTTTTATTTCCCCATACATAGAACATTTTCAACACACTTGCTGTCATGCCTGCCCTTTGACCTTTGGAAGGAGCCAATAAACTTAATATGCATAGACAGTTTAACTCCAAGCAAAACATTTCCGCTGGGGTCTTATTGCAAAGTTCACATACAGACTACCTGTAATTACAACCTAAAATAAAAGCCTTCTTACTTCTCGTGACCTTTGACCTCAATGAGAGGTTAACTTAGTAGAACTGCAAACAAAAGTTGTATCATCAGTTTTCTCTTTGGCAAGTTTTAAAATAAGATTACAACTATTTTCTTTAAACAAATCGCCCGTTATTGACCTTGTAACCTTGACCTTTCATGAGGTCAGCGCAAGTGACAATTAAAGCTATTGTCAAATATGATCACTGTGCCAAATTAGAAGTCTGTGGCTCTGATGGTCTCTCAGAAATTCAAAATGATAACATCTGTCACAAATGGATATACACAGGATAATGGATGGATGGACCAATAGTGGACCAGTGGCGGATGACTCATTATATTTAACTCACTTTTAATATTAGATGAACCTATAATGTCTGCTAACCATCTCTCATGCCTTAATTTTTCAACAAAATGCAAGGGAAACTTGTAAAAAGGACATAATCACACTGTTTCATAATAGGAGACCTAGTGTTTCATATTACAGGGACGTAGCGGGCATGAGAAAAGTAGTCCGGCGGTTACTAGAGAAAGTCGGAAAGTTTTAAAACTATTTGAGGGATGATGGCGACCAGAAGCTTATTTATTGATACTAAAATGTTAACTCTATTTTACTAAGAAACAACATTCACATCCAAAGACCTATGATATGCTGGCTTGGAATCAAGAATTGGGAAAAAATGTTTAAATCCTTCAAGTGGTCATGGGTAAACCAATCAATTAGTAAACAAACTCGCCTTTCTGTAGTTAGACGTTCACAACATGTCAGAGTTGAAGATCGTTTGTTGTAGATGAGACTTGCGAAACAAAATTAAAGAAGAGATATAATCCATAAAGAAATGTTCATCGCAAAAGCTTTGCATCTCCTGAGTCAACTTTGACAGCAGACGTTTGTGCTGCACGGGATTTTAGAAGCACGTGACATTGGTTCTTGACACATTCAGCTCAGAAAATGTCCCAAAAACTGTTTGCCTGCGGCGGCGTGCTGCAGAAGCCACAAAGTTGTTGGCAACACGAATCAAGTTGAGTGAGTCAGTTTCAGACTTGTGGAATTGAAGTACCATTAAATAATAATAATAATTATTATCATTATTGCCATTTGCCTTAAGAACATAAAGCATAGGAATGTGTGTTGGTGTCGTTACGATTGTCCTGAAGGTGGCAGTAGTTCTGACGGGACGCCGTCCAATGTTTTGCCCCTGACTGTCCATCTTGTTGGACAGTAGGAGATGATTGCAGGCGCGTGGTTCCCGTATTCCTCAGAACTCGCTTCAGTTTTCATCTTTTGCAAATGAGTTTATAGGCGTTTGATAAACAAAGCAAGCCCATTCGCCGCGGGATGTCAAAACAAGTCCATTCACAACATGAATACACTTGCGCAGTTTTGACACCACGACAGGTTCCTCTCTCTCTCTCTTTGGTCCAAAAAGTACTCCGGCGGTCGCCGGAGCGCCGGAGTGGCCCGCTACGTCCCTGTATTATGCAAATAGTTCCTAATATGAAACAATGTGTCACTTTTTTCAAACTGGAACTGCTTCTGCGTCGATTCGAGTTTTGAAATTTTACTTTGTCCTAAGATGCATCAATATAATCTCTATCAAACCCTGGTTTCGGATTGATTCTACCTTTCTTTGGACGGTCACGCGAGATGTTTTTGCTTAAGTGTTTCATACATAGGTCTCCTCCCCTAATTCAACGAAACAGTATTTAGGGATCGCACACATCCGTTAGAGGTGTACAACGACGACCAGATATTTAAAAAGTTTCGCTTCCACAGACAGGCGATATTGGACCTGACAGACTCGGTCAGTAATGATCTCGAATATGTGCTATCACGGCAAGGGTCACTGTCACCTGTGTTACAGGTCCTGTTAGCACTGCGTTTTTACGCGACTGGCGCATTTCAGGATGTGATCGCCGATCTCATCGGTGTTTCACAGCCAACTGTGTGTCGGACTGTCTCACGGGTCACTGACGTGCTGCTGCGACAAACGGGCCAGTGGATTCGTATGCCGGTAAATGACAACGAAGCCAACAGAAATAAACAGAAGTTCTTTGCCAGACAGGGATTTCCGAACGTGATTGGCTGTATTCACGGCACTCATGTCCGAATCCAAAAACCTGTGGAACGAGAACACGAGTTCGTCAACCGGAAGGGCTATCACTCAATCAACGTGCAGGTAATTAACAAAATTCACCTTTTGTGAAGTAATTTGTTATTATTGATGGTAAGAAATTCTTTTGTCACAGGAACTCCCCCAAAAAAGTGAACGGAACGGAGACACAAGCTGTGGACGTTAAAATAACATGCACAAAAGTTCCATGAGAAACTATTATAAATGTAATGCTGCATATTACGTTATGGTAAGCACGGTGTATGGTATAGGGATGTGGGGACACAATCACAACACATTTATGGACTGACTGACTGAAACGTGATTCTGATGAAGAATACAGGCGCCTAGGCCTCTTTGCACATTTGTCCAATATATGGCAATATTGTCATGTCATCGATAATGTGTGAAATGTTTAAAAATAAAATATCTTCCAGGTCATCTGTGACGCTGACCTCCTCTTTATTAATGTGATTTGCAAGTGGCCTGGCTCGGTGCACGAATATTGCGTGAATCCCCACTGTTTGCTGCCTTCGAGGGAAATCGACCACCTCTTGATGGGCACTTTCTTGGGGACAGTGGCTACATGCTGCGCACCTGGCTGATGACACCTGTCGCCAGGCCAAACAACGATACAGAACGGCGCTACAACTTTGCCCACGGTTCCACACGAGCTACCATCGAGGGGTGCATAGGGGTTGCGAAACAGAAGTGGCACTGCCTTCGTTGTGGTTTGAGGCTTTAACCACGAAAGGCATGCCGGGTGATACTTGTGTGCTTGATGCTGCACAACAGAGCAAGCCCCCACCTGACTCATCGGATGAAGACAACGACAACAGCGAGGACGAGGCTGGGGATTCAGATGATGACACTGCCGCTCACCAAACAATCACAGAGAGGGCAAGGCTCGCCTCCGGAAAAAAACTGCCAGGAACAGGATCATCAATGAATGAGTGTTTTTGAGGTTAGATCACGTGTTCTGCGCCTTTGTTTTATCAGAGAAGAACAGAGCACAAGGTGAAGGGCAAACAAAGAGAAAAAAATATAAAATGCGGCAGTCGGATATAAATGCACTGGAAAGCTGCAGCACACTATCACAAAAGGTTAAACAAGATAGTACTTCTCACGTCCAAATTCAACTCGTTGTAAGAAAAACACGCACGGTCAATGTTACCAAAGTTCACTGGGAGGTTTGGTTACATCGAGCTGTACATGAGATTTGTCTTCGTACATATACGGACAAGAAACCGCAGATCTTGTTTAACGTTTCGTGAAACGTATATGTCACCTGTTACGTTAACCAGTTGACGGCCAGAGGCCCCTGTAGGCCATGCTTTCATCACCGGAGCGTCTGGCAGTCAATGGGATAATTTGCATTAGCTATGTTGGTCTTTTATGACTTGAAAGTGGATGACAAGTGAAATTAGAGACTCACAAGCCAGGTGTCCCGAGTATTATTGCCGTATAGTTGATTGACAACATGTAGAATAATCACTGCCCGCCGTTCCTCAATATGCTATGGTTTCCTGCTGAGTCACAAATTGCATATTAGTTTGCAAAAATGGCGGAAGTGTGGGTTTGGCACGTACAAGGAAACATTAAGATAAGCTGCATAAAATAAAAATAACGTGAGGCCATCAGTCTCCTTTATCCTTTTGCAAAGCAGCTTCATTTTAAAGCTTTTCAATTTCCAATTGAAATGTTTGCTTCTTTAGTTGGGCTACTTCTACAAAGAGTGTTTTTTTTTTCAATTGCGCTTTTCGGCCATAGTTGTCAGTTCTGTTTCTGATTCTTCCACATGATTGTCTTGTACAGGTGTGTGCGTGCCAAGTTGCAGACGACTCTTCCTCTTTGGTCCATAAGCGCTATTCTGTGGTTTTTGGCTACGTGAGGATGAGGCAGATAAAGGAACCGAAGGAGTGGCTCCAGGAACTGGATCCGTCTGGCGGAGGGCAGCATCATCGTCAAGCACGATATTAATGATCTGTGTGTCTTGTGTTTCGCCTGATCACATAAAAAAAAGTGCAAATTACATGCACTAATAGCTGTGCACATTTCCTACAACGTTTTAGACTGCCTCAATGAAATTTTCAATCGACTCTGCTTTGGTGCAAGCCAGCTTTGTCGAGCAACAATGTATTGCACGACCCAACTGACTCGCAAAAGAATCATAAACGCGAAAGGAATGTGTATGTTACAAATCTGTATTTGCCTGCACAAATGTCCAAAAGTATATATTGTTGTAAAAGTACAAAGAGACTGCAATGGGAGGCAAACGATAATAATACGAAAAAGGACAATAATCTGATCTGACCTTTTGAAAGCTTCCAAAATGTCACTTCGATTCCCTTTCTTCTTTCTTCTTAAAGTGGACAGGTAATTCAGTGCAAACAGATTGTAAAGAACTGGTTATCCCCCCATACCGATTTCAGTCACCTTCGCCTAGCACAGAGCCAATGATAGGTTTCTTTTATAGGCAAATCCTCGTGTCCTCTGTTTATTGCGATGTGGAGTGCACTGCATTACAAATCTATCTATCAGGCGCAATGCGTCCCACAGACGACCTCTTTGTTTACCATCTTTGTTTAGCATCTGTTCGCAATGAATTACCTCTCATGTTTTCTTTGTGTGCCAACACACCCCAGTGGTTAGGTGTGCATGCGTTCGTGATACAGTCGGTATCACATTGGCAAAAATATTGAAGGACTTACCGACTGGAAGAGTGAAATCGTGGACGCTCACGTACGAATCCTCAGCCAGTGTGGAAGACAGTTGACGTACATGTACCCTCCACCTGTACAAAAACAAAATGAAACACATGTCACAGTAAAACAGATCACGGAAGATGCGTGAAATTAAAAGTTGTGAAAGTCGACCAGCACAACAGTATGCTTGTTGCAAAAACATGGTCCCTTCACTACGTCGTATGTGTATTATTTTCTCCTGGTCAACAGTTCAGACATTGTACCATGCATATGCTGCCAGACTTCACTAACTGCATGGATCCAACGTCACCTGTTTATACTTGACAGTTCAGACTTACATGATGCATCGTGACCATCCTCATACATGTCTGTGCATGAAACTGAACAATGTAACAATTAAAACCGTAAGAAGGGTACAAAAGCGCATCTCTCTCTCTCTCTCTCTCTCTCTCTCTCTCTCTCTCTCTCTCTCTCTCTCCCTCTCTCTGTCTCTCACAAACCAGATAGGTGAGGCTAGCGCTGGCAGAATTGTACACAAACCAAGGGGAATCACTCAGCGCTGGACAGACAAACAAACAGCTAGATCCCCTGCTCCCGCCTATCAGGCACCAAATCGCCAGCCCACAGAGAAATACGCAGGTATAGAACAAGACGATCATTTGCATCCTCTCTCTGTCCGTCTGTCTCCCTCTCTGCGTGCGTGCGTGTGTGTGTGTGTGTGTGTGTGTGTGTGTGTGTGTGTGTGTGTGTGTGTGTGTGTGTGTGTGAGAGAGAGAGAGAGAGAGACAAAGAGAGAGAGAGAGAGAGAGAGAGAGAGGGGGGGGGGGACATGGTCTTCAAAGAATGAGATACAAACAGCAACATTAACTGTGAAGCATTCATTCATGTACGTGGGAAGAACATTTTTAACGCAGTTTTCCGAAATTACAAATTACCTGAAATGTCAGGGTCATTTACAACTGTCAGCTGCTGGTCTGCAGTCGCCGCCATGTATGTGTCCCCACCACCTGAAACCAATGCACGTCTCAGTTTTAACACATTACGCACTATCAGAATCCTCACATTGTGGCCCGATGTGAACAATTTGACAACAGATGCCGAGTTACAGGATATTGCAGGTACATGCTGCCAGGATCGCGGAGCGGGTGCATGCATCGTGGCAACTTGTAGTGATTACTCTTTGCACACATGGTCATTCTGTCCATATTAACTTTCGGAGACGCCAGTTAACCCCGTGTTAGGCCGGGTTTAAATGGTTAAGAACATCGGAAAGTTAAAGCAGAGGGGCAAGTCTGCCATTGCAGTGCCCAAAGACCGATGCATATGCATGGCAGATTGTAATATATCATAGATTATGTGTACAGCACAAAAAGTCTTACCCTTAATTCCATGAGTTAGGTTGGTGCCGGCCCCCATGATCTGTTTGATCATGTCCTTGTAGGGGACAGGAGGTGCTGCTTTACCTCCGCCTGTGCCAAAGTCATACTTTGGCTTTCGGAGGTATGCAGCTTTAAGGTCTTTCCACTTCTTTTTGCACGCCTCCCAGTCGCGATTGTGACAGCCGACTGCGTTAACTTTTTCGGCAATCTTCTGCCAGACCTCTCTTTTCTTCTTCACCGTAAGTGTTTCGGAGGTCCGACACAAGAAAAGTGTACTCCACACCAATCTCCTCCAATAAAACATGTGTTTCCTTGTCCTTGAAATTAGCTTTTTTTCTCATTTTCGTGGCCGGGAGGATTTTCCATGGTGCAGCCTTTTAACAGTCGCACCGTCGCTGTGTCCGTAAACGAATAGATCTCACCGGTGCTAACATTTGCAGCAAATCAGAAAAGATACAAATTGCCACATATCTAAACATTGGGGTAAGTGTCATTTTTAGCGTTTGTGCGAAGCCAAAGTGGGTCTATGTTATGGGCCAGTGGTCGTCCGTCCGTCGTACGTCGACTGTTGTTAGTACACCGTCGTCCGTGGTAAAAACTTTAACGTTGGCATTTTCTCGGAGATTATTCAAGACCGTGGAAATATATAAACACGAACGTTAAAGCCCTTATGGCCCTTATGTGTATGACCGAGGCACATGACATGTCTGACAATAAGTGAAGGGATGGCTTCTGCACTAACAAAATCCATGTTTTCACAGAATTTACTCAATATTCACACATCTGTGAAACCCCCGTAAACCTTGACCTTTGCGATGACTTGACTAATTTAGATTACATAGGAAGGTCTAACCATCAGTTACCAGTGTGCTAATTTTGATTGCAAAGTTTGTAAACATGTTGATAATACTGAACTACACTTATTGGCATGTTATACACATTTGTTGACCTCTTGTGACCCTTGACCTTTTCCGAGAGGTCATCCACGTTAGTATGCATAGACAGGTCTTACCATCAGGTATCTCTGTACAGTAGCAGGTTTCAGTTTGAAATTGTGAATAGTATTTGAGATAAACATATATTTTTGTCAAGATATGGCGATTTTGGCCCTATTTATTCAGCTCCCGTGACCATTGACCTTTTCGAGGGATCAATCCAATTAGTATACATAGAAAGGTCTTACCATCAGGTATCTTTGTACCACGTTTGGGTTTGAAGTTGTGACCAGTATTTGAGACAAAAACATCCTTGGTAACAATATGGCTATTTTGGGCCTATCTTCTGAGCTTTTGTGACCCTTGATCTTTCCGAGGGATCAACTAAAAAAAAAAAAATTGTACCAAGCTGAAGTTGTGAATAGTATTTGAGAATGGATACATTATGTCCCACGAAGGTATTTTTTTTACTTATTTCCTGATCTCCTGTGACCTTTACCTTTGTGAGATGTCACTGAAAATGTTATGTTTAGAAAGATCTTGCCACAAGGTATTCTTGGGTCACGTTTGAAGACTGTAGCGTGAATAGTCTCCGAGACAATGCCTACCCCCACCCGAGTCTGCCCTGGGGGACTTGGGTGGGGTTAACTACTTTGTAGTTCCCAGGGTCACCCTGGTCAGCCCCACAGGGTGGGTTTCCCCTTCTATTCTGGGGCATGTGTTTCTGTCTACCCTTGGTCCATTCTCCTGTATTTTTCTTTTTTAAACTCTCCCTACTGTCTGCGCTGCCTGTAGCTCTTGATATTGGATGTGTGTTGCTAAATGGTCTTAGGTTTATTTAGGCCCCATGGCGTAGGTTTATTTAACGTATTGGACCGGCTGGCGACATACATTGAATATTCTGTTTAGTTTTTATTTTCACAAGCAGTGCAGGTACATCCTGAGAAAGTCTTGTTGGTGTCGGGACGTTAAGCAATGTACAATCAATCAACCGAGACAATGCCAACCATTAAGATTTACCATGGACGACGGACGACCTCGGACGGACGACGGACTGACGACAACTGGCTCGGTACATAGACTCATCTTTGCGTGGAACGTGCGCCAAAAATAGTTACATTTTGACAGATTAATTTTTTCTCAAATACTATTCACAATTTGTTTAACCCAAAATTTGTACAGAGACAGTAAGACCTTTCTATGCATACTCATTTGGTTGATCCCTGGGAAATGTCACGGGTCACATGAGCTCAGGAAATAGGTTTAATGGCCAAATTTTGCCAAAAGATGTTGTTTTCTCAAATACTATAGCTCAGGACATCGGTCCACAATAGCCATATTTTTACAAGACTTTTTTTCTCAATTACTATTCACAACGTCAAACCCAAAACTTGGTACTGATGCAGGTAAGACCTATCTATGCATACGACTTTGGATGACCCCTCGGATGAGGTCAAGGGTCACAAGAGGTCTACATATGTTTCTAAAACTTTTCTTTTAATAAAAATTCCAGTTATTATCAACGTTTTTGCTAACTTTTCAATCACATTTGGCAGAATGAACGCTGATGATGCGACCTTTTTATGTGTACTAATTTAGTCGACTTATCGCACAGGTTTAGGGTCGCGTGGGTTTCACAGATGGAATGAGATAATGTCACATGTAACATGGGAACAGTGACACGAGAACAGTGACATGAGAACAGTGACATGGGAACAGTGACTAATGAGAACAGTGACATGGGAACAGTGACCATTCCATCTGAAATACCAAACGTACATGCATGGTTATTTATTATTCATCTCTCTCTCTCTCTCTCTTTCACACACACACACACACACACACACACACACACACACACACACACACACTTCAATTTTATTTGGGAGTGAAAGTAATCAGCTCAGCCTGGCATTGTAAACACAGCTGGCAAAAGAGAGCGCTGTGCAGCACTGCTATCTTGCTACGACGGGACGAGATGGACTAAAATGTCTCGGCCGGATAAATGTGCTACGTTTGTGTGTGTGTGTGTGTGTGTGTGTGTGTGTGTGTGTGTGTGTGTGTGTGTGTGTGTGTGTGCGCGCGCGCGCGCGCGTGCGTGTGTCTATACCAAAACCGCGTGCATGACTGCGGGAAGTCTCGTTCTAAATTTAGCGCTGATGCCAGCTAATGCCGTACGCCCGGACTTCGTTGTCCAACCTGTTGGCTCGCCACTAAACCGACTTGTCGGCTGATTTAGGCTCGAACAACGTCGGCCGGGCCTACCATCTCGTAGTCCGGTACCAGCTTGCCGCAAAATGCTTCGTTTTGTTTTTTTGGGTATCCAAAATAGTTTTTAGTGCATCGGAAAGATAATAATTCCCTCCATCACATCTGAATTATCGGAAAACAGAGTTATTGAGCATTTATTACGTAGATCTAGACCTAGCCGTGCTGTGCTGGAATCAGCACTAGAAAACGCTTCATTACACGAAAACAAAAACATAATACAGCGCGGGTGATAGGGCCAGACTGTTAGATCTCAACCCTATTGTCATTCATGTCTTCCATGTCTTCTATTTCTTCTTCCTCTTCTTCTTTCTCTTCTTCTTCCTCTTCTTCTTCCTCTTCTTCTTCCTCTTCTGTGTACTTCATGGTGTTTAAACAGCTTTCACCTCGGCATTCTCCACATCCAACAGTGCAGACCAATCCATGTCGTCGGCATGAACACCTGGTTGACGCACAGTCAGTTCTGCAATTGCAACGCACAAGGTTTAGAAGATGGTCTGGTGCAGCCTCAGCGTTGGTGTACACTGGAACCATAAGGCCATCTCTGATGTTCCAGCCCCATTCCAGTGGGTCTCGATTAGTTGACAGACCAAGCCACTCTTGAACCTGAAAGTATACCCGCATGGAGTGGAACTGGGCAGCTGCTTGTGTTGGTGGAAGGTATTTCGGCTCGATGGAGCAGGAAGCAGTGGACAACTTTTGCATGTACTTCATGTGACGAAGGCTGTTCAAGCCACATTCCTGCTTGGCCTTTGTGTACAAGTACACCAGCGCCTTCTCGCCTGCATCTGCAACGTCATCATGAGTGCTTCGGGAGTCAAGAAAGACTTCTCCTAGTTGCCTGAATCTTGATGACTGGAAGAGGGTGTGCACCAAAGTTCCTTTTCCTATGGAAAAAACGCTGCTTGTGGTGTCACACCCACCAAACGCATGCCCAAAAAGCAGCAGTTTGCAGATGTTCGGGCTGCCTGTTTCTTTAACTATCTGATCTTGAGCAGCCTTAATGTCCCATGTGTGATCTCCATTGAACATGTAGATCTTGCTGTGGAATGGTCTTGTGTGCGCGAGCAGCATCACCAGCAAATCGGTGTCTTGGCCAATCAGAACTGTTGGACACTGAAGTGCACACTCCAACGTTGTTTTGATGATGCTGCAGTCCGCGTCTGCAGTTGCCTCGACCACGCTAATCTCTTTGTCTTGGAGAGCTCCTGCAAGCGCTTGAATAAATCTCCCTTTGTTGCTTTCATTGGACAAGAAGCTCTCTCTATATTCCCTGACGAGCATGTCTGGCTCAAACACAATGTCACATGAAGTCTGTCGTCCGGATCGTCTCCTCAGGTGGGTTACATCTTTGGTAGAATGACCTTGGCCATACCCATCAAAAACGACGACTGCTCGGCCATAGTGCCTCTGAACGAACTCTACATAACTGCTGATCACCTGGGCATATGTCGAGCTTCCGGTCCATGGAAGTCGATGCAGGAGGGCTCCTCCATCAAGAACATGCTGAAGGTCTTTCTCTGGCAGTACATGGACTGATTCTTGCTTGGTTGCTTTGAAGAGAAACTTTGCTAGTTCCCCCTTTCGAGCTTCTCGAGGTAGACCACTTGTGTCAAACAATGCTGTCGGTGTATTTGTAAGTTCGTATTCAAAGCACTGTGGTAGCTGCTCGGGATTTACCTGTGCCACCTTCACAAGTCGTTGGAAGAGAAGGTTTGGGTCTACTGTGATTTGTTCCCCTTTACTTCTCACAGCTAACTTTGTAGCCATTGTGATGACCTGATCTGCCTTTTTCAGCTTGATGTCTGCAAGGGATGAGCCCAACATCTTGTCAACCATGATTTGGCCCAGTTCTTTGGCATTGTCAGCATTCACAGCTTCATCAGCCTCCCTCCCACTGGCAATGCATCGAAGTTTTGTATCATTGGTAAAGGGGTTTCTCTTCATAAAATAGTCAACAAGTTTATTTGTGTCACTGTGGTCCCTCTCTAGCCGTGCTGTGCTGCAATCTTTATGACTTTCATCTTGAGTTGAATCAACCCCAGTGACGACCTGCATGACCGAGTTAATATGTGCACTTGCAGGCATGCTCAACAGCCATGTCAGACGTTCTGTTTCCCCCAAGCCAGATCCTCTTGTCAACCCTCCACTTGTCTTCAGACTCTTCATCAGCACTTGCTCTATGAGTAGGTCTGTTGGCAGGCCTGCCCAATACCGATCGGAGCGTCGGATGCTGTGGTGTCCAGCCATAAACATTGCGTACACATGCTTGTTTGTCTCCTTGAGCTCCAGCATCTGCTGCAAGTAAATTCGAGCGCACTTGAGGTAGTTATTATGTCCTGTTGCTGCAAAATATGGCAGCATTTCCTTAACACCCTGGAGGTGCAGAGGAAAGTTGCCTGTTCGTTCCGCTTTGAGAGACATTTTCAAAATGTCGACCATGTGCAGGTACTGCAGCCACAGCTTGCTTGTTCTGGATTTCAGCAGTTCGGCCTTGTGCTTCTGAAGCTGATCAGTAATTCTTTTGATTGCTTCTTTAGCCTCATTCTCTGTTGACACATCACCTTTGAGACTTGCATCAATGAAACTGGCTGCAGTATCGAGATCTTCGTTTCCTGTCGTCGGTTGTGCTTCGATTGAGAGACCCGTGTCTTCATCATGGTCATCGAATGACATGGGCATTGTGGATGTTGAGGCCGCTGGCATTGCACACTCCAAAACCTGGATTGGCTGATCGCGCTGTTCATCAGTTGCAGCTTCCTCACTTGGATGGACAAATTCAACAGACGTCTGCTCGGCTGTGTCTTGGTGAAACAGGATCCATGGTAGCTCGAATGCGCCTGCAGTAAGGAGAGAGTTAAGTGCTGCATCCATAAGGAGGTGTCTACGAACCGCTCGGTCGTAGGCCTTTCCACTCAGCATGTGAAGAACTGTGTGTGGCGCGAAAATGAGATCCAGTGCCTGCTGCAAACCAGAACCATCCATCACACAGCCAATGCTTCCAAGGAAGCTCATTTGCATGTGAAATGTCCCGAGGCGCAAAACTATGGACTGCACTGATCTTTCAGCCTTCTCACTGCTCACAACTGACAAAGCCTTGAGGTACAGAGGCTGGTCAAAAGTAAGTATGGGGACTGCATTGCTCTTGGTAGCCTGCTCTGCTACAAACCGAAGGGTAGAATAGATGCAGGACATGTCTCCGGGGTTTAGGTCTATCACGGGAAGATAATACACTCTCGATTTCCCTGGAAAGTCCTGTGTTTTTGAGTGCAAGGCCTGCATCATGCCCTTCCAAGCAGGACGCGGAGATTTCACAGGCCAGGATATCTTCCACAGTGTCTCCAGGTGGCTCGTTGGGTCCTCAGCGCCTATGTCTGGAATCTCCTTGAATATCAGCTTTGTGAGATCCTTCCACTCAGACCTGAAAACATTGCATATATTGTGTTATTCGCTCTTAGGTCCCAGACACTTTACTAATTAAGTTTTTATTTGTATAATACCCATGCAAACCTTGCCATACTTTCTTTATTTAAAATGTTTTACCTGTAGAAGTAGATTCCAATGCGCCCAATGCTTCTGATGTCCTTCGACTTTACTTCTCCTCTAGGCACTCGTCTTGTTTGCTGTGTTGTTGGGGCTGGTGTCACAGCTGCAATTATCCCCATTCCGTGGAAGGTGTTGAGGCCCTCCAGGGTAACCGTGTTGTGGTCGACATTGTCAGCTACAAACTGAAGGCTTTCTGTGTCTGAAGCAGGGGGCAGATCGATGCCTTGTTGTACAGCAGCATTCTTTAAAAACTTGCGCACCTCATGGTACGAACACGAAAAGCCGAGACGACACAGCGTCTCTATCAGAAAGCGAGATGCAAATGCTTTGTGTAGCTGAACGCCAAGACCAAACTGCAAGGGAGCAAGAATTGTGTTTGGTTTTGCGCACTGCATGATAGCCTGTCCAATTGCTGCAATTTTCAGGTCACTTGGTTTGGATGTCCCTGTACACACTTCTCTCAAGAGAAGTTGTAATGTCTCTGGCAGGAAAGTTATGTGGTCCTGTTCATGAGGCATGATGTCTGGGTAGTCTGCTTTGTTGCTTTTTACAGCTTTGATGTCGTTCTTGATTAGGCAAGCAGCAGTTTTGATAATGCGTAGCTTCTGCTCCTCCGGATCTGATGAAGTTGGCTGCTTATAAAACTGCCTCACAATGCCTCTAACTGTCTGTTGGAAGACAAGGACATGTTCTCCGTCCTTTTCACTAAAGACGACTTTGTCGCCATAATGTTCCTGCAGTCTCTTCTTCATGTGTCTCTTTGAGTACGGATTTTTTGATGAAGGCAGCTTAGCTTTCATCATCTCAACGAGTGTGTTCATTGTCACTTCCTCTGTTTCCTTATCGAGGAACTGTGTGACATATTCAAACGCCTTTCTCTTGTCCTCATGTATTCTGGTACCCGCAAAATGAAGTTTCTTTGTCGCTGGCATTTGGTTTGGTTTCTTTGCCTGAAACGCATGTGGAATTTGCTTGTGGTTTCGAAAGTTTGTGTAGCACACTCGGTGATACACAACATCTTGAGCGACAAGATCTTGTAGATATTCAACCTTGGCCTTCACCTCTCTTGCCCACCTGTCACTGGTTCCTCTCTTGCTGCAAAAATCCAACAACCTTGGCTTGAATTCCAATGTTCTTATTGGTGTCAGTTGATAGTGATCATCCTTTGATCTCTTTCTCTTTGGTTCGCTTCCATTGTCACAAAACAAGCACTTTGCTCCCAAACCACTGGTGCCAGAAGCTATGTTAAGTCCAGACAACCTGCGTTTTCGAGGTGATGGTGACTTCTTCAGCTTTCTCATAGCTTTTTTCACATAGTGTTTGTTTGTGAATGTTTGTCTGCAAGCAGCGTGCACGAGATCTCCAGGAATCGTGTGGATGTCTTCTTTCCTCTGCTTACTGGCTTTGTTTATGGAATCGCATCCTTTTTGTGTAAGCGTCACGTTTTCCTTTTTTAAAAAACCTTTCCTGCAGATGACACACACTTCGTCTTTGTCTGCCTCGTAAGCAGCAACTTCATTTGGTTCCTGCAACAATTCATATCAAATGGTAATCAAACTGAATCATTCTGAATTATAACACTCAAAACTTGTACAAAGACGACAACATGGGTGGTATTAGTACACCAGTTTGATATTATACCCTTAAAACTGTTAAAAACCGCAAATTAATAACTTCAACGCTTTTGTCAGCATCAGCTTGCCATACAATTTTAAGTTTTGCCAGCGCTGTAGAACTGTGCGCAGGGCAGTGCCACAAAGGCATGTAGTATCATGTGTAAGAGTGCTCTTGCGTCGTTAGCAAGGAATCTGCTGGACACTTTCGAATATTTATTATATTGAAATAATCAACCCACTGAAGAAATGTTGCAAAGTGTCACCTTTCCTGCTCTCTCTCTAATCAAAATACAGAAACACGCCATTGAGAGAAAAAGATGCATGTATAACATTGTCTTGACCTGTAGCCGACAGCGTCTGCTTCTGACCTACTTAGCCATCACTGAAAACCGGCAAGTTTAAAACTCATATACGCTTTTAAATACCTATATTTTTATAATGCAAACTCAGGGGAGCAAAGAAAATGTTTGCTTACCTCAAAAGACTCCGTGGGTTGTAATGATGGAGAATATTCCATCAGATCATCTTCAGAATCGGTCTCCATGACTGTGAGGTCACGCTGACACAGTGTTGAATGGGCGGAGTTACAGCAAGAAAATTCCCGCGTATGACTGGCAAAATGTGCCACTACTGACATGCCGTTTTTGCAATTTTTAATTCGTTGTATCTCCTAATTGCGATAATTTTTTTTTTTACATAACGGTAAGATTGTTCAACTACCTAAACTCTTTAGATTTGCCTTGTTTTCATTTTGGATACCCTAAAAAACACCTCAAAACAAGTTGGTCTTCGGCTATCGGTCGGGCCTACGGTAGGTCGCCCACAAGAATTGATCTCCAGGTTCAGTGTTTACTTGATAACGAGGACATTCTGTACATGTAGATGAAATTGTTTTATTCAGTATGCGTGTTTTTGCACGTCGGCCACGCATCAACTCATTCGAGACGCGCCGCCTCCGGATACGCGGCTTATGCCGCGTATCCGGAGGCGGCACGTCTCGAATATGTTAATAGAGCCTACATGTACATTTGCGATTGTTGTCGTTCGTGTTGCTGGTACTGTTGCTGTGAATGCTGGTAGTGGTAGTAGCATATGTGGCGGCACTCTGCGGTGCTGTCTGTTTCAGGTTTTGTGGTCCGGCCAGCACCATAGAAATCCCTACTATCACCACTCCGCGTCGTGCTGTGGGACTGAGAACACTGTCGGAAGCCGTGGCGCTGACAGGACTGACAATGGCCATGTTGACTCTCTACCCAGACCAAGTGGAGCTTGTCAGCAGGCCCGGGCTGCCGCGGGTGTTTCTGTGGGGGCCGCCGGGTAGGTATGATGAGACAAACTCTAAACACTTTGATACAATAGACGATCAGAATTAGGTAAAACGCAAAGAGTGGCTTAAAAGCCCGGACAAATCTGCGACATCGCATGTTTGTCCGGGCTTTTAATCCACCACTGCTTTTGTTGAAACAAGTGCAGTTGTGAGCCACTTGTGATTTGCGAACGACGTGTATCAGTTACGGGGGTTCATCTCAGAAAGACTACCACCTCCAGAAATCGCCCCCTAGTCCTCCTCGCATACTTTGTTTTACCTCCTATGTTGGAAACTGTGGGACGCGTGCTGCTGTGGAGATTGTGTTACATTGCCTGTATGAGAGTGGGCACTCCTTCACTGGGCACGCTTCTTGTTGAACAGAAACCTTTCATAATTCATCGCTTCTCTCTCAGCAAACGTGCTGTTTAACCCATTTAGCCCCGAGTCCCTACAGCAGGAGATGGATTGACTATGATAATTCTAGGGTACTGCCAGATTAGCTTGGCGCCTAAAGGCGCCAAGCTAATTTGGCAGTACCCTAGAATTAGGTCGTTAGAATTAGTCGTTACCCTAGAATTAGTCGTTAGGCAACACCTCCAAAATTTGGGAAATGGGACCTTGGGGCTAAAAGGGTTAACTGCTGCATTGGAGTACTAGCCATATATCTGTACATTTCGCCCGCTGAAACCAAAGAAAACCTCACCATGGTTGTACCCCTAGTTAGCTGGGTCTATCGCCGAGCATGCGGCTTAAGGCCATCTCACAGGGACGTTTACTGGGAAATATTTCAGATAGAAAGCGAAAGACTAGAATTTTGGTTTACACTTACCTCACAGCAGGTACAGGCAACACCCGGAATCTGCAGAGGTACTCACAGACTGGTCCCGTCAGGATGCCATTGTGTTATTTAAAACGGGAGCCATCTCTTGTCAAACACAAACAGAAAGCTTTTCGTTTCTTGCGTGTTTTTGCCATACCGCAAGCCGTCCTCTCTGCTACCGCGTCCTCCGCGGCTTTGGCTGCGGGACGCTACTGTGTTCATTCTGTCCAATGCTAAGGTTAACCCCTTCGCTGCTAGTAATCACGAAACCACTACACACGGACTGACATGACCGTGATGAACATAGATGTAAACAGGACCAAAATAGGCATAAAGAACATAGGACTTCCTTGTGACATAAATCCTCATAAAGGTTTATGCATCTTGCAGTTGGGTAGCGTTCACCTTGCCCCGGCAGTTAAGGGGTTAAAAACCCCAGAATTTTCTCTTTTTCTACGTGAAGTCGATTATAAAAGATTTTGAATCATACCTCCATTTTCTGTGACGTCTGATAATGAAAACCCGTGTGAGACTGTTGGTTACAGTGGCTTTCCTTGTTTGATTATAACCCTGCATACAAACAACATTTAATGGAAGCAGAATCGAGAGAAAGTACGAGTCTCTGCCTCTGCCGTTATTTGCCAAAAGCCAGCATGTTCATTTTTTTTTTTATATAGAAAAGCGAGATTTTCACTGTTTAGCAATGAACATTTCGTTTTTCTAACAATGGACATGCTGTTTTTCCCCGAATAAACCACCCCCACCCGGGTCTGCCCTGGGGGACTTGGGTGGGGTTAACTACTTTTTAGTTCCCAGGGTCACCTTGGTCAGCCCCACAGGGTGGGTTTTCCCCCTCTATTCTGGGGCATGTGTTTCTGTCCACCCTTGGTCCATTCACCTGTATTTCCCTTTTTTAAACTCTCCCTACTGTCTGCGCTGCCTGTAGCTCTTGATATTGGATGTGTGTTGCTAAATGGTCTTACGTTTATTTAGCGTATTAGACCGGCTGGCCACATACATTGAATATTCTGTTTCGTTTTTTTCCACAAGCAGTGCAGGCACGTCCTGAGAAAGTCTTGTTGCTGTCGGGACGTTAAGCAATGTACAACCGAATAAACCAGACCCGTGCTGTTTAACACATTCTGCCCCAGGACCGAAATCCCCATTTTTTTCCGGTTGTCCTCTGAAGGACTCTATTACAGTTCTAGAGAGCCTATGGGCGCCAAGCTATTCTGGCACCACCCTTGAACTATCATGCTCGAGCCACGTCTTGCTGTGGTGTGTCGGTGCTGAATGGGTTAAGCGGCAATAACGAGTATAGGGAAAGCGTCGTGTCTGCTGCATTGAACGCAGATTTGGCCACAAATCATCAACTGTAATACTTGTGCCGAGCGTAATTCACGTTGTTTATTTTTTTTGTTGCTGGCCCTTAACTCATTCGAAACGTGCCGCCTCCGGATACGCGGCCTAAAGCCGCGTATCCGGAGGCGGCACGTCTCGAATGAGTTAAACTATCACGGTTGACCCGTCTCTGGCTGTAATGTGTCACGGCTAAACGCGTTGAAAGCAACGACACACGTGTGACTGCCTCTGTTCCTTCATTGTCCATACAGGCACGGGGAAAACGGTCCTTCTCGTCATAAAAGGCATGCAGTGGGGGAACCAAGGGAAGGACGTTCATTTGCTGTGTTCACACAGACACAGCCGTGCCGCCATCTTACTCATCGAACGTCAACTGCTGCACACGCCTGGAATCGGGTTCACAACAACGCCAGCATCCGGCACGCTGGTCCATACAGCAACGCCAGCATCCGGCCCACTACTCCGCCACCATGTTTTCCAGAGAATCCTGTCTGTATTCAGACGCATTGAGAAAGCTGGTTCCAAGTCAACATCAGCATCAACGGCACCAGCACCCGGACTCGCAACATCATTAGCACTAGCAGCGGCACCAGGACCCGCAACATCAACACCAGCACCAGCACCAATACCAACACCCGGCCCGCGGGTGCACACCCATTTCTTTGACTTTGAACACAACAAGAGAGACGTGAAGGCCGCTGTGGAGGAACTGGCGTCAGCCGCACGTGACGGGGAGCTCTTCGTTATCGCTGACGAAGCCGTTAGTGGCAGGTAAGTTTTACTGTGTGTGAGCAGTGATGACGGGACACTGCTGACGGACATTAACCCTTTTAGCGCCAACACCGTACAGCAGGAAATTGATTGACCATGATAATGTAAGGGTAGTGCCAGATTAGCTTGGCGCATACAGGCGCCAAGCTAATCTGACGCTACACTTGAATTATCATGGTCAATCCACCTCCTGCAAGTGGTACATAGTCGTTAAATAACACTTCCAAAATTCGGGAAATGCGCCCATGGCGCTAAAGGGTTAAACAGATCGTTATACTGACTTTAGTGGGCAGTGGGCAGATGTTCACATCTGCACGGGACATAGACGACCCCGCCCTCCACGAGTCCCCTGCTGCCTTGCAGGCCTGGCCGCTTGGCTGCGGAAAGGCTAAGGGAGGAAACCCCTGACATCAAAGCCCCCGTGTCTCCGGGGAAGGCTTTTGAGCCAGAGACTAGGACAAGGACAGTCTGATATAAAACCTACGACCCGAGGACCTCGATGCCATCGTCCCAGCTTGCTAGGCCATGGCAGATGAACCAAGGGTTTAAAGGGTGGGGCCAGTACTGCGCACACTGCACTCCACCAAAAAGCTCCACCGCGCAGGCTTTAGGAAACGTCCACGGACCATGACACTGACCATTCCAAATCCTGTAGCGACGGGCGAGGGGCGAAACGGCAGGTGAAAGATGTCACTGGTAGCCGCAGTCTCAAACCTGCATGCAGGCGGTTCAGGATATTGGTCGCCTGATGTTGACCTGGGGATGACAACATCACTCGGCACACCCTGAACGACCAAGCAGCCTTCTCTAGGGACAGCACTGCTTGCTCCACACGGAGAGGGGCCTAGAAAAGGTGGCCTAACCAAAGCTCGTCCCCTCGCAACCCCAGTTGGCTAGCCGCGGTCAACGGGCATCTTCTCTTGCGGTCAATAAACAAGAAAGAATAACGGTTCCACTCTCATGACGACCACGACCGGACTCAACGTAGCATGCTGGAACATCCGAACCATGCTCGACAAAGCAGACAGCGGACGCCCTGAACGTCGCTCCGCCCTCATTGCCCATGAATTGCGGAGGTTAAACATCGACATCGCTGCGCTCAGTGAAGTACGCCTTCCGGACGAAGGCAGCCTCCAAGAACTTGGCGCTGGGTACACCCTCTACTGGTCAGGCAGGCCTGAATCAGAAAGACGGCTCTCAGGCGTGGGTTTCATGGTCAAGACCTCCATTGCGACTAAGCTGGAAAACCTACCAACGGGTCACTCAGACCGCATCATGTCCATGCGCCTCCCACTGAGACACCAGCAACACGTCATCCTTCTCAGTGTGTACTCCCCAACCCTCCTGGCAGAGCCTGCTGAAAAGGACAAGTTTTACACTGACCTGCGCAGCCTCATACAGAGCATCCCTGCAGACGACAAAGTCATCATCCTTGGCGACTTCAACGCCAGAGTGGGCCAGGACTATGAAGCCTGGAAAGGAGTCCTCGGCAAGCATGGCGTCGGGAACTGCAATGACAATAGCCGCCTACTGTTGGAGTTCTGTGCAGAGCAGCAACTGGTCATCACCAACACTACTTTTCAGCAAAAGGACAGTCGAAAGACCACCTGGATGCATCTTCGCTCCAAACACTGGCACCTAATCGACTATGTCCTAGTGCGTCAGAGGGACCGCAGTGATGTCCTCCTCACCAGAGTGATGCCCAGCGCAGAGTGCCACACTGACCACCGCCTTGTCCGCTGCAAACTCAGGCTCCACGTCAAGCCAAAACCCAAGAAATGGGCCCCCCCCCCCCCCCCCAAGAAAAAGCTTGATGTTGCCAGCCTTCAGCGTGACAACGTGAAAGCTGCCTTTCAGACAGATTTACAGCGCAGGCTCAAAGACACAGCGGACCCAGCAGACTCCTCCCCTGAAACACTCTGGGAACAACTGAAAACAGCTATTGCAAAATCCTCTGCAGAAGTCTTGGGTTTCGCTAGAAAGAAGAACAAAGACTGGTTTGACGAAAACGATGTTGAGATCCAGGAACACCTAGCAAAAAAAAAAAAAAAAAAGAGCCGCCCATCAGGCCCACCTAGCCCAGCCTTCCTGCCCTGTGAAGAAGTCTGCCTTCCGCCTCGTCTGCAGCAGTCTCCAGCGCAAGCTCAGAGATCTCCAGAATGAGTGGTGGACCAGACTTGCACAGAGGACCCAGCTTTGCGCTGACAATGGTGACTACAGGGGCTTCTACGAAGCACTGAAAGCAGTGTATGGCCCCAGGAACCTGGTACAAAGTCCCCTGCGAAGCGCGAATGGCCAGGCACTCCTCACAGATAATACCTCCATCTTGAACCGCTGGTCGGAGTACTTTCAGAGCCTCTTCAGCGCTGAGCGCACTGTTCAAGAAGCAGTGGTCCTACAAATCCCACAACTCCCAGTAAAGGTTGAACTGGACGAACCGCCCAACGCCGAAGAGACCCTCACAGCCATCCACCAGCTCAAGAGTGGCAAAGCAGCAGGCATTGATGGAATACCGCCAGAGATCTGGAAACATGGAGGCACAGCACTGCACAACAAACTCCATGACCTCTTTCTCTGCTGCTGGGAGGAAGGAACACTACCAAAGGATCTCCGTGATGCTGTCGTTATCACCCTGTACAAGAACAAAGGCGAGAAGTCTGACTGTTCCAACTATCGGGGAATCACCCTGCTGTCCATTGCTGGGAAAATTCTTGCAAGGCTGCTCCTGAATCGGCTGGTACCTGCCATCGCTGAAGACCACCTCCCAGAGGGCCAGTGTGGCTTCAGAGCAAACAGGAGGACCACCGATATGGTCTTTGTGCTGAGACAGCTTCAGGAGAAGTGCCGCGAGCAGAACAAAGGGCTGTACGTAACGTTTGTCGACCTAACAAAAGCGTTCGACACTGTGAGCAGGCAAGGCATGTGGCAGATCCTGGAGCGACTTGGCTGTCCCCCAAAGTTCCTCAGCATGATTGTTCAGCTACACGAGGACCAGCAAGGCCAAGTCAGACTCAACAATGACCTCTCAGAACCATTCCCTATTCTCAACGGCGTAAAGCAGGGCTGCGTGCTGGCACCGACCCTCTTCACCATCTTTTTTAGCATGAGGTTGAAGCAGGCCACAGTGGACCTCGATGATGACGATGCAGTGTACATCAGGTATCGTCTCGATGACAGCCTGTTCAACCTCAGACGACTGCAGGCCCACACGAAAACCCTAGACCAACTGATTCGTGAGCTGCTTTTTGCTGATGACGCTGCCCTCGTTGCACACACAGAGAGAGCCCTGCAGCGCATCACGTCCTGCTTCGCAGACGCTGCCCAGCTCTTTGGACTCGAGGTCAGTCTAAAAAAGACAGAGGTCCTCCATCAGCCGGCACCCAAGACAGTGTATCGCCCTCCTCACATCGCCATTGGCGAGTCTGAACTAAAGTCAGTGCACCAGTTTACTTACCTTGGCTGCATTATCACGTCGGACGCCAAGCTGGACAAGGAGCTTGACAGCAGGCTGGCAAAAGCGAACAGCGCTTTCGGGCGACTTTTCAAGCGGGTGTGGCACAATCAACAGCTGAAAACAGACACCAAGATCAGCGCGTACAGAGCTGTGGTCCTCACCACCCTGCTGTATGGTTCCGAGTCCTGGGCCCTCTACCGCAGCCAACTACGACTCCTCGAACGCTTCCACCAGCGCTGCCTGCGCACCATCCTGGGCATTCACTGGAGTGACTATGTCACCAACTTCGCGGTCCTTGAACAGGCTGAAACTGTGAGCATCGAGGCTTTGCTGCTGCGGACACATCTCCGCTGGGCGGGGCATGTCTCCAGGATGGAGGATCATCGCCTACCAAAGATCACCCTGTTCGGCGAGCTTGCTACTGGACACCGTGACAGAGGGGCACCAAAGAAGAGATACAAAGACTGTCTCAAGAAGTCACTTAGTGCCTGCCAAATCGACCACCACCAGTGGTCTTCACTTGCTGTGGACCGTGACGCCTGGCGCTCCACCATTTACAAGGCAGCTGTCTCCTTTGAGGACTCTCGCAGAGCTAGCCTTAAGGACAAGCGGCTCAGGAGAAAAAAAACAGAGATGCCGCAACTCAGAACCCTGGCCATACCTCCCCCTGCAGCCACTGCGGTCGAACCTGCCTGTCTCGGATTGGCCTCCGCAGCCACGAACAAGCCTGCAGACGTCGTGGGCAACTCCTATAAAATCTTCGTTCGCGAAGTCAAGCCAAGAGATACTGACTTTAAACTCTGTGTGTGTGTGTGTGTGTGTGGGGGGGGGGGGGAGGAGAGAGAGAGAGAGAGAGGAGAGAGAGAGAGAGAGAGAGAGAGAGAGAGAGAGAGAGAGAGAGAGAGAGAGAGAGAGAGAGAGAGAGAGAGAGAGAGAGAATTTTACCAGCCGATAACAACGAAAATACGCTAATGAAGTCATTCGTCACCAGAGACTGAGACACTTTAAAAACGGGCTTGACAATAATGACGTCACTGACCGTCTGCCTCTCCATTTTCTGTAACAGTGACGATAGTCGGCGTGGCGGTGTCAACCCTAGCGGCAAGTTCGCCGAGTTCTGCACTCGCCTGGCTGCCCGAGTCCCCGCACTACACCTGTGGGCCGCCGCAGTGGAGCGTGACGTCACACCTACCTGTCTCAGTGAGGAACGTGTCACAACACCAGTGAGGTGTCCGCCGGCCGTCCTCACTCATGTGGGGAAGTCACTGTGGATTGATGGTCGCCGTGTCCCCTACTACAGCAGCAGCGCCGCCCCTGCACCTACTGACGGCCCCGAGGTCACGGCGATACAGCACTGGGAGCGGCCTTCCTTGTCCCTCACACTATTACCTGGTCACACAGGGGACTGGCCAGAGGACTGTGAACGTTGTGCTGGCCACATCGCCCGCCTGATGGAGCAACTCCGGGTGGGGCAGACAGGTATGACGTCATCTCGTGTACTCGACACCGCCACCATCATCATCACCACAACAACAGCTGGTGGTGGTGATGATGCTGATGTTGCAGATGTTGTTGTTGTCATTATTGACCTCATTATAATATACTAATATATCTATCTATTTATCTATCTATATCCCGTAGTCTTGCCGACCGTTGGGGCACCACTGATGACTTGGCAACCAGCTTCCTCCATTCCTCTCTGTTCTCTGCCATTCTTAGCGTATCGCCCAGCTTCAGTCCTGTCCAATCTGAGATATTGTCCTCCCATCTTTTCCTCTGTCTTCCTCTCCTTCGTCCTCCTTGCACAGTGCCTTGCAGGATTGTTTTGGCAAGCCCTGCTGAACGCGTGACATGCCCATACCACTTCAGTTTGCGTTTTCTCACAATGGCTAATAAGTCTTCATAGGGCCCGATGGCTTGCCTGATTCTGCTTCCCACTTCCTCGTTTGTGATGTGATCTCTGTATGAGATGCCAAGCAGCCTTCGAAAACATCTCATTTCAGTGGCTTGTATCCTCCTTTCAAGGTATGCTGTGAGGGTCCATGACTCGCAGGCATACAAGAACACTGAGATGACTAAGGAGCGCATCAGTCTGATTTTGGAGCAGAGTGTGATGTTTCTGTCCTTCCATATGGTCTTCAATCTTGTCAGTGCTGTTGTTGTCTGCGCAATTCTGGACAGTATTTCTGGTTTTGATCCCTCATCTGTCACAATGGCTCCTAAGTATTTGAATTTCTTAACTGTTTCCAGTTTTTGGCCTCCAAACATGATTTCAGTGCCAATGCCACTGGCGTTATTGGTCATCAGTTTGGTCTTCTCTGCACTGATTTCCATCCCATATGCAATGGCTGTACTATCCAGCTTTGCCACCAGCTGAGCGAGCTCCTTCTCTGTTCCTGCAAGGCCATCAATGTCGTCCGCAAAGCGCAAGTTCGTGATTGTTCTGCCTCCAATACTGACAGTTCCTTCATGATCTTTCAGAGCGTCCGTCATGATTCTTTCTTTAATATATACTAGTGGTCAAAACTTAAGGGCCACCCCACTTTTTTGTGTCATTGTTTATCGTCGCAAGTACGCTAAAAAAAATACAATGTTCTCTCAATCGAAATGGGTTAAAGGTTGACCGTAGACAGTCCCCTGTACATGGAACAATAGACAGCAATTCATCATTTTCCACGAACGTGTTAAATGCACGCGAAACATCGTCAGTTTTTGTCAAAAGCTGTGTAATATTGGCAAGCGTACCAAAGGCAGGCAGGTGGAAAAACTCGGTAAAGTCGTGATGCACGTGCTAAAGGGGTCAGTCGTGAACACTGAGCACTTCTGTTTCGCTACAAATACCGGTACAGTAGGGGGCATAATTGTCACTTTCCTAACCATGCCACCACGACGAAGCCTAACGCCAATAGATCGGGCGCTAATATGGCTGCAGGATGGAATTTACGGACGAGAAGTTGGGAGACGTCTTGGGGTGTCCCATTCAGTGATCTAGAGGCTGCTGGCACGATTCCAAGAAACTGGAAGGGCAGAACGACGACCCTGCTCAGGACGCCCGCGCTGCACCAGTAGAAGGGAGGACAGATACCTCTGTGTGAGGCGGCTCTGTGCGACCGAACTGTCACGTCAACCACTCTGCGACGTCAACTGATGCAAGCTGCAAACGTTAACGGCAGCAGAAGCACAGTCTGCCGACGTCTGCGCGAAATTGACCTGGTTTCATACAGAGCAGCAGTGAGAATATCCCTCACTCCAGTTCATCGCAGAGCCCGGGTTGCCTGGTGTTGTCAACATGTGAGATGGAACAGACTCCAGTGGACTCAGGTTCTGTTTAGGGATGAGTCACGCTTCACTGTGTCCTTCAACGACGGCAGGGTGAGGGTCTGGAGACGCCAGGGCGAGCGATTCACGGATGGATGCGTCCAAGAGGTGGATCGCTACGGAGGAGGCTCAGTCATGGTCTGGGCAGGCTTCAGCAGGGAAGGCAGGAGCCCCCTCCACGTCATCTGAGGCACCCTGACTGGACTGCGCTATCGGGACGAGATTGTGCAGTCCCTCATCCAGCCAGCTCTCCAAGCCATAGGCGACAATGATGTTCTGCAGGACGACAACGCTCGACCTCATCGAGCCCGTGTGGTGGATGAGTACCTTGAGCAAGGGGGCATCATGAGGATGGAGTGGCCAGCTCGTTCTCCTGATCTGGCTCCCATCGAGCACCTCTGGGACGTGCTGGAGCAACGTATAGTCAGCAACCACCCCCACCTCAAGGCGTCCCCCAGCTGACTCGGTTCCTGCATCAAGAGTAGGAAGCGATCACACAACATGTTCTCCGAACCCTGGTGAACTCCATGCGTCAACGCTGCATTGAATGCTTGGCTGGACCAGTCTTGTGTGACTTTTAAAATGAGGGGTGGGTGAACATTCTAACGTACTGCTGTTGTTACAATTGCTTGATTACTCAAAACTTAAATGAAATTGTTACTGAATAAATTAGCAAAGTACTGACTCCAAGTATTGTTACATTATTTTTGTGGTGTTGTCGGTGCGTGTGCGATAAAAAGTGGCCCTTAAAGTTTTGACCATTAGTATAGTTGTTGTTTGTGTGTGACCAGGTTGCGACCTACAGTACCGTGACGCCATCATTCTGTGTGACAACCCACGTGACAACCTGCCTGTGGTCACCCGTCTCCGTGCGCATGGCCACAACGTGCAGGTGGTGACGTCAAGTGATGATGAAACAGCCATCCGTGACGTGGCGCTAGCCGTGCGTGACGCAGTGACTGTGACAGACTATAACGTGGTTCGCGGACTGGAGAGGCGGGTGGTGGTGGTGATGGGGTGGGAGGGTTTTGGTCTTGGTGTTGATGATTATAGAGAGAGACTTCACTCCATGTCAAGATGCACCTCCCTCCTGGTCTGGGTTGGTTGGCCTCTATAGCTAGTGGATATGTGATATGCTACCTTTCGGGGGGAGGGGGGGGGGGCTTCCATATGCATTGCTTCGTCACTTACTTGGTGCACCCCTCTTGCCTAAATATTTTTGTTTGTTTGTTGTTTTGGTTTTATTTGTGCTTTGACCAAAGCAGATCTGTGATCACTGGTCGATAACGCACAATTCTCTCCCTTGACAGTGCTTTTTCCTACTAATTGGTAGTTCCTTCTAAGTTACAAGCACTGGCAGTCAACTCCATTGGTCTCGTTTATTACTACAATTCCGACTGCAACCCCTTGCCCCTTTTTAGTAGGTTCTCTCTTAGGGTACATGGCAATTTGGCCTTAGGTGGTGACATGGAATGTATGCCCCTGCAGACACCGCAGTAAAACGTGGTCTTCTTTGCAGATAGGCAGAAGTTTCCACCGATGGTGTGCTGAAGAGGTCGCCTAGACCGAAACAGTTGTTCTATGTTCTACAGCGTCATTGTCCGATAAAGAAATTGCCAACTTCTGTTGAACACATGGCACAAAATGTTTGACAAGGAGACACTGTATACTGCGACTTTTTATATTTGAATTACTATTAATATCTTTTAACTTTTGTTGTTATGATTTTGTTTACTTCTGAATAAAACAATGGAAAAATCAACAGTTGTCCACACCGGCTTAAACATCTGGACCTCTCTTGGGGACCTAGATCTAAATTTCCATGCAGCAAGGCGCTGAAAATCTAGTGGATATGTGATACTCCCCGTCGATGGGGAGGGCGGGAGTGGCGGTGGGGTGGGGGGGGGGTGCTCCATATGCATTGCTGCCAGTCACTTACTTAGCGCACCCTTCTTTACTTTTTTGTCTACTGTATTGAAAATACGGAGGATTTTGAGATGGGGCTGGTAGGAGCACGTTCCGTAGCATGCAAATGACGAACATATGAGGGCATACATGAGACTCTGACAGGGAAGTAACACAGTAAAAATTACGTCATGCCTAGATACGCTAACCGCGCTGTTGAACGTACATATGGCGGGAAGCGCCGCGCGCGCGCGTGTGTGTGTGTGTGTGTGTGTGTGTGTGTGTGTGTGTGTGTGTGTGTGTGTGTGTGTGTGTGTGTGTCTGTGTGTGTGTGTGTGTGTGTGTGTGTGTGTGTGTTTGTGTGTGTGTGTGTGTGTGTGTGTGTGTGTGTGTGTGTGTGTGTGTGTGTGTGTGGACACGAGTATCTCCGATGTTTGTGTACGTACTGGCCTGAAACTTTAGGAAATGCTTTGATCGAGATGTATTTCGTAGATTCTCTGAGCATATTTCAAATGGTAGACTCGTTAAAGAGAAAAATTGCCGTTTATATAAAGTCGCCGGGTTGACCCGCAGCGTACAGAGCTTACTAATGACGGGAAGCGACATGTGCCCGTATTTATTTGTGTGCGTCGGTGTGATTTGATCCGAGGTTGGGTTAAGCATGTTCTTAATTAAACGAACTTTAGTTCGCGAACTCTGACGAACTACAGTTCACGATCTCGGACGAATCAGGTTGGTTCTTAATTGGACGATCTAAAGATACGCCGAACCTAGTTCGAAGTAGTTCACGAACCTCGGCAAACCATAGTTCGCTATCGGAAAAGGTTCGCTCAACGTGTTGAGCAAACATAGGCGAACCTTTTCTCTGATTGGTCAAAACATTTTCCCACTTCTGCGTTGGAGATAAGAAGACAGTCACCGATACAAACAAATATGGCGGACGTGATATTTCACTCGTGCGAAGAACAACATTTTTATTGATTTGTGGGAGGCGCAACGCTATTTGTGGGGTCGCTACTGCAAGGAGTACAAAAACAAACATCGTTCAAATCGCGAAGCGGCATAGCGGCAGCCATTTTGAACACCTTCGCAGACAGTAAGTACGCCGAATCAAGCACTTCAGTTAAGAAAGAGAACCATGACAAACCTGGTTTGCTGAAGTTCGCCTAGGTTCGTTCAACCTCAATTAAGAAACAAACCAAAAGATCGCCGATCTTCTTTGATCTAGGTTTGCCGATCAATAGTTCGTCTAATTAAGAACAGCTCTTAGAGAGGAGTGAATGGATCAGTAGGATAAGCTTAAAAATATATACATGAACTCCGAATGTTCCTAAAAGAAAGACGCATGTGAGCTACAACAATACAGTGGACTTTGGGATAAAATCCTCATCTTGTTTTTGTGTTGTTCCTATTTAAAAATAGGAAAGACTTTGAAATGGGGCTCGCCGGAGCGCGTTCCGGAGCATGCACATGTCGTTTTGGGCGTGCCGGGCCAAAATTCTGACAAAGAAGTAACGAGATGAAAATGGCGTCACGTCTAGATACGCAAACCTTGCTGTAGAACGTACTTTTGCCGCCAAGCGCCGTATGTCAGTGTGTGTGTGTGTGTGTGTGTGTGTGTGTGTGTGTGTGTGTGTGTGTGTGTGTGTGTGTGTGTGTGTGTGTGTGTGTGTGTGTGTGTGTGTGTGTGTGTGTGCGCCTGCTTGCGTGCGTGCGTGCGTGCTTGCGTGCGTGCGTGCGTGCGTGTGTGTGTGTGTGTGTGTGTGTGCGTGTGTGTCTTCAACCTTTTGAGTGATAATTAAATATTTTTGGAAAAATAAATAGTTTCACGTTTTTTGGGATTAATTTGACGAATTATTTGGGATTAATCTTAAAACAATTGAAACGTTGTTTTTTTTTTTTACGAAAAAACGATCTTCTCATTAATCCAGACCAAAAAGGTGACTTCTCATTGATAATCGCATGATTTTTCATAAACGGTATTTACATAAGCCTACAGTGTGTCTACAATCTTAGACTTAAATCTAGATAACTAGTGCTTCGTCTGAGGATGCTCATCGCACAGAACAGTGTGTTGCTTTCTGTGTACCTCTGTGACTAAAGGGGCATATGGACCTCTATGGTTGTCTGAGAGACTGGGCTAGGCCCAGATCAGTCACCCGTGATTGTATACTTTCCCACAGATGTTGTGGACCAACAGTCAGCGGTTTATTGCCAGAAGGCTGCCTCAATCTCAGGATGCAATAAGGACTGTATCGCTTAGCAAGAGGTATTGCTTTTACTGATGAGCTCTTTTGAGTGCTGGGTCACATGAAACTCTATGTCTGGGTGAATTATTGTGGCGCGGTGCAGGTCAGCAGTGACGAATGAGGATATTTCACTAGCCCCCTGACAACACATACACAAAAATGTCAACAACCAACTTCCATAACCAAGCACCAAAACAAAACAAAAAAAAACAAAAACAAAAAATCGGCAGGCCTGCTGGGGGGGGGGGGGGAGGGAGGGGCGGGGTGGAGGGGGCGGGGAAGTGGGGGGGGGGGGGGCACGTGCCCCCTAGGCTTCCCCTCCCCGGATCCGCCATTGAGGTGTTTTTTTTTTTTTTGACAACGCGCTCAGCTGCAAACAAAACACAGAGGCTATTGTGAAAAAACAAAACAAAAACCCACAGCAACAAACAAACAAACAGAAAACAACAACAACCGCATACCCGTCTTTACTATTTGAGAAAACTCAGATCATTTAATGTAAGCACTCAGCTTTTACAGACGTTTTACTGCTCCAGTATTGTTAGCGTTCTAACTTTTGGACTGTCGTGCTGGGGGAGAAATTTATGTAAAAGAGAACAAGATCGTCTTAACAAAGCAATCAGGAAAGCGGGCGGGGTGGTTGCTAGAGCACAAGATACTTTGGGCACACTGTACAACAGACGGATTACGAACAAATTGGCTGACATTCTTGATAACAAAACGCATCCCCTTAGATATGAATTTGACAATAGACGTATCGAACGAAGTGGCAGACCTCGAGTAACCCTGAAAAATAGCACATCACGTTATGCCAACTCTTTTGTCCCTCAGGTTGTTACCCTTTCAACAGTTATATCAGTAGATAGTTTCTGTCAACATTATTTAGTATTTTAGTACTAGCCCATTCAGTAGTTCAATGCAACATTGCTTACACCAGAAAGACATGGGGTATAAAACCATAAGTGTTTCTGATGCCAGTTGTGTTTCAAAGGTACCAGTACGTCGGTGTAACGCACGCAGACTTTCCCCAGTCGCACGTACAGACTCTCGCACAACGGCCGCATATATCGCCACTGACTCAGTCGGGCGCATTCACGCGGAAAAAAATCGACACACTAGCTTTCTTTCTTCTATGGGCCTTTATGTAAATAAAACAACGAAAACACTATCTAAAATGTGTACAACACACCTCCTCACTACCAGCACATCAACACCCCATACACACACACAATGTAAATGACAGGCTAGGTAATTGTCTCACACTCCAACCTGTTTTACTGGTGTTCTCGCTTGGTAACGTTCTGTTCTTTCACGTCTAGGCGTGCAAGTCCTTCGTCGCACGCTTCCGAGTTGTCCCGTTTCTCGTACCGTGGACGTCCTCTTAACTCGCTCCGTAGCGCAGTCCTTGCTGACCCAGTGTCTCAGCACCAGTCGCTCACTCCCTGAGCTAAGAGATGACCTCCTCACAGTAGGTCCCTCGGCGGTAGCCTCTGTTGACTGACATCTCGGCGTCACGTCGCTCCGCTCCACCACAAGCACTGAATAATAAAGTCCTCAATCATAACAATTGCTAAACACACACATATTGGATGATATGAGACACCTTACGTAACCTGGCTGATACACATAACTCACACACACACACGTGCTTCCTACCACGCACTACTTCCCAACATACCATAACTCTGTCACTACCTTGAAACAGACTATAACCTGACACTCGCAATACATTCATCATACATTAGAAAAGACTATACTTAACCACGCACTACCTTCATAACGACTTGGGCACACACCTCACAATCCTTAGTTATCCATCTCGGTAAATAACTACATAGGAAAAACACTGATTACCTCAACGAATTCCAAACCCACACAACTGAACCAAACCAGTCAACGCTACACAACCGAATTAACTCTTACTAACACATACTGTCTTTAACTAAGCAGCTATCAATAATACATATAAAAACATACCTGAATTTTAGGTTTCAGAGTCTTGGAATACGGGCTAGGGTATCTCACACACGTTTGCCCTCACTGACACTCAAGCCCCGTACTAACTTATTTAGACCTCTGATCACGGAATATTTGTCACAAAACAAACCGCTGACAAAACCGTTCCATACAAAACCCTCTGTGTGAACCCTATGCGTGAGCATAGAGTTTCATCACATTCGGCTGCAGTTCATTTCTGATAGTTCTAGTTTATTTAATTAATTGAATGATTGAATGATGATGTCATGTTGTTGTATGGGCAGACAGTATCCCACGAGGGATTAACTCATTCGAGACGTGCCGCCTTCGGATACGCGGCTTGACTAGTTAATCCCTCATGGGATATTCACTGTCTGCCCATACAACACATGACATCATCTCGAATGAGTTAATAAAGTATTATTGTATTCTATGTATTGTATTGTATTGTAGCTGAATTTTAAACACTGTCAACCTGTTCTCGTGTTTCCGTCAGTCGTTACCCATTTAACACTAGGTCCTCAGGCCGATATCGGCTGTCGTTTTCATCTCGTGTTTACCGGTATTCGGTGTGTTTGCGTGTCGTGCACTCAGTTGTAGCTGAAAAGTACCTTCCGAGAAAAATTACATAGCACGTCTTTCACACAATATCGGCGTGGGATGGCGTTAGTCGCCTGCTCGGCGTTAACCCCTAATAACTAACTTGTACACAATATTTTTGCGCTGGACAACTTGATGAGGAACCGAGCTGTGGATCGTCAGCTTCTGTTTAGCGCCACTTATATTTTTCTGGAACAAAAACAAAATGGCGCCAGGGAAAAATAAGAACGGTCTACATCTGACGTGTTTAACATGTTCATTTTGGAAAATGTTCTAGAATTAGGTACATGTTTTTTTCATCCCTTTCATAATAATAACAACAACAACAACAATAATAATGAGTGCTTGTCAGTACAGCGCCTAACCTCAGAAATTATAGCTCTAGGCGCTTAACAAAAGCTAATTGTACAAAAATAGCTAAATACAAAAACGCAATTTACAAAAAGCATAAAAAATTGAAAACAAAACAAAACAACGCACTCTATAAACAATCTATACACAGTCACCATTAAAAAAAAGGCATATCATTCATTCAAGGGAGGTGCTGCGCATAAAATGGACTCACACACGCAGTCACATTTACAATATTAATAAAGGAGACGTGCCATGTAACAAATGAACACGTGAAAGAAAAACAGAAGATAGTGGTAGAAAACCCTTTAAAATAGAAACAAATAACGACATTTCGGATCAAAGATCCTTCCTCAGGTGACATGGAAACAAACGTAGAACAGAAAAGAACACGACATAAAGAAAAGACGTCATCCTGTATAGAGAGAATTTAGAATGACGTAAAAAAAAAAAAAAAAAAAAAAAAAAAAAAAAAAAAAAAAAAAACACACACACACACATAATGACGCAAATACACATGCACAAGTATTTGGGACTGGATGCTACCTTTGAGTGTGTGGATGTGTGTGTGTGTGTGTGTGTGTGTGTGTGTGTGTGTGTGTGTGTGTGTGTGTGTGTGTGTGTGTGTGTGTGTGTGTGTGCATGTGCGTGAGCTGCAGCAGACACGAGGGAATGCGAATGTATGCAGTGACGTGTATGTATAGACGTAAGTTTTGTGGTACGTGTTTTGTGCATGTGTATTTGCGTCATTATGTGTGTGTGGTTTTTTTTTTTAATTTTATTTTTTTTACGTCATTCTAAATTCTCTCTATACAGGATGACGTCTTTTCTTTATGTCGTGTTCTTTTCTGTTCTACGTTTGTTTCCATGTCACCTGAGGAAGGATCTTTGATCCGAAACGTCGTTATTTGTTTCTATTTTAAAAGGGTTTTCTACCACTATCTTCTGTTTTTCTTCCACGTGAAACCCTAGCGGCAACAGTTTTACTACAAATGAACACGTGGCTTGAGGGATTAACTCATTGGAGACGTGCCGCCTAAAGATACGCGGCGAATCGCCGCGTATCCGTAGGCGGCACGTATCCGCCATTTAGTTAACCCTTTCGCTGCCGGTGAACAGGGATTTCACGTCGAAGACCACGGAACACTGACACATTCGCGTGAAGAACAAGTGTAAAATGGGATCAAAAACATATAACTAACAAGAGACATAAACCTTCATGAGCCCCCGCGACTGCGGGGGCTCATGAAGGTTTTTGTCTCTTACACCTCGGTAGCGTTCGGTTTGCCCCGGCAGTTAAGGGGTTAAGACTTGATATAATGCGACAAATACACATAGACATTTCAAAGAAACGGAAAAATGTCAGTTTGATTTTTCTTGTGTGCTTTTGTCACACCAAGTTGAAGAAGGTTCTTTGGGAAGTGGAAAATGTGACGATGGCGCAATTTGTCTGTTGCTTTGGCTAGACTCGTGTCAGAGGTCAAAGGACACAGAAAGTGCACACATTAGGGAAAAGCAAGCTGAAGATGGTGAGGACAGACGGGCTGATAATAAACAATATGAAGACTTTGTTTCCGAGTTTTGTCTTCGGATGGCAGCCATCGTTTACTCTGGAGATGGATTTAGGATAAAGGAATCCAAACAAAAATTTCTGCTGGCGTAAAACAAACAAACAACAAACAGCTGTTACAAGTGTGCAGTTCCTCATACACACGATGAAATCCCATTCAGGAATCCAAAAGAACAAACATCATTGTGGAACAAATTACTTATTCCAACAACAACAACAAAAAGTCTGTCGTACACATCAGTGAAGAGTTGAACATGAATATTATTCGGAAAAGGTCAACGGATTATAATGGTGATGCTTGCTTTAGGTGCATTTTTCGCCGGATTTCAAGGTCAGTATGGGATAATGCACAGTTTGACTGTTTATTTACGTCGATATGCGGTTTGGTTGGATCCCTCTGTGTGTGTGTGTGTGTGTGTGTGTGTATGCGTGTGCGTGTGTGTATGTATCTGTGTCTGTGTGCGTGCGTGTGTGTGTGCCGGTACGTCAGTGCGTGCGTGTGTGGGTGCGTGCGTGCGTGCGTGTGTGTGTGAGGGGGGTAGGGGGCGGGTGTTGGGGTGGGGGGGGGGGGTAGAGTGCACGGTCGATCTTTGTGGTCACAGACTACTAGCCCTAGGCAGCGTCACAAAGCATTGTAAACAGACTTGTTTTCCTGCGCTCTTGGCGCATGTTAGTTGCATTATTCTCTGTATTGAAGCGCGGTGCAGGTCAGCAGTGACGAATGACGATATTTGACAACACACACAAAAATGTCCACAACCAGCTTCCATAACAAAGCACCAAAACAAAACAAAACAACATTCGGCAGTTCTGATTGGAGGAGGGCGGGGGGAGGGGGAGGGGGGCACGTGCCTACTAGGCTTCCCCCTTCCCTCTGGATCCGCCACTGAGATGAGGATTTATGTCTCTTGCTGTGATTAATTTGCATCCATGTGTCTTGGACAGTTTTCAGGCTTTGGGTCGTTGAATGAACCAAGATTTCAGAAACAAAAATGTACGCACAGTGGCAGGGAAGGGGTTAAAGTCCTAAGCAACAAACCGACATATTGTTTTGGTTATTGTTGTTTTCTCACTTTGCTATTTCATTTGTCAAGAAACGAACGAACGAACAAACGGCAAACAGACACTACAAATAAACACTACAAACGAACTGACCCGGCAACGTTTTACACCGCGAAATACCCACACACGCAATCTCACGTCTATGGGTGACACTGCAAACGCTTAACTCATTCGAGACGTATCGCCTCCGGATACGCGGCTTAAGCCGCGTATCCGGAGGTTGCACGTCTCGAATGGGCTTAAGCCGCATATTCGGAGGCTGCACGTTTCGAATGAATTAGCGCTAAGAAGCAAAATTATTATTTGGAGCGTTAAAAAAGAGGTTACTTCCCTTACAACCTTAGCGAGGCATGGAAACACGATTGATGCCGGTTACTTCCCTTGTACCATCGCCGAAATTAATTGGGCATTACGTATTACGTTTTGTCTTAAAATCTTCCACAGGACACGTTTTTAACTCATTCGCACCGGCTACATGTAATACTTCGCAGCCATTAGTGACAAATTTAATTAGTCTTTAATTTGACTGTAGTGAGGTTTCGTTTGTAACAACGAAAGGGAGTAAAATGAGTCACGTCGGATAACCATGCAGCTTGTTCCATAAGGCGCGGCATAGACAACACTCTAATCATCCAAGAGGCATAGATCCTCATGAGCCCTCATTTCCCGACGGCAGCGGCTAAACCACTGTTGTCAAGACTTAGGGAGATTTTTAAAACTTTTTCATCATGATACACCTATTGCTGGAAATAAAGTTGACTATGATAGTTCAAGGATGGTGCCGAGAATAGCTTGGCGCCTGAGGCGCCAATCTATTCTGGCACCACCCTTGAACGAAAATGGTTTATCTGTCACCTAATCTGTAATTTAGAAGATTTAGCCTCAGGGTTGTAATAGGTTAAAATAAGTCAGGACCGTCTTTTCTTCTTAGACTTTTATTTAAAAAAAATCATCTGCATTCAAAAGTTATTTGCAACAAAAAACAAACAAACAACAACAAAAAAAAAAAAAAAAAAAAAAAAAAAAAAAAACACACACAAAAAAAAAAAAACACGAGGCAAGCATTGCTCTATACGGACTGTGCCCAAGTCTGTTGTATGTGTGAGCAGAAATGCGAAATAATAATAATAATAATAATAATAATAATAATAATAATAATAATAATAATAATAATAATAATAATAACAACAACAGTCAGCATCATCATAATAATAATGATAAATTTCCTTTTCAGGGGCAGTCCAAGTGAGTCACTGAAGTGAAGGTGGATTCTTGGGAGGCCTTGATTCGCGTGCTGGAGGAGCAGGGCAGCAGACCACTGCTTCAGAACATCATCTTCAAAGTTAACAAACGTCAACCCATTTAACCCTAACGGCCGCATTTCGCACATTTTGGAGGCGTCGGTACCAGTTGCAGGAGATGGATTGACCATGATAATTCAAAGCGTAGTGCCAGATTAGCTTGGCGCCTTCAGGCGTCAAGCTAATCTGGCACTACCCTTGAATTATAATGGGTCAATCCATTTCTTGCTGTTAGGCGCTGTGGCTAAATGGGTTAAACGGTCGAGCTAATGTACAATAAAAATGAACCAAATGGGTAGGAAAAACAAAGCAAGAACTGTGCGATATCGACCAGTGATCATAGATCTAGTTGTGCTGGGGGGAAGGGGGAGGGAGGGTCGCGGGCAGGGGCGGATCATGGCGGAATGGTGTTCCAGACCCCTCTCCCCCCCCCACCCACCCCCAGTCCAAAACATTGTTAACTCATTTGAGACGTGCCGCCTCCGGATACGCGGCTTACGCCGCGTATCCGGGGGGCGGCACGTCTCGAATGAGTTAACAATGACAGTTCCTTTTTCTGGAGTTTGAAACCCCCTGCTTCCCTTCCCCCCAAACACACACCCACCCCTACCCGTCCCGCTTTTTTATTTTATTGGCCACTGGGAACTTGTGAAGCAAGATCTGGCGTCGGGAGGCTTTTTGTGTCAGGCTGAAGGTCCCTACAAAAAGTTGGACCCCCACCCCCACCCCCTGGAGGTACTGATCCGCCCTTGGTGAGGGGGGGTGGGGGGTGAGGGGGTGGGGGCGGGAGAGCTTGCTTCGGCATTTACGGCTTCCAGTCACTTTCTCTCTCTCTCTCTCTCTCTCTCTCTCTCTCTCTCTCTCTCTCTCTCTCTCTCTCTCTCCCCCCCCCCTCCACCCCTCTTTTCTATTTTCTTTTATTTTTAACTTTTATTTATTTATTTTTGTTAGGAGTAAGCATACGTTGTACATATAGTAGTCATACATATAACATGCATACAGTACATATCAAGCTACACATCGAAACAGACAATATGTACAGAATGAACATAGCACATATGTACCCGCCATTTCCCCTACCCGCCCCCACCCCACCCACACACACAAGTTTACCCGCCCCCACCCCACCACTCGCTTAGTACACACACAGCTCAAACACACATCAAGTGACAGTCTCACTGGACAATCACACAGTTATGTCCTCCTGGGCATGCGTTCCTCACTACAATAAATAGCACTGGTGGACGCATGCACAAGGGAATCGAACCAGCTCACCAATGATCCCTTGGACCAACCCTGCATGCCTTAGATTAGTGAATAATAACTGGTGGCACCAGAAGCCGCCTGCAGGCAACCGCCAATGGTAAGGCTGCAGCCGGTACCTCTAACAGCATTACAGGCCAAGGAACACAGTGCCGTTTCCGTACTGTCCAGTCTCTTTGCCTTGGTCAGTCCCAGTCATCTCCTATTTTTCAATCCCCTAAAAAACTCTACGGGCTACCAGCTGCACATTTGCCATGCAGAAAATAAAAATAAAAACCTGCACTGTGCCACTGACAGTCTCATTTCTTGGCTATGAACCTGATTCCTTACCAACCCCACACCCAAGCACAGCTGAAATCAGCGTGCCCCTCAAATCACCATGGCAACGGCAACTCGACATACGCCCACAATTGTCCACTGTATAAGCTCAGGATGGTATGAATCAAAGCACCAAACATGTCTCCTCTTATATAACCAGAAAATTCAAGCAAATTCCAACATTCAGCCCTACTACAAATTTTTAAACAATGCAAAAGTTATTTTAAAAAACACCGGTCCTTGCACTGTCTCAGTGAACTGCTCGAATTTGAATATGTAACCTGACCTACAGCCCGCCAAAAAGTGCAGTATAATGATGCCACAAATGACAAAACTTGTCGCTTTGAGCAATAATTCCAAATGGGTACTTCTCACAAAAGTATATATTCTTCATAATTCCAACAAACTGCCTTCGATTAGGCAGATTCTATTTTCCCCCTGTGTGCTTAGAAAAGCATTGGTTCAGATGATTTTTAATAGTGGGGTGTCGTTTGCGTCGGACGACTCCCAACAACAAACGACAGCGAAGTCATGTCGGATAGCCAGCCTCTGTCATAAACATCGACAACACTCCGAACATCTCCAAGAAGCATAGATCCTCATGAGCCCGGAGGGCTCATAAGGATCTATGGCTTTTGGGGATGTTCGAATTGTTGTCTAATGTTTCTGGTACACACTGGTTGTCGTTGTTGGGAGTCGTTTTCTGTAAACGAAACCTCACAATTAACACATTCAAGACGTGCTGCATTCGGATACGCGGCATAAAGCCGCGTATCCGGATGCAGCACGTCTTGAATGTGTTAACTCGATCGGTTTGACTCACTACAGCAGAATATAGATTACCGATTACAGTTCAAGGGTAGTGCTAGACTAGTCGCCAAGCTGTTCTGGGACTATCAAGAACGATTTTTCTCTGTTTTCCTTCGCTGGACAGCTGTCCGTGTTGGTAATTCGGAACAAATGCAGAAAATTATGCTGAATAAACAGCTGAAAAATACATTAACCACTGTACTGCCGAGAAAAATTGAACGCGATCAATCTGCAAGAGACATAGATCCTCATGAGCCCCCGTTATCGCGGGGGCTCATGAGGATCTATGCCTCTCGCTGAGACTAATGTTTATCCCTTGAACGGTTTTGACTTTTGGTTGTTGAATGAACAAACATTTCAGAAACAAAAATGTACGTAATGTGGCTGGGAAGGGAAAAAAGAAAAAGAAAAAAATCCTCAGCCACAGAAAACTGAGTTACATTTTATGTTGTTGTTACGAATGCGCAGTACATCAACAGACATGAGTTCAGGTCAAGTTATTTTCAACAAGAAAATCAGGACAGAGGTTAACAGAAAAAAGCGACAAACTTCTTTAACAGGTAGACAGAAAAAAAGCGCACCGGCGGCGGTGAAGAAATAGATGAAAGGGCTAGGTATGGCACGCGGGCCAAAGATCGCGCTCCCGACTATAACAGGTGAGCGGCGCGCGAAAGGTGCAATCTACAGGTAGTTACGGCAGTCTGGGTCATGATCCCACCATCACATCCCCTGCAGGACCCCACCTCCACTCCATCCCTACACCAGGCAGCGTTCAGTCTGGGGCGCCAGATGCCCGATGTGCACAATATTTACTCTCTCAGGTCTTAATTATTGTGAGAAGACTGATACAATGCAAGAGAAGATGGGTCCACCGTGATAGCTGAAGGGTAGTGCAGTATTCTTTGGCAATTCCAGGCAGAATAAGGCAGAATAGCTTGGAGCATGGAATTGCCAAGGTATACTGCCTTATATATATATGTATATATATATATATATATATATATATATATATATATATATATATATATATATAGGCAGTATATATATATATATATATATATATATATATATATATATATATATATATATATATATATATACATACATACATACATACTTTACTTTTAACAAAGGTGTCGCCCAAAGCCAAAAAATGCACTCAATCAGAATAGCTCAAGGGACGTAATTTTTCATTAAATTCTGAGAATACTCTTGCTACGCTAATGCCATGGAATTCCAGGCTGGTAAGCTTGCATTGTGTCATCAGGACATCAGCTGCCCTTTTTAAATCTATCCAGCAGGTCCAAGATCTGTTTGGGAATATTCATGCACTAGCCTCCCCTCTCGGGAGGAGGACTGGATATTCTCCAGCGGGTTGTGGGGCGCCTGGGGGTAGTCCCTACTACTTTATGTAGTAGGTGTTCAGTGGAAGGCTTAAAATGATAGGTCTGTCATTCCTTCTCTCCCACTAACCCTCTCCTTTCTAGAACTAGTAGCGGTCACAAAAAGGGCAGCTGATGTCCTGATGACACAATGCAAGCTTACCAGCCTGGAATTCCATGGCATTAGCGTAGCAAGAGCATTCTCAGAATTTATGAAAATATATATATATATATATATATATATATATATATATATATATATATATATATATATATATATATATATATATATATATATATATATATATATATATATATATATATATATCTGAATAAAAGATGAATAAATAAAAGTATATGAATCAAATATGAATAAAATCCTTCGATGAAGCCCTCGCAAAGAGGGCGAAAATTTGTCAAAATAAAAGCGTAACTCCTACTATACATCGCTGTGTAAAGCGAGATTTTCAATCTAATACCACAACAAATCTCGCTTTTCGCACAAACGGACTTTCTGTCTTTCATCTTCACAGTGCAGTATTTTGGCATTACCCTCGAACTATAATGGAATATCTCTCTATTGAATCTTCAGAGGACAGCTTTCGAATGTCGTTCTTATGGCTCAGCGTGTTAACCCATATCATACTGAGGCTTAAAGCATCAAATTTGTACACTGCCATATGCAAGCTACATTATAGTACTTACAGATAAGGATATAGACCAATGGCTTTAGTTCATGGGTGGTTCCAGAATAGCTTGGCGCCTAAAGGCGCTAAGCTATTCTAGCACTACCCTTGAACTATTTTAGTCAAACTTATTTCACACACTGGTGTATTCCGAATAAAAAGGGTTAAGGAAAAAATCCAAACAAACAAACTAACAAACAAACAACCATTTTAAAATCACAAATATGAAACAACTGTGCTGTCATTTGATTTAATTTCCAGCTTCATATCTGTAATGATCAGTAAGTGCTGTCTTTTCACGAGCACGTTCTTTTTTCTCGCAGGCAGTCCCTTGTTTTTTCAACAACATTAATAATAATAATAATAAATTTATATAGCGCCTAATCTCCAAATTAATGATGCTCTAAGCGTTTTATAAACCCCAAAATCAAGAAACAAAATAAAAGTTGCAATAATCTTTACAACTAAAACGTAACTAAAAATCCATGTTCGGTACGTCAGGAATGAGTAACAAGGGAAGACAGTGCCTGTGGGCGTGCTTGGTTGTCTGGGTACTGCAAGTTCTATTGCACGAAACACAAACTTTGCTCTGAGCGTTTGGCGCCGCATTACCAGCTCAGCCCACGTCCACCCGTGCAGACCACCCACTCCACTCGCCACCTCACGTGTACGCAACTAGGGTCACAGGGTCTTTTTTCATTTTTATCCCCCCCCCCCGCCCCCCCCCCTTTCCACCACCTCCCGCCTGTCTGAGTGTGTGAGGACCTTGATGGCTCGCCGGTATAACAGCGGAACTCGAGGGCTCACCGGTACAGCAGAAGAATAAATATGGAAATCGAGAAAACTAAAAACTGCATGTTGACCAATTCAAGACGCGCCGCATCCGGATACGCGGCATATACCCGCTTATCCGGATGAGGAACGTCTTGAATGTGTTAAGTGAGTCCCTGGAAACGTTACACGTTGTATAAATGTCTGGCTATTTATATCAATGCCTTTGATCCCTCTGGCTGTCGGTAGCGGTTTTCGTCGCGATGATTCCTGAAGGAATCGCTAGCGACAGCCAAAAGGTTTTAGAAAAATCCAACAAACCAGCAAACAAATCAACAAATTTTATATCGTCAATGTAACACATCATCCTCTTGCGATAGAAATGGCGAACTGAATATGAGACCTTCTGCCTATGGCATCAAATTTTGATAAAACTGAAACTTTATTGATTGTATTTATGCGTGTATCAGTTGAGCTGTGCCGTTTGCAGGTGTACAAATACTTCCCAGACAGACCCACTTGGGGCGTACACCACACGTACTCCTCTATTTAAATTAAATTTTAGCATTTCATTTCAGATTCAGAAAACGTTATTGTTTTCTTGCCTACGACACATGACCAATCCCTTTAGCACAAATTGTACCAGGTGACCGAGCTACAAAAACCCTTGTAGCGACAAATGGCGGACTTCTTGTAGCCCTCTTTGTGACGCATCTAGGATGCGAGTTGTGTTCTATAAAAGATCAAGAAAACGTTCTAAAGTAAAAAAGTTACTTAGTGTTGTAGTCGAAACAACAGGCACCCTACTGGAGACGGCAACGTCATGAAAGATTTTAAATTACGTCATAAGTCTATTTTGTATAATGTATATTCCATTGAAGTCAGTCATGTCTGGCGTGATCCAGGTCGGAAGGTTTCTTCTTGATTTCCTTTACGAAAATAGTGAAGTTATGAAAACAAATACGTTATTGGTAGCAGGGGCTTGTTGCACGGACCCTCGTAGGCCTTTGTAGGCCTTCGGGGTACAATGGTTCCTTTGACCTCCCTCAGGCCTACAAGGGTCCATCTAGCAAACCCATGCTACCATTAACTTATATTGTCCCATGACAAAGTGACTAGGGACATTGTTCTTTTGATCCAAGATACAGATAACAAAATTGCGTTTCCCATCGACGTTCCATACGCAGCTGCACCCTTCCCAAATCACACACTCAGTTCCCGCCCTGACGCAGATTCAACCTGTGGGCAAAGTGCTGAGGGGAGACGAAGCATTCACTCTGGATCACATACACAACAGACACAGAACATAAGCAGCAGACGACAGTCAAGTGACGCGACGCCAAGGCCTTCTCTCATTCAGCCCCGACACACCACAACAAGTCATGGATCGAGCATGATAGTTCAAGGGTGGTGCCAAAATAGCTTGGCGCCCATAGGCTATTCTGGCACCACTCTTGAACTATCATGCTCGGTCTGTCTCTAGAATTGAGTAATACAGTCCTTCAGAGGGCAACTTCAAAATTTGATGAATTCGGTCCTGAGGTAGAATGTATTAATTAAATTATGTGCTCAGGACCCGTCGCCACGTCAGTTAGGCAACGCTCAGTAATCCATCACACAACACAAGTCTTGTATGAACAGAGACGAAACATGCCGGACCATGCGTACTTGATGTGTACTTGTGGTGTAACCCCCGAGTGGGTCTATCGATCTGAGTAGTACACCCGCAAACAGGACGGGGACTGCCGCATGAGCTGCGGCGTTATGCCCTGACTTTCCACTACGCTGGGGGTCTGTCGAAGTATACACCCTCACTATCTTAAGGATCACTTTACAAATTAATGAGAATGCGTTTCTTACAATGCTAATTTCCTCGTCAGTGCTCTGAGTGCAAGCATTCAGATCATAGTGTCGAGAATAATAGGCATTTTGCGCCAGTCTTGCACTGAAATCTACTGTGAAAATCCTTGACAAGGGAACGCACTCTGTTGTCCGGATAACATCGATGACGTCATAGCAGACGTAATTTTGTATTGTTTTCAGTTTTCAGTTTTCTGTTCCGTTCAAAAGGAACACAAAGTAAGACATACATATACAACGTGTATGTGTTTCATGTATTGTTTTTGGAATCTCCGTCTGTCTGTCTCTTTCTCCAACGAGTTGCGGCCCATGCTGTGATTCACACTGGTTGCCTCCCTCGATAAGCGCAGCAATCGAGTGAGGCAACCAGTGTCTATGTGGCTTTGCCACCAGTCTCTCAATTAGATTTTTTAAATAAAAAAGAAAAGAAAAGAAATTGTATTGCCTCACGATGGGAAATTTGGGCTGGGAAAGGCGTGTCGCCGAAGTGCAGTGCCACCCGACCTAACCAGTTTTTTAAAATGAAAATGTTGGTTTTTGTTTGTTTGTTTGTTTTTTAAATGAAAAATTTTGCTGGTAGAGGAAAGCCGGAGTACCCGGAGAAAAACCACCGATGAGCGGTCCTAAAGCCTGAACTTTTGTCACGGTGTAACTTATCACAGGTTGGCGCAAGCCAGGATCGATCCCTTGCCGCACTTTCCCCGTGACATTGGTAAGTCGCGGTCTGCTGAGCAGCAGCTCGCTATCTCCTCCACCACCGCTCTTCTCCGACTTGACAGACTCTCTCTCTCTCTCTCTCTCTGTTAATATCTTCACCGTTGTAAAATAAAGATTCATTGATTCATTGATTCTCTGTGTCTCTCTCTCTATCTGTCTCTGTCTGTCTGTCTGTCTGTCTGTCTGTCTGTCTGTCTCTCTCTCTCTCTCTCTCTCTCTCTCTCTCTCTCTCTCTCTCTCTCTCTCTCTGTCTCTCTGTGTGTCTGTCTGTCTGTCTGTTTCTCTCTCTCTCTCTCTCTCTCTCTCTCTCTCTCTCTCTCTCTCTCTCTCTCTCTCTCTCTCTCTCTCTCTCTCTCTCTCTCTCTCTCTCTCTCTCTCTCTCCCGTCTTCATCGGCTTTTGTTATCGTAACCCATCAGCCACGTTTGAATGGTACGACGATTTCTTGCATGCAGTAGAAAAAGTTGGCTTACCTAACTGTGATGCGTTGCTACTAGGCGACTTTAACATAGATATGTTGAAGCCCCATACCGCGTGGGATTGCATCACCACACAAACCGGCTTAGAACAATTAGTTTCGGCCCCTACTAGGATCACAAAAACAACCGCAACACTCATTGATCACATTTACACCAACCGTCCCCTTAGGGTGTTCAATGTTAGTGTTCCTGACCTCAGCATCAGTGATCACTTTCCTACTGTGTGTTCCTGGTCAACTCCTGCCAGCGCATCGTAAGAACGGGCACACAACTATAACGTACCGCTCATTTAAACAGTTTAATCAATCTGCTTTTCTAGCTGACCTTGATCAAACACCATTTAATGTCGTTAATAACGAAACTGACCCTGAAAAGGCTCTGACTGTTTGGTATCGACTCTTTACAAGAGTACTTAACAAACACGCCCCTTTACGGCAAAAGCGGGTAAAAAACCACACGTTACCGCCTTGGCTAACGCAAAGAATAATTGAAGCTATGAAATTGAGAAATGACTTAAGAAGACACAAGCTATTTAACGAATACAAAAAACAACGTAACCGTGTCAAGTCTATGGTACGCGGGGCTCAAAAGTCTCTCTTTGAACGAATGATTAAAGAAGACAGAGATACTGCCGCACTCTGGCGCGCGGTTAATCTCGTCACCCGAGGTAACAGCAAGATATCGTTAGCCATTCCTTCTATTATTACTGCAGACACCTTTAACAAACATTTTCTGTCTGTTGCCGAGTCAATCATACCCTCAAGCGGAAACGCGTCTTACACATGCCCGGAGGCCCTGCTTAACTTCTGTAATCAGAAGACTAAGGACAACCCCCCCCCCCCCCTTCTCTATACCGCCTCTAGCTGTGTATGAAGTAGGAAAACTGATCGGGTCACTGAAAAACAAAAAATCATCGGGACCTGACGAGATAAGTCCTAAAATCCTGAAACTCTCCCTTCCCTATACAGTAGAATCGTTAACGTATATTTATAACTTATGCATCCAACAAAATATATTTCCATCAGAACTGAAGCAAGCCAAGGTTATCCCTTTGCCTAAATCAAAAGATCTCTCTGATGTTAATAACTATAGACCCATCTCAATATTATCCAGCCTTTCCAAACCTCTTGAAAGACACGTGCACAAACACCTTTATCAATATTTGGAGAGTCGCAGTCTGTTGCACGTATTTCAGTCCGGCTTTCGCCCCAAGCATTCTTGCCATACGGCACTAACAAGACTTATTGATGCGTGGCTAGCATCCATAAATAACTCCCAAATAATTGGGTCGATCTTTATTGATTTTAAGAAAGCTTTTGACCTTGTAAATCATAACATTCTTTTGTCAAAACTTCATGCATATCTCTGCAAT
>BTPG01000004.1:193284172-193291672 GCA_036245525.1 Semisulcospira habei | reverse complement strand
TGAGTTTCAACACACACGCGCCTTTTTTCCACCCCCCTCCCCTCCTCCCTCCCCCCCCCCCTTCCCGCTTTCTGGATTTTTCGGCCCCTGGACGCAAGGTCTAGCGTCGGGGAGGCCTTTTTGTATCAGATTGAAGGTCCCAAACAGAAAGATGCCCCCCCCCCCCCCCCCCGAGGTAACTGATTCGCCCCTGAGTTAAGTTCTCTCTCTCTCTCTCTCTCTCTCTCTCTCTCTCTCTCTCTCTCTCTCTCTCTCTCTCTCTCTCTCTCTCTCTCTCTCTCTCTCTCTCTCTCTCTCTCTCTCTCTCTGGTGGGGGGGTGTCTGTGAGTCTATGAGTATGTCTGTCTATGTGAATAGTGTTGTCATCTCTTTGTAAGTATTATGTTTACTTATATGTATGTATATTTGTAGTTAGTCTTGTAGTTGTTAGCAACGGCAGGTTTGTAAAATGGCTGTGTCGATGACGATGTCAATGCCTAAACCGTTGTAAAATAAAGTTTCATTGATTCATTGATTCATTGATTCATTCTCTCCAGCTTTCCTCAGTGTTACCGTCCTTCCTGCACACAGGTTTCTACCTTAGCCTATGCTCCCACTATCACACACGCTATCATCTCTTTGATGTTGACCTGCCTATTATCAGCATTCTAGTGGAAACTGGGTTAATCCATTAGCGCATGCAGTCACTGGTATTCCGGTTCACCCTTTCCGACCTATTGCCGTATTATCGCATGAAATAAATTTGGCCATGATAGCATAGTCTTCGTCCTCTACCTGTGACAAGGTCAACGGAACCGGTGGCTGCACGCACCAGGGGGTTAATTGGCTTTTTACATCATGGGCAGTCCCCAACTCTTTAGAAATGTCCCCTGCATTTACACCTGTGCTCCTCTGAAGACATCGGCTGGGGTTTCAGCCTTCATAGTGGCGGCACTAATGGCGGTTTAATGACCACCCTGTTAGAGACACAGTGTCATGCGGAGATGTCTTCTTGACAGATACAGTGCATGCATGTATCACTATCACAGTCACGTTTTGGTAAAGCCATCTACTCCAGGCAATGAAGGGTTAATATATCACAATATCTCCTTTATAAATGTTTTTAGTATGTTTTACAATAATGCTGGAGAAAAGGATTCACTTAACCCCTTCCCTGCCACTGTCTTTCTCTGAAATCTTTGTTCATTCAACGTCTAAAAGCCACAACCGACTAAGAAACATGGATACAAATTGGTCTCAGCAAGAGACCTAGATCCTCATGAGCCCCCGCTGTCGCGGCGGCTCATGAGGATCTATGTCTCTTGCAGTTAGATCGTGTTCGCTTTTTGTCGGCAGTGAAGGGGTTAACATGATGTTTGAACGTGGGGTAAAAAAAAGACCTTTCTGTTCTTCTTCAAGTTTGCACGCAGGAGAGTTTCTTTCGTTAGGCTAAAAAGGCAGCGGAAAGCCTCTGGCACGTGTGCCTACCCACATGGATTGTGAAAAGAAGGATGGAAGACGCATGGAGGGAGTCAGGGGCACGAAACTAGTGTAAGAAAACCTTTGATTCTCACTCCCTGCGGTTCCTCTCTATAGGCCTACCCCAGCCTGGGCTGTATTTAGGAAGACGCGTAGGGTTTAAGGTACTATAGAGGAATGTACAGTAGTTTTCGCAAACACTGGGAAAAAAAGAAGAAGAAGAAAAAAAAGATCAACAACACCTTGCAAAGGAAAGGCCACACTGATTGTGCCCGCAGATGATGTAATGGCAGGTGACTGACTGAGCCAGACCTTTGTCGCTTCAGCCACAAAAGAGTTCCTCGCAGGGGGAGGCGATACAAATTATGAATGAGCTCCACTGAGACGTGAAATTTCTCGGCACTAAGTGCGCTCGGAAGGGGAGAGCATTTCACGAGTTTATTCTTCAAGTTCTTTCCCTTTTCCTTTAGTAATAACGTGAACTTCTCAACTGGCAATCCCACAAGCAGCCCCTTCAATACGCATGACTGAGGTATGGATTTTCACGAGTCCATGTAGCCGCCAGGAGCAGGAGGCACAGCGTCACATGAGTCCACGCAGTCGCCAGGGCTGATGAGAATCTAAGCCTTGCCTCGACGAAAATCGACTTCTGATTTTCCTCAAATTGCGATCATCATTTCGGGCTGAACGTTGTTGTGTAAAAATCTTTTACAGCGGCTGAGACGACAGGCCTGAGCCGAAAATTCACTTGAATCTATATAATGTTTGAGGGGAGGGCTTCAAAAAATACGGAAGGAGCTTTCAAAGTTTAGTGTATTGTGTTAGCGTGTATGTGGTGGGAGTTACACAGTTTCAATTTTCAAAAACACTCCAAACATACCTTCACTCATCCCTCTGCGTCCTCAAGAGGCGACACAAAAATGGCTGCAGATGCGCCTCATATTCAAGGTGTTATTTTGGGTCTCAATTTTCAAAACACTCCAAAGTAAATTTCTTAATGGAGAGCGGAGACGTGGGTAGACCTCCCAAAGTGTGTATGGATAACCATCCAGGCTGCGTGTTTGAAGAGCACTGCTGCCATAATTTGGCAAAAGCCAGTATCCCCATTCATTTTTACAGAAAAGCGAGATTTTCATTTTATGCAATAAAAATCTAGCTATTCTAAAAGAAAAGAATAAAAAAAAAGTATAATAGACATTATATATATATATATATATATATATATATATATATATATATATATATATATATATATATATATATATATATATATATATATATATATATATGAATAAATAAAACCAGTCCAAGAAAGCTGGCACCACATACTCCAAATATGGATCCAAGCAGCATAAATATAATTTTATATAAAATAGGTCTGTCATTCCTTTTCTCCCACTACCCTTTCTTTCTAGATCTCGTGAGCGATGCAGTCATAAAAAAGGGCAGCTGATGTCCTGATGACACAATGCAAGCTTACCAGCCTGGAATTCCATGGCGTTAGCACAGCAAAAGCATTCTCAGAATTTATTGAAAAATTATATATTGTTACGTGTTGAGTCGTAGTCGTAGTATGATATCACACCAGACGCACGCACGTAAAGTTCTTTTAAAGAAACTTCATTCAGCTGCAACCCGTCACACGTGGCTTAAGGTTGTAGACAATATTGGAGTATTAGTTCCAACAATACTTTATTTCAGCGATGCGATCTCCACACAATGCATTCCCAAATGCACCACCACGGATACAATGTCTCTTCTGCAAATGTCAACACCGGCGACACAATGTTTCTCATACAACGTACACCACCGTTACGCTGCGTCTCTCACAATGTACACCCTATACAGGCCACGTACCTTCGATAAACTGTGTGTCCCTACAACTGGCAATGCATGACAATGTACACCCGTGCTTCCTAGCACCATCTTGTATAGTAAAACAACTTTCCAGAAAAATCTAACGAAATCACACAACGCAAACAATCAGAACGGGACCCTTTACTGAAACTCATAAATATTAATAAAAAAGAACTTTCTAGAATAACTACAATAGTCTACAAAAATTCGACTGCTAATTTCAGCCCCATATCCTAGTGTGTAATGACGTCACACAAGAGTATTGCAGGCCGTTCACGACCTTTCATAAAAACACATTGACTGGCTGCTAATTTCACGCGCACAGAACACAACTATGACTAAGAATAGAACGCCTCTACTAGTGTTACAAAATATTGCTTACTGTTTCATGTCACATGTAAGGTCACTCGACAGAGTGCGACTTCTCTCGAACGTTCTAATCTATTCTCAGCGAATCTACGCATAACAAAAATCGACCGCTCTTCTCCGTTCGACTTTGCTAGAAGCTTCCCGACTAAACTTAGCGTATGATAACAAAGCCAATTCCGCTATCTGCGCGAACGATACAAAATCTTACTGAAAAGGTACGTGATACGTAACCATGATAGCTCAAATAAATATCGGATCGTTTCCTACGATTAACACATGCATGCTCTCACAGAACAACACACACACACACACACACATATATATATATATATATTATATATGTGGCGGTCCGTGGCGCAGTGATAAAGGCGTCTGCCACCAATGCTAACTGTGCGAGGTTCGATGATACCCGGTTCAGGTGTTGGACTTTTCTCATCTAATAAGTGTCACCGTTAATTCGTGCGGACCGTCGGGGTTCCGACGCTTTCTCCCGGCGGGTACGCCGGCTCTTCCTCACCCTCCACTGTGGTACCGGTTTCAGGCCACTTTATAAATTTCATATACAAGCGATCAACATTTTTTATAGGGACATAAAAACGGAGTTTCTCCTCTCTCTCCCGATCAACATTTCCGAAACCTCCAGTAGCTGAGCTGACCGTTCGCACTACGTGAATGTCCTGTATCTGTATTGTACTGTGTTTGTCTTCAGAGTGAATGAGTATGTGTCACGTGAGCGTGCATGTTGGGTTCAGTTCGCGGAGCTTTGAGCCGATTCGCAGAATTGGGTAAAGCGCCTATATAATAACCGGTATTATTATTATTACTGGCTGTCAAGTCCACTATGCTTTTTTTTTGTTTTTTTTTTTGTGTTTTTTGAAGGCGAGATTTTATTAACTCATTCGAGACGTGCCGCCACCGGATACGCGGCTTAAAACCGCATAACCGGCGGCGGCAAGTCTCGAATGAGTTAATCTCGCTGTTCGCAAAATGGACATTTTAGCTTTTGCCAACTGAAAGCACACCAGACGACACGTTACTGGCGATGGTCAGACATTGCAGATACGAAAACAAAATAAATCACAGGTTTGACACATTCGTGACGTGCCGCATTTGGATACGCGGCCTTTCGCCGCGTATCCGGATGCGGCACGTCTCAAATGCTGGAGTAATAGGCAGTTTGACATCGGAGTGCACAAAGCATTTCCCCAAAATCTCTTCGCAAAGAAACACTTTTCTGTACCACGTTAATAACAAGTATCATTTAACTCATTCGAGACGTGCCGCCTCCGGATACGCGGCTTATGCCCCGTATCCGAAGGCGGCACGTCTCGAATGTGTTAATGCCAATTGACCTAATATGGGATATTTTTTTTACTGAACTCCTCGGATTTGTCAATTTTATTGTACAGTAGTAAAAATTTGTCGAAAAGACAAGAACAAGCCATATTCAATACCCTGAATAGACCCCCGGCAGATTTCAATATCGAGGTCAAGCATGCAGACTTCATGTATGCCTGTGCTGTTTCAGATTTGAAAACGTGGCCACTTCACGTGAAAATGGATTTTTCTTGTACTGGGCTTAATATGTCTGGGGCACATTTAGGGATGTATAATCAGTCATTTCATGAAAAAATTCCGAACTTTTTGCGAAAACTGACACATCGTTCAAGTTTATTAAAAGCAAATCGTATTAGGTCAACTGTCACTGAATGATATGTGTCCTAAGATTGGTTTAGAAAAATGTTCTTTGCAAAGATATCTGCAAAAAAAATGTTGTCCGCTCCGATGTCAAACGACCAATATCACACCCTTTCCCACCTCAGCTCTCTCCAGGGACGGATCAGGGTGGGGGCTGGGATTCCAGGGGTTCCAGACCCCCCTCCCCCCCCCCCGATCCAACATTGTTTAAAATGCTATAACAAAGTCCCTTTTTGGGGTGTTTGGACCCCACCTCCTCCGCCCCCTCCCCCTTTTCTCGTCGAGGTAACTTATCCGCCTCTCTCTCTCTCTCTCTCAACCGCCGTGAGATGGCCTTAGTAGCCTGCTCGGCGTTAAACACCAATAATCAATCAATCTCTCTCTCTCAAGGACAAGAATGCAAACAGGTCTGCGCACCTATTCTTTTATCCTTGGAAAATAAAGTTTCATGGGCATTTCATTTCATCTCTCTCTCAGTGGCATGATGGGTGGGAGGAATGTTTTCTTTGAAAATGGTAGGGCTTAGGGTATCCCTGAACAACTGCGCTCCTGCCTATCTCTCCAACTTACTTCATCCCTACACTCCTCCCCGCTCCCTCCGCTCCGCCTCCGACCCTCTCCGCCTCCACATCCCGCGCACCAAACTTAGCACTTTCGGCCTCCGCTCCTTCTCTGTATGCGGTCCATCCGCCTGGAACACTCTCCCACTCTCTCTCTCCGTCAGAAACACTCTCTCTCCTCCTTCCATTCCGCCCTCAAAACTCACCTCTTTCAACAGTTCTAGCACCACACTCCCCACCCCAAGTCGACTGTCGTAATGTATTTCACTTTTTGTGGTACACGAGCCGTTGTCTAAGCGTGGGCATGCGTGCGTGAGTTGTGAGTGCGCGTTTAGAGTTATAATTATTATAAGATAAGCGCATTATAATACCGTAATTATTATTATTATTATTATTATCTTTTTCGCAATACTTCATATTTTCTTGCGGGCTATGCCTTAACCCATATCATACGAAGGCTAAAAGCTGTAAATTTGCACACTGCCTTATGCAAGCTACATTACAGTACTTACAGATAAGGATATAGACCAATGGCTTTAGTTCAAAGGTGGTGTCAGAATAGCTTTCCGCCTAGAGGCGCCAAGCTATTCTGGCACTACCCTTGAACTATTTTAGTCAAGCTTATTTCAATTCACACACTGGTGTATTCCGAATAATAAGGGTTAACCTGCCCCTCCACGTTATGCAAAGTACACTTGGGCCATACATCCTTCGGAAAGGTCTTAACTCATTTGAGACGTGACGCATCCGGATACGCGGCTTATGCCACGTATCCGGAGGCGGCAGGTCTTGAATGAGTTAACCCGTTCACTGCCGGTGATCACCAATTCCGCTTCGACTGAAATGACCACATACTGGCCGACATTCGCGTGAAAAACACAGTCGCAAATAGGCACAAAAACAAGCAGGAAGAACACAGGACTCACAAGAGACATTAACCCTCATGAGCCCTCGCGACTGCGGGGACTCATGAGGGTTCATTCCTCTTGCAGCTGGATAGCGTTAACCTTATTGCAGGAGCAGGTATTGTATGGTCAGTCGGGCCTTCCGGCTTTTTATTTTGACTGACGGCATTGCAGACCGATTGCCCATCTCTCTCCCCCCCCCCCCCCCCCCCCCCCCCGCACACACACAAACCGGACTGATGTACTTTTGGATTCTACTAAACGTGATTTGAAAGTGCAGTACTTACTCATACAACTTACTAGAATAACATAGTAGACCCGTATGAAAAGCCGCCCACGACTAACTTCAGTGATCTGGAGGTCACGTACGAAACTTGGCAGCTAGCTCTACAATGCGTACTGGTCTGTGATTTTGGACCTTACAGTTTCAGCCTTAAGGTCCAAAACCACAGACCAGCACGCCTCTTCATGACAAATGTATGTGTGCGCAACTTCGGCTCGGAATGATTAATGACCAATTTAGACGGTACGGAACTGCGGCTGGGCTAGTGCGAGTCTAGCATTACTCTTCTCGTCTGCGCCCGGCCCGATATCTGCTGTGACCCCGGTGACCTCACGCGATCTCACGTGACTCGGGTCAAGTGATCTTTCAG
>BTPG01000004.1:193216672-193279172 GCA_036245525.1 Semisulcospira habei | reverse complement strand
TGCGGTGGGGAACATTGCTGAGGTGCAAGTGCTGGTTATAGAGAACACACAGCAGACTGTTCCAGCGCCAGGTGTGGGAGATAGATGGACCAGCCGTGTTAGACTTACTGTTGACTAACTGTTGTGACTGATTAGCTTGGCATCCGGGGTCTACCCAAGACCATCCGTGTGCTCAGGCTGATTAATCTACTCATGTAGAAATCCTTAACAAAGCAAAAGCAAATGAAAACACAGCAACAACGAACAAAATTAATACTGCAAAACAACCATTGAAACAAATCAACCAACAAACAATACGACCAAAATTCCGACTCGAAGCGAAAACCATTTTGGCCGGTAAACGCATGTAATTCACTGACATCGAGAGTTGCGTCCCCGAGTACTAAACGTACTTAGCAGGGGTTCTTTCAAGGGACACTTCATGCATTTGTATTTTTAGAATCGAAGACCAAATCGTTGTATTACGAATTAGGCTTTGTCAGTGGTTCTTGTCGCCTCTCGGGTCCGATGAAGGAGTTTATTTTGAAGATGTACTGAGTCTCGGGCGAAAGCCCGAGACTTAAACCTTCAAAATAAACTCCATGATCGGACCCAATTATATTGTCAACTCATCGTATGACGTGCCGCATGAGAACACTTGAGGTACTTCCTTATCTGGAAATAACAGTACGACTGCTATGATGACGCTTGCAGCAGTGATGATCATGGCGATCCAGCGAAACGTTCCTTTCAGTCCTTACCATAAAGGGGCGCAGTCTACTGCCTTTGATTTGATACTAATTGAGCTCTATTGACAAGATGTCAGGCAAATGGACACGATTGCGAAAACATGCAATGCAAAGCTGAATGTCTCGGTCCACGCTTGCTTGAACCACAATTTCCTGCGGCCGGTTTTTGGTTCTTCACGTCCAGCACGAAATGATTCATCGCTGCACCATAATAGGTCATAGGTCGTGCCTGACTGTCTTTGCGTCTGCATACTCTAAGGTAAATAGGAACTACCGTCGAGCAGTGATTTTCTCCCCATGTATAACTGATCTTGCAATATCTCTTCTACGCAATGAAATAATCTCCATTGCGTAAAATATTTCATCTGATGCATTCAAGACTAGGTTCATTGGTCAGTTGCATGACTGAGTGAGCTTAGTCCTGCGCCAGTCGCTACTAAGCAAGGGGCTTTGCTATAGCAGAGCCCCTTGCTTACGGCTGGCGCAGGACTAAGCTCACTCAAGGAAATGGCCCCACAAGTAAGCGAAGGCCATCGGGCCGAAATCGGCTGCAGTGGGCCCGCGCACATCGGTCCGATAGCCTTTGCGTACTGGGGTACGATGCCCGCAAGACAATGCTGTTGATGAGCTACTACAACTGAACCATCACAAGCCTACTCCCCTGTCGGCCGGTCTCGCGGGCAGTGCCTAGCAGACAATGGTAAAATATCTTATTAGACATCTGGCTCTGGAGGGAAAGATTGCTGCAGGATCAATTTTGTTCAAATACCGTCTGCGACCCCGCACGAAAACTGTGCCAGCGATCGACTCAAGGGCAGTGAACTCGTCTCGTTCAAGATTTGCGTACAATCAAACTTGATTTGACATAAACAGTAACTGCACTGCTAAAAGTGGTATTCATCAAAGTGGGTTACGGCTGATTTATGTATACTCATTTTTGATTGGACATGATGGCGTAAAAGATAACTACGGAGAAGCGTCCGGATCTATGATTGGCTTATATATGTTTTTGATTCAATGTGATTAATCAATTGCTGATCGTGTCAAATTAAATATGTATAGGGTTTACTCACAGAAAATTCTCACGAACTGGGAGTAGGCTAAACGCATACGTTGTACATAATTAATTTGACAAAATCAGAAATATGTATGGAGTCAAACGATCGATATTCAACAATTATGCACCTATCCCTGACGACAAATGCATGTATGCCTACCAGTTTAGCAGACACAGCGACCATGACAGTTTAAGGGTGTGCCAGAGCAGCTTGGCGCCTTTGGGCGCCAAGCTGCTCTGGCAGCACCCTTGAAACTATCATGGTCGATACGTAAGTATAGTAGGACTATTTATGGCTGCAAAGCTATTCTGGCAGTACCATTGAAATATCATGTAATGCTGCAGTGTAACAGCTGAACGAGCTGAGGTACAACCTATGATCTGGAAGCCTAGTTTCATCAACTTACGATCAATTAACCCCTTCACAGCCGGTAGACACAGATCGTGTTTTGGACTAAAATCACGATAAAATTCAGGGTCAACGATCTCAATCCTTCGAAGGAGCTTTGACGCAAATGATTTTCAGCAAGAGGCATAGATCCTTATGAACCCACAAATTTGCTGGGCACATGAGAATTTATACCTCTTGCAGTTGAATGGTGTTGAGTTTTCTCGGGTTTAAAGTCACAATCTCTCTTTCCTGTCCAAGCTTCTTGTGAAGGTTGTTCTCAACCAGCTCAACCTCCACCTCGCCCACAACAACCTCTTCAGTCCCTTCCAGTCTGCCTATCGCAAACATCACAGCACTGAAACAGCCCTTCTACATATCCTAAACGACCTGCTCCTCTCCACCGACTCGGGCAACATCTCCCTTCTTACGCTACTCGATCTCTCTGCCGCCTTCGACACTATAGATCACTCTATCCTCCTCCACCGCCTTCACCACCCCTTTGGCATCACTGGCTTTGCTCACTCCTGGTTTCTCTCCTACCTCTCCAACAGACAGAAGTCCGTCACCATCGACGACGTCTCCTCCAACCCAGTCAGGCTCGCCTGCGGAGTTCCACAGGGGTCCGTCCTGGACCCGGTTCTTTTCACACTCTACACCTCTCCCCTGTCCAATATCATCCAGTTTCATCACATACACCACCACCTCTACGCTGACGACTCACAACTACTAGACAATGACAAACTCGACAACACTCAGTCACTACTGACTCGCACGGCTGACTGCTACGAAGACGTGAAAACTGGATGACAGCAAACAAGCTTAAACTGAACGACAAAACGGAAGCCATGCAGGTAGGCACTCGCCAGAAACTCTCCCAGCTCCCTCCCTCTCCACCTTCAACTCGACAGCACCCCATCTCCCTCTCTGACTCGGCCAAAAACCTCGGCGTTATCCTCGATTCCTCTCTTTCCACGGCCCAGGCATGCTATTTCCACCTTCGTCGCATCAGTCAGATAAGAAAATACCTCACCACCGAAGCTGCCACCAAACTTGCTGTCTCTCTCATCTTATCTCGCATCGACTATTGGAACTCTCTCCTTTCCGGCCTCCCTCACTCCACCACTTTCACTCTCCAGCGCGTCCAGAACAATACTGCCCACCTCGTCCTCAGAAAGAAGAAATCCGACCACATCACTCCCCTGCTCAAACTCCTTCACTGGCTCCCCATCCCCCAACGCATCCAATACAAGATTCTGTCTCTCTGCTACAAATCCCTGAACAACTACGCTCCTGCCTATCTCTCCAACTTACTTCACCCCTACACTCATTCCCGCTCCCTCCTCTCCGCCTCCAACCCTCTCCGCCTCCACATCCCCCGCACCAAACTCAGCACTTTCGGACCCCGCTCCTTCTCTGTCTACGGTCCATCCACCTCGAACACTCTCACACTCTCTCTTCGTCAGAAACACTCTCTCTCTCCTCCTTCCAATCCGCCCTCAAAACTCACCTCTTTCAACAGTTCTAGCAATACAACATCACCACACTCCCCACCCCAAGCTGACTGTCGTAATGTATTTGTGGTACGTGAGTCATTGTCAAAAGCGTGCGCATGCGTGCGCGAGTTGTGAGTGAGCGCTTAGAGTTATAATTATATAAGATAAGCACATTATAAATACCGTAATTATTATTATTTATTATTTCTTGCCCAGATTGTCTGTCTGTTTTCCGTCCAGGGCGGTCTGTTTTGAGCTGGTTCCACCGAGATAATGACAATAACCACAAAAATGGACTCCATATGGTGCCTGACCACAGAGTTAGAACTGCAAATGTTTTACAATGTATTGTCTAAAATCACCAAGATGTGAACAGACAATTACTGAAATTTATTCATTTATTCATTCATTCATTCATTCCGTCAGTCAGTCGGTCAGTCAGCCAGTCAGTCACAAAATTCATTCATTCATTCATTCATTCATTCATTCACTCATTCATTCATTCATTTTACAATGTACAATTAGCACAGAAAACGTGCTACATGACTATATTTATTCATACATAGCTGATGAAAATAGGGTGCCTGGTGTCTCAGTGGGTCGTTTTATTTGTACGGTCAAACAACCCAGACACGAGACACCGCGCACCCTGCGTGTCGGTGACCTCGGTCTGACTTTGAGGCACGTGCGTGCTGGACATCATGTAACGCCCGTTACGGTCACAGGCATGACTGAACCCCGCAAGATCTCCTCCACCTGGACAGAGAGGTAAAATTCGGTCCCTTTTGCCCGCAAGGTGTGTGGGTTCCCATCAGAACCTGCTGCCGAAGTAACTCACCAGAGTCGAAGCCTCTTACCACGGAATTGGATTGCCCGTGGATTTGCAGACACTGTCTGTCGTGCAAAGGCAACGATGTCCATTTTCGCTGAAAAGCGAGAGTTTAATTAAGATACAGTGAACGTCTCGCTTTTCAGTAAAATGGACTGTCTTTTGCCTTCACGGCACAGAAATGTTATCATTCGGAATACACCAGTGTGTGAAATAAGTTTGACTAAAATAGTTAAAGGGTAGTGCCAGAAAAGCTTGGCGCCTCTAGGCGCCAAGCTATCCTGGCACCAGGCCCTTGAACTAAAGCCACTGGTCTATATCCTTATATGTAAGTAGCTTGCATATGGCAGTGTACAAATTTGAAGCTTTTAGCCTCAGTATGATATAGGTTAAATGAAACTCGCGCTGGTATGGCAGCAAGGAGGTTTGATCCTTATGAGCCCGCGCATGGTGGCACACGGGTCTGCGCGCCTGCCAGATCAGAACGGTTTATTTCAGTAACCCGTTCTGTATCGAGAAAAATCTGAACACCACCTAGCTGCAAGAGGTATAGATCCTCATAAGCCCCCCGCAGTTGCGGGAGCTCATGAGAATCTATGCCTCTGGCTGACACCACTTTGAGTCCATGTCACTGGGAAAGCGAGGACATTTTGGTGTTGCATCCGTCAACAAAGAATGCAGAAACACAATCCGCGTCAGCTGGCTCTGAAAGGGTTAATTACAGACTAAAGGCCAGGACGCGAGCGTGCTGTCCTTAGGTCGCGTTCTGGGGCAAGTACAGCTGTCCAAGAACGAGACTCGACTGACCTCCGGACAGCACGTGCAAGTCCGCACGTTCAGTCTGTGTCAAACTTGACCGCCCAGTAGTCTCCTTCGCGGGAAGAAGCCACATTGTCCGTCACTAGTACCACTTTTCCCCGCTGAGTAGGCAGCGCCATGTGTCCAGCTATAGTGACGCAGTGGAGCCTGTTTTAAGCGGCCACCTTTTTCTCGCACGAAAAAAGTGGCCGGTCTCAAAAGACGGGTGCTGCCTAAAGAGAGAAGTCTTAAGGGCAAAAAGTGTCAACAAAGACAGTCGTTGAGGTGGCTGCAGCCACCGGAACGACGGTCTTAAATGACAGGTGACCTCTTACAAAGGTGGCCGTTCAAAACAGGTTCTGCTGTAGCACCATGTGTCCCGGCGGGTTGCGAGGACAATGAAGAGGAGTGCCGCCGGCGAAATGACAGGCGTGCGCTTTAGGAGTCATCCGGCCGACGTCGGCCCGAGAACCTTTGCTTACTTTAGCCTACTTAGTTTGCTTCGACACAACCGTGCCATTTCTCCGCTTACTCAACGGCAAATGACGTCGTTGGATATTAACCTTTCATGACCTTTCATATGACCCCGGAAGTCATTTTGTTTTACTTTAAAGAAGAATTGTTCCTAAAGTTATTTGTAGTGAGCGTCTGAAATAAATTTGCAATAACAATGAATCTATCTATCTAATGAACAAATAAATAGTTTGTTAATGAGGTAAACTTTGACCTGAAGGAATGCCCGTCACGTCCGCTGTAGCTGTTGGAACCCACCCCCGGTGTCGACCCAACTCGGCCAGAGTGACATAAAATGCTCAAAAACAGTAAAGTTGCTTACTTTGTTCGGTTAGAAATAACCGTCTCATTACTCCGCTTAAGCGGAGAAATGGCACGGTTATTTCGAACCGAACAAAGTAGGCTAGAAAACCCTCTATCATTCTGGCCAATCATTGTAGTCACGTGTTTCAAAGTGTTTCAGACCTAGAATCCTTAGACAGGTCTGCACGGAGCCTATCTGCTGTCCAGGCTATAGAGAGGTTACGTTTACGCCAGAAGACTCCCAACAGCGAACGAGAGCGAAGTGACGGTAGATAACCAGAGTGTGCCAGACGCACGGACGACACTCCGAACACTTTAACTTATTCTGCCCTCGACACGCCACAGCAAAATATGGCTCAACCATGATAGTTCAAGGGTGGTGGCAGCCGGAATAGCTTGGCGCCTATAGGCCTATAGGCGCCAAGCTATTCTGCCACCACCCTTGAACAATCATGGTCGCTCTGTCTCCTGAATTGCAATGCAGTCCTTAGAGGATCATTCCAAAATGTGGGTATTTTGTACCTCGGGCACAATGAGTTAACTCATTCGAGACGCGCCGCATCTAGATACGCGGCATAAAGCCGCGTATCTGGATGCGGCACGTCTCGAATGAGTTAAGAAGCATGGATCCTCATGTGCCCGCAGGTCGATTTACATTCTAAACTGTCTGCTGTGCACATTAAAGCCTAGGGTCTAAGTCCATAAACCCTGGTGTATTCATTGGCAAATGACAGTTACAGTTCGAGAGACTGATGGACCAGAAGAGTTCAAGGGTGGTGCCAGAAGAGCTTGGCGCCCATAGGCGCCAAGGTTTTCTGGCATTACCTTTGAACTATCGAAGTCGAAGTTCGATGCAGAATGGAAGAAAGAAAGAAAAAAAAAAAAGATATATCGCATTTAATCAATATCATACACAAGTTCGTCAGAGCTGTTATGTCACAGTGTTAAAGTGCATGGTCAGCTTTCGGCATGCTCACGCACGCGCGCGCACATGAGTGCTCGTGTGCACGCTTAGCTCGTGCTCGCAAAAATCCTTAACGCTGACAGATTCTACCCCGCAAAGGCAGAAAAAGACACAAAGTCCACCTTTGTGAAAAGCGAGATTTTCATTGCAATACCATGGATATCGTGCTTTTCACAAAAATGGATTTGTCTTTTCTCTCCACAGGCAGGGCAGTGCCGCCTACAGAGAATGTCACTCTGCCGTACGGAGACCATTACTGAGGTTTGGTTTGCAACAAACGACTGCCAACAACGAGCGAGAATAAAATTAGCGTGTACGCATCTCCAAGAGGCACAGATCCTCATGAGCCATGAGGGCTCATGATGATCTATGCCTCTTGGAGATGTTTGGGGTGAATTGTCCGTACTCATGGTAGTGATCGCTCTCAGTCTAGTCCCACCCCAGCAAGCAAAAGGCTTTCGGGCCGACGGTCGGCCGCTGTTGGCCCGCGCACATCTGTGAGCGGGAGAACGGCGGCCGAAGCCGGCTCGTGGATCTTTTGCTGACTGGGGTCGCGGTCAGATTGATCGGAGCCGATGGATGGACAAGGCCCATGCTTGGTCCAGCGGCCGGCTCGCTGTGTGTTCTCGCTGGGACAGTGGGATGCAGCCGATGCTGCACGTTGTCACGATGTGCGTTACAGTGGATGCATCATCTCTTCGTCAGCATCATCATCACGTTAAGTGCCGAGAAAATGTGAACACCACCCAACTGCTAGAGTTATAGATCCTCATGAGCCCCCGCAGTTGCGGGGGCTCATGAGGATCTATGCCTCTTGCTGACACCACTTTGGATCCATGTTCCTGGGACATCTACGGTTTTTATTTTCTTGAATTAACGAAGATTGCAGAAATACAGTCTGCGTCAGCTGGCACTGAAGGGGTTAACTCATTCACGGAAAGCCGCATCCGGATGCGCGGCATAAGCCGCGCATCCGGATGCAGCTGGCCGCGAATGAGTTAAGATGCTCACGACGCAGTGTCTGCTAGAGGAGAAAAAAGAGCTAAAAGCACATAAGTTTTGCTCACCGGGAAAAATCCCCCCCCCCCCACCCCCCCCAAAAAAAAAAAAAAAAAAAAAGAAAAAACAAAAAAAAATAAAAAACAAAAAGAAGAAAACGTTGTTGACGTAACAGTCGATGAATGAAAGCGATTTGTGTCTGACCGATAATGAGAATGAAAATCACTGAGCTAATGGCTGAAGAGACGAGTCTTGAGGCTCTGGCGGAATGACTGAATGTGATGCTGTTGGCTTGGTGAACAGAGGTCTGGTAGTGGAAGGTGGAAGAACAGCCGTTGATACTGTAAAAAAGAACATTGATTGATTGATTGATTGATTGATTGATTGACTGACTGACTGACTCAGTGACTGACTCATTCATTCATTCATTGGCGGATGGATGGATGGATGGACGGATGGATGGATGGATTGATTTTAACGCCGCCTCAGAGACTAAATGAACTTCTCAGATAATAAATTCCATTCAGTCACGTCAAACAAGAACACTTGAAAACATAAACAGAAAGGAGGATCTCCTGGATGCAACTGCAGCAGCATTTGCCCCAAAATAGTTGAATACATCGCAAAAAATAAAAAGCAAAAAAGAAATATATTTGCAAACTTGAATCGCTATTTGCCAAAGACCGCGACTCCTCTTCGATATGAAAAACCGTTAATTTTCCTCTTTCTTTTTAATTCACGTTTCTCCCCTACAAAAAAATCTGGAATTCCCTGGACTGTGCTAAGACTCCTCCCCAGCGATTTCAGATCTGTTGCAAAGAACTCTATTTCTGTCGTGACACACGGAATCAACAGGCCAAAAACAGCACAGCACCGCTCCTTCTCCACGGGCCGACGCCAGCCCGCATTTGGCCCGCGCACGACCGTGCAGAGGCCAACTGCGGGCTGGCAACAGCCCGAGGACGTTTCGCTCCCCGGGCATCAGCCATCCCCCCTCCCCCCCCCCCCACCCCACCAAAACAAGCCGTTGACATAACGCTTCTGCGGGCAGGGATATTGGCCAGACGTCATTTATTTTGTCTTCTCTTCACTTACGGACTCGACATTTTTCTTCTTCTTTGTATTTGCCGCTCGGTATGACTCATTTGTCTGCTGGTCTCAGATTTTGGATCTTACGGCCTTCGGCCGAAAGGTCCAAAATCATAGACCAGCAGACACATTGTTTAAAGACGAATCAAACTTTAAAAAAAAAGACGATGACGATTCTCATGACGATGATGATAAAATGATGATGATGATATGATGATGATAATGTTATGATGATGATGATATGATACTACTAATAATAATAATAATAATAATAATATAATGATGATGATGAAGATGATGATGATGATAATAATAATAATAATAATAATAATAATAACACTACTACTATTACTACTACTACTACTACTACTCTGCGTAATTAGCCTCCTTTGATAAAATAATAATAATAATAATAATAATAATAATAATACAATAATAATATATAATGATGATGATGATGATGATGATAATAACACTACTACTATTACTGCTACTACTACTACTCAGTGTAATTAGCCTCCTCGGATGTCAAGCTAATCAGACACTATTCTAGAACTTTCATGTTTGCAAACATGCTTGCAATAATGCAAGTGTACTGTGTGTATACAAGTACTTTTACTGTTCAGTTCCCACTCCTTACTTGTCGGTGTCGACCCGTCTCCAGTGGTGATTGTAATAAATGGTGTTAAATAAGTTCATTCTTTCAAGGCACCCCACTGACATCAATAGTTGCCGAAGTGTCGTGTAGCGTTCTGTTTCATAAATATCTCTAGTCGGGAAAGAAAACCGAGATTAACTCAATCAAGGCGCCCAGCATTAATAGCTACAGAAGTGTTGTATACGACACTTATTCAGCTATTGATGCGGGCCCGCCTTGAATGAGTTAATTGTTCATTAATGAATGATTTAACACATTTCAGACATGCGTGCCGCATACAGATAAAAAGCGGATTATAAAGCCGCGCATCTGAAGTAGTTAAGTGACCCGTGGCCATAAATTACCCCCCTCCCCCTCCCCCCCTAACTCTCTCTCTCTCTCTCGCTCGCTCGCGAACAGCCCCATCCCCCACCCACTAAACCTTCCTCCAGTCCGCGAGACGCGCGCCAAACTCAAGACAAGACAAGATGCGACTGATCTTATTTTATGGACGAATGATTTGCAAACCTCTCTCCATTGAGCAGTCGAAAACGTTGACACCGACAGGTCGTTGGCGCTGTTGAACGGAAATAAGCAAGACAGAATGAGTTAAGGCCGCTTCGGTATAACACACTCAAGGCAGTTTACTTAACCCGTTGACTGTTGACTTTGTGAGTACACGTAATTTTCGCCAAACAGGTATCGTCAGTGGTAGCCACAGAATTAAATGTGCAGTGAACTGTTCTTGTCCTTGGTATTCCTCAGTTGAAAAAATTGAACACTACCCAACAACAAGAGGTATAGATCCTCATGAGCCCCCGCTATCGCGGGGGCTCATGAGGATCTATGCCTCTTGTTGATACCATTTTCTATCATTGGACGGCTGGGGCTCGATGGCATTGAATGTACAAGGATTACACGCTGGACGACGTCCGCGCGTCTTCGTATTCGTGCAGAGACTTCGTTGGCACGGAGCAAAGACAAGATGAGACGAAAACAGGCCGGAGGGGGCGAAACGGGACGAAATGAGACGAGACGAGAGTAGGCGAGGCGAGTCGAGTCGAGACGAGACGAGACGAGACGAAACAAGACAAGACGAGACGAGACTAGACTAAACAAGACGGGACGGGAAGAAATGAGACGAGACGATTCGAGACGAGACGAGACGAGACGATACATGATACAAGATACAGATAACTTTATTAATCCGCACCCCGCCCCCCCCCCCCTCACCAAAAAAAAAAAAGCGTTAAATTACACTTAAAAATTACGATACGATACGAGGCGAAGCGAGGCGAGGCGAAGCGAGGCGAGGCGAGACGAGACGAGGCGAGGCGAGGCAAGGCAAGACGAGACGAGACAAAAGACCAAACAAGTTGAATGAGACAGAACTATACAGATTCCAGGGGACATAACGAGGAAGCACGAGACGAAAGAGACGAAAAGGACGAGACGAGACGAGACGAGGCAGCTTTAAAACGCACAACTTCAGTTCCCTAACCTATAATCGAAGGAGCACAACATGGAAAGTTAACCGCTGCACGTGAACACCCACAACGAACCAAGCGCGCCACGGTCGCTGTTCGTGCGCGGACTGCGCCAAGATGTTGTCAGGACGCTGGCGGGGATCCTAAGACGCCGGCGTGCCCTATAGTCGCTGTGACCTCGCCCGCGGGCACAACCACCACAACTGTACTACTACAACTACAACTACTACTACAGTTATCGGCATGTGGGATAGACTGACGCGCTGGGTCGTACTGCCGTCTCTGACTGACCCGGCTGGGAGCAGGACTGGAGAGAGGTTAGCATCAGTGTGGACAGACGGAGCGCACGTGTTGGTGTAAATCTCGATTCATTTAGTGGGCTTTGTGAGTATTTCAAGTTTTGTTGAAATGTTTCTTTTACACTTTGCAGTTTACTAATCGATTGATTCCTGCCACGTTTACAGGGTTTCTGACACGCTGTTAACAAGATATTGACCGGACATGATAGTTCGAGAGTAGATTGGATCGACCATAATAGTTCAAGGGTGGTGCCGAAATAGCTTGGCAAGCTATTTTGATACCACCCTCGAACTACCACAGTAGATCTGCCCGGCGCACAGCCGGAGTGATCTTATGTGCAGTAATGAAAGATGGAGTACACGTGACTGCAGATTTGGATTTAATTTGTGGGTTTGTGAGTATTTAAATTTTGTTAAAGTTTTCTTCACACATTGCTCTCTGGGTTTATTTAAAGTTGACACTTCACAGTGACTTAGCACTTGCCTGTTAGTATTTATTATTATCAGTTACTATTTCTGAAATTTTGTTGAGTTAGAACTCTCCAAAACTGCTTTAATCGTCTTAGAGAATATGGAAATATCACAATAATACGATAAACTAGAACTACCCGTAAAATTTCACCGTACATTTACCATCCACTTATCTATCCCGCGTTGTAGTTTTCAAGTGTTAATGGGTTCATTAGATAGCCAAAGTAACAACTAGAGCAGAACCTGTTTTGGGCGACCACTCTTATGAGAGTTCACTTTCATTAAAGACCACCTTTAGGGTGGCCGAAGAGAGATCACCAGTCATTAAGGACCATCATTTAGGTGGCTGTCGCTGTGACTGTGGCTGTCGCCACCTAAATGGTCTTTAATGACAGGTGACACTTTTTTGACATTTAAGACTTCTCTGGCCGCGATAACACCTGTCTTTAGGACGACTTCTTATTTTTAATTGTATTTATTTATTTCTCTAAAGGTGGCTAGTCAAATTAGATTCTACCGTAGGATAAAAAACGCACACTTCAAACACAATATTTTACAGAAAACACCGGTGTACAAACGTCTACCCATCGCACAGTCGAATTTTTGATGTCTATCAGATACTGAATATGAAATGCTACTGTCTTAAAATACGTAATTTTTCTGCTGATTTACAAGCAGACACGAATGAATGAAAATACTATGCCGACACCTTGCGTTGAATTTGCCCTCACAAATCGCTATGTAAGCGTTTAAAAATGTTTTGATTTGCATTGAAAAGGGTATGTCTTGAGTGATGAAGAGCGCCAGCGAAATGGGTTATCAATGCTGTCTTGATTGAAACCATCCCCAACGTCCTACAGCATCTGATGGATCGACCATGATAATTCAAGTGTAGTGCCAGATTAGCTTGGCGCCTGATGGCGCCAGGCTAATTTGGCACTACCCTTGAATTATCATGGTCCACCCATCTCGTGCAACTGGTACATAGTTGTTAGATCACACCGGTAAAATTTGGGATATGCGGCTGTGAGGTTAAATGGGTTAACTAAGCTTAAGACATTTCTACCCTTCCTTTCATGAAACATGTCATCTGTTCACGTGCCGGAAACTGTGCGGCCCTTTCGTCCTTCAGGTCTAAGGAGAAGTACCAAAAACTGTTTTATTTTACGACAGTCAAACGTAATAAGCAAATGCTAAGCTAGTCCTTTTGTGCAGCATTATTGTAACCACAAAGAACATTTATAAAAAATATATCGCAAACTATTAATCTTCGTGTTTTTCATCCCTTTGACACATTCGCAAACAGTCGCGTATCCGGCTACGGGATTTCGCAAATGAGTTGTGACTAAGCGAAAAACATAATTTTGTTTTGTTCTGTCAAACTGGTGTAATATTAATAGCCGTCATGAAAAGACAAACAACTATAAAAGCATTTTGTGAAAAATATATTTCCATTCCATTACAGTAAAAATCTTACTATTCAGACTTGACGTCTTTTTTAAAAAAAATTTTTTTATATAGAATGGTTCATGTATGCATTTTTTACGTTGTGACGGATTAGCGTCATTTTCCACATTGACGTCAGAATCAAACAGATCTGAAAAGGTCAAAACGCGCTTGACATGCTTTGGAATACGTGTCGACCTTGTCGTTGACGTAATTCTTTCGTTGTTAGCCATTTTATTTGCGTTTTTCTAACTTTGAAGTCTTCGGCCTAAAGCCGTAAGTTTCGAAATCACAGAACAGCTTGCACATGCCATCGTAAAAAAATATATTGCTCATAAGTTACCAAAATTTAAAGTGATTGTTGGCCAGTTTTGTAAAGAGCATGGTTGTTCTTTTTAAAAAAAAATCGCATTTGACCTTGTTGCCTCAGCACAATACCTTAACATCCCAAATGTGGGGAAAAATGAGGTATAGATTCTCATGAGCCCCCACAGCTGACACCACTTTGTACCCGTGTTCCTTTGAAGGCCGGGGATCTTTCACGTTGAATTTACAATGATATACCCCCCCCCCCCACCCCACCCTCGAAAAAAAAAGAAAAGAAAAAAAAAAAAAGAAAGCAGTGTGCGTCCACCGGCAGTGAAGGGGTTAAAGCATACGAACAACAGAATGACTATAAAAGGTAGGCCATCACTCCCTTGCTTACAATTGTCGTACTTGTACGAGCAACGATTTTTGTAACCATTTAGCTGTCGGTAGCTTTTTTGGTTGAGGTGATTCCTGCAGGAATCACATAGTCGAACAAGCAGGCTACCGATCGCCAACGGGTTAACTGCATTTGTAACTTTTCACAATATTTGTGTGTTCGATTTGACTGAGCATTTCATAATATATCATTTAGTAATCTAATTATGTAGTTACTTAGTAATGAATGAATAAATAAATGCATGAATAAATGAATGAATTTATCATTTATTTATATCTGATTTGACTAACATGGACACAAAGTGGTTTCAGCAAGATGCATAATGATCTTCATGAGCCCCCGAAACGGCGGGGGCTCTTGAGGATCTATGCCTCTTGCACTTGGATTCTGAGGATTTTTTTTTTCCTGAGGAGCAGTGAAGGGGGTTGATAGTTTTATGGCTCCGTTTTCGGAGCTCCTCAGGTCGAGTTGATCTCAGTACGTCCAATTATGTTGTTTTCATTCGTATGCGTGAACCGAAATATCACCCTCAGCGTGAGGTATATATACCGACGAGCAAAGAAAATGCAACATTTTTGCAATCATCGAAAACACTAAAGTGTTTCCGATGAGTTTAAAAATGTCACATTTCTTTTGCTCGTCACTGATTACATAACAATAAACAAAACACCACCACCAACAACAATAATATCATCAAAAAGAAGAAGGAAAGAAAAAAAAAACAAAAAAAACCCCCACTACCCCCCCCCCCACCCCTCTTCCCCCCCCCCCCACATCACCACCCTCAGATTTAGGAGAATGTGTAGCCGAACATCATGAGCAAGAGGCAAAGATTCTCATGAGCCCCTGAGAATGCAGGGGCTTATGAGAATCTATGCCTCTTGCCATTGTAAGAGGAACAACTGGAGTGAAACCTATGTATATCATCCCCCTCCCTCCCGCTTCCTTTCCATATCGCCCTACCCCTCCTCCTCACCAATCCAGTCCGCATGTACCATTTGTTGATCTACTACGACCAATATGATGAGCTCTCAGCCAAGCAGCGTGAGTTACAAATTTGACCTTTCGAGGAGATCTATAAAGTAAGTATGACTCATCCTCCCAAGGGAGCTAACTGTCGGAGACGACACATACGTAAGTAGAGTAGCCGCCTCCTAGGCCCGGACCAAACGCTTCCGGTTACAACGTGATCCTCGTCTCGCCGGATTTGTCCTTCACTCCTATACAGAACAGTGGCGTACGAACTGAAAACAGGGGTGGGGGTGGGGGGTGGGGTAGGAGGGTGGTGGTGGGGGATGGGGGTGGCGGGGGGTGGGTGGGTGGGTGGGTGGGGGGATGCCACCAAAATGTAGCGGGTGCAGAAGTATCCCCTTCACCCCCCCCCCTCCCCCGCCCCCCCTCCAGACAAACATACACATACTATTTTAGAAAAAAAAATTGAGAAGAATTTTATTTTTGAAAAAAAAAGTTGACATTTTTCTAGAAAGGGAGTGGGGGGAGGGGGGGGGGGGAGAAATAAATATTTTGGAGAAAGAAAATAAATTCATAAATTTTTCAGATTTTGATTTATATCATTGATTTTCTAGGAGGACTGCCGATTGCTTTTGTCCCGTTCTGCATGATGTAAGGATTTTAAGTCGTGGAGGATAGTGTTAAACCTAAAACAGGCAGTAAGCACCAAATTAGATGTTTGGAGAAGATGTAATAAAATTAATAAACAGGTAAATATAATTTAGTGCCCCCCCCCCCCCCACCGCCTCAACCCCGCCCCGAGGGATAACAACTGGTTGAACAAGAAGTTGGTTCTGGTCAGTTTGAAGAAGTTTAACACATTAGAGACGTAACGTATCCGGATACGCGGCTTTATGCCACGTATCCGGATGCGTCGCGTCTCGAGTGAGTGAAAGAACTGAATGAGTGAAAGAACTGAATGAGTGAAAGAACTGAATGAGAGAAAGAACTGAATGAGTTAAAGAACTGTGCCATCAGCAGTATGCAAAAACATTCGAGGGATTATCACAAGCTAATGGGAATTGTGTCAAAAACCACAAAGCATTGTCAAGTTCATTGGACATTTTCACTTCAACTTACACTACTCCGGTCCCATCCATTTTCTGGTACTCTAGGAAAGCGACTCAAGTATCCTGACGAGAAAAAGAAATGCGACATCATTCGAATCATCGGAAGCACTTCAGTGTTTCCTATGATTCGAGTGATGTCGCATTTCTTTTGCTCGTCAGTATAGATAAAAAGCACTGATAAGGGATATAACCTAGGGGAACCTAGATCTAAATTTCTTTGCATCAAGTGTGTTAAAAGTCAGTGAATGTGAGATCCGACCCCTTCGCTTAAGCAGTTGCTGCTTTCAGTTACTTACTTAGCACCCCTCCACCCCCCCCCCCCCCCCCCGCCTCCCACCTCATTCCTCCTGTCATTTTCTGTGCTTTGACCAAAGGGACTAGATCTATAATCACTGGTCGGTAATTCACAGTTCTCTCCTCACTGCCGAGAAAAAGTAAACACGATCCAGCTGCAAGAGGCATAGATCCTCATGAGCCCCCCAGCACCGTGCAGAAGCTCACGAAGATCTATGTCTGGTATGCTTCTTAAGCATGCTCGAGTTATCTCTGTAATATGTATGCTGAACGCATGGCACGCTCGGTTACCCCTGTAGAAATGTCCGCAGTGGAAACAAACAAACAAACAAACAAACAAACAAACAAACAAACAAACAAACAAACAAACCACACAAAAAATACACACAGACAAAACGTACAACTTCAGCAAGAGGCGGGAGCTCATGAGAATCTATGTCTCTGGCTGGCTCGAGCTGCCCTTATGTTGTTATGTTTATGCGGCCGGGATGCATCCAGTGCTGGGTTACCCACCGCACACTTGTGACGTTTACCTCTGACCATCCCAAGACGGCGGGAGAATCGTCGGATCGATACGGAGGGGTGAAGCCGGGAGGGAGAGAGTGAATGGGAGGGGTAGTGGGGAAGAGAGGCGAAGGAGGGGGTGGGGGATGTGGCCGCGATGTCCGCCGGACTTGTGGATCAATACACTTGCAGACCCGTCCCGGGCCGGCCCGGGCCTTCCATCCATCCCCACCCTAACGGGCAGCGGCCCTCATCTCCGCCCCGTCCCCGGCACTAACACACCTCTTCTTACTTCTGGTTCCAGCGTTCTCATCTTCACTCACTGACTCCCGTCCCGAAGCAGCATGTCAATGGCAGTTTCATAATAACACACCCAGTGCTCCAAATTAGGGCCTGGGGCCTGAGGACCTTTTTCGCTATGGGCGGCAAATTGTGTGCTAACTTGAAACTGAATACGTTCACCTCCGTACAGCTACTATTGATATGGGCGTCATGATCCTCGTTGGTTTTTACGCACTCGCATCATGTTCAGTCACCCTTTGGCTGTCGGTAGCAGTTTTGTTGTCGCGACGATTCCTGTAGGAATCGTCGCAACAAAAACTGCTACCTACAGCCAAAGGGTTAATGTTTTCCGTAATACAAGCCTACCCCACTCCCACCTCCACCCTTCATACCCACCCCCGTCTCCTCCCCTCTCCCCAAGAGATGCACATGGTCCGCACCTCAACAAACGCAAAGAATTAACTAACAGATACAGAAATATGTTTTGAAAGAACGAGCTTGAAACAGTTTACTAAATTACTCATTCTGAGACATGTTCGTTGCATAAATAAATCAAATTATAACCCACCTTGTTCGAAAATGCGACAGCATTCTTGTACAAATACCAAGGAGAATTACTCCGCGCTGAAGAGACAAACAGTTAAAGCCCCTGCGCCCTCCTATTAGGCACCCAAACGCCAGCCCACAGAAAAATACGCAATAAAACAAGACGATCATAATACGTCTCCCGCAGTGACGTGAAACTCAACATTTAATGACGTCATCTACTGCTGTCAATGTTTACCAGAGCGTCCATCTCCGTCTCTGCTTTCCGCCATGTGTAAGTCTATTGCTATGTAGTATTTGACTTATGCGCCATGTGTTTAAACCACAAAGTGGTCAGCCGTCGTGGCGAAGACAGCATACTAATACTAATAATAATAATAATAATAATAATAATAATAATAATAATAATAATAATATAATGCGCTTATCTTATAATAATTATAACTCTAAGCGCGCACTCACGACTCGCGCACGCATGCGCACGCTTTTGACAATGACTCACGTACCACAAATACATTACGACAGTCAGGTTAGAGTGGAGAGCGTGATGGCGTTATAGTGCTAGAACTGTTGAAAGAGGTGAATTTTGAGGGCGGGCTGGAAGGAGGAGAGAGAGTGTTCTGACAGAGAGAGAGAGGGAGAGTGTTCCAGGTGGATGGAGCGGGGTCCGGAAGTGCTGAGTTTGGTGCGGGGGATGTGGAGGCGGAGAGGGTCGGAGGCAGAGCGCAGGAAGCAGGAAGGAGTGTGGGGGTGAAGTAAGTTGGAGAGATAGGCAGAAGCGTAGTTGTTAAGGGATTTGTAGCAGAGGGACAGAATCTTGTATTGAATGCGTTGGGGGATGGGGAGCCAGTGAAGGACTTTGAGCAGGGGAGTGATGTGGTCGGATTTCTTCTTTCTGAGGACGAGACGGGCAGCATTGTTCTGGACGCGCTGGAGAGTGAAAGTGGTGTAGTGAGGAAGGCCGGAAAGGAGGGAGTTGCAGTAGTCGATGCGAGATAAGATGAGAGAGACAGCAAGTTTGGTTGCAGCTTCGGTGGTGAAGTATTTTCTGATCTGACTGATGCGACGGAGGTGGAAATAGCATGCCCGGGCCGTGGCGGAGACAAAGCTGGTCATGGAAAGAGAGGAATCGGGGTTAACGCCGAGGTTCTTGGCCGAGTCAGAGAGGAGGATAGGGGTGCTGTCGAGTTGAAGATGGAGAGAGGGAGGGAGCTGAGAGAGTTTCTGGCGAGTGCCTACCAGCATGGCTTCCGTTTTGTCGTCATTTAGTTTAAGTTTGTTTGCTGTCATCCAGTTTTTCATATCTTCGTAGCAGTCAGCAGTGCGAGTCAGAAGTGACCGAGTGTTGTCGAGTTTGTCTTTGTCTAGTAGTTGTGAATCGTCAGCGTAGAGGTGGTGGTGTATGTGATGAGACTGGATGATGTTTGACAGAGGAGAGATGTAGAGTGTGAAAAGGACCGGGTCCAGGACGGGCCCCTGTGGAACTCCGCAGGAGAGCCTGACTGGGTTAGACGAGACGCCGTCGATGGTGACGGACTGCTGTCTGTCGGAGAGGTAGGAGAGAAACCAGGAGTGAGCAGAGTCAGTGATGCCAAAGGAGTGGTGAAGGCGGTGGAGGAGGATAGAGTGATCTATAGTGTCGAAGGCGGCAGAGAGATCGAGTAACGTAAGAAGGGAGATGTTGCCCGAGTCGGTGGAGAGAAGCAGGTCGTTAAGGATATGTAGAAGGGCTGTTTCAGTGCTGTGGTGTTTGCGATAGGCAGACTGGAAGGGACTGAGGAGATTGTTGTCGGCGAGGTGGAGGTTGAGCTGGTTGAGGACAACCTTCTCAAGAAGATTGGACATACAAGATAGATTGGAGACTGGGCGATAGTTCTTGAGTTCGTGTGGGTCGAGGTTGTGTTTTTTTTAGGAGAGGACGGACGATGGCGGACTTGAAGATATTTGGGGACAGAGCCATTCTCTAGAGATGTGTTGATGATGTCGGTAATAAAGGGCAAAAGTTTTTGAAGGCCGTAACGGTAGAGAGAAGCCGGGAGAGGGTCTAATTCACAGGTTTTGAAGGGCATAGATTTTATGGTCTTGAGAACTTCATCCTGAGAGACAGAGCGAAAGAGCGAGGGAGGAGTGCTAGAAAAAAAAAGGAGGGGGGGGGGGGGGGGTTGGGAGGGCAAGGCGGAGAAGGTAGAATATCGAGTGTGTTGCGCAGAGTTTGGATTTTGTCAGAAAAATAGGTGGAAAAGGCAGACGGGAGTTCTTCTTTGCTGTGTGCCTCTATCACACGTGTGAATTGACATAGGGTAGTATCACACGGGTGGGGAAAAGTGCGGGAGATGTATTAACCACTTCACTGCCGAGATAAGTTGAACACTAACCGACTGCGAGAGGCCTAGATCCTCATGAGCCCCCGCAGTCGCGGGGACTCATGACGATCTATGCCTCTTGCTGACACCACTCAGTATCAATGTTCCTTTCAAGGCTGGGGCTCTTTGACCTTAATTGACAATGATTTCAAAAACACATTCTGCGTCCACTGGCCGTGAAGGGGTTAAACCTTCTATGTTCTAGCACATGCCTGTGTCGAAGATCACGTTGTCATTATGTGTATCGATGATCAATATTGAACATTGTGCTCACTAACTACTTTTTAAAGTCCCTTCTATTTATTGAAGGAACTCTTTAGGACGGGTCGCGGTGGGGCGAATTTAATAGCATGTCCATGATGTCAAAGGGGGGCAGGCTAAACCTCCAACAATTGAAGTAACAAGATAAAAATTACGTCATGTCTAGTTACCCTAACCTCGCTGCTGAACGTACATTTGGCGCGAAGCGCCGTATGTGCGTATGTATGTGCGTATGTATGTATATATGTATGTGCGTGCGTATGTATGTAAACAAGAGAATCTCCGATATTTCTGCACACACAAGCTTGAAACTTGGCGAAATACTTTCTTAAGTGGGTGGCTAAGAGAGCCTCCGAGCATATTGTAATTGAATGTCTCATTGAAGACATAAACAACCGTTTATAGGAAGTCGGTTGACCCAGATTAGAGTCCGTAATTTTTGTCATATTTACTTGAACTTTTGCATATAGCTAGTTTGGAGAAAGACATTGAATGAGTTTGTTAGCCAGCTTTGTATCCTTTCAACTTCTTTAGTAAAAGTTAATTCTTTTGAGAAAATGATTAAAACAGTAAAAGAAACCTTCACTTCTTGAGAAAGTCAGACAGTGCCGGTGACGTAAAAGAAGCAACTCCGTCACCACGCAGATACTGATACTCTAAATATGACGTAATTCTCTCTCTCTCTCTCTCTCTCTCTCTCTCTCTCTCTCTCTCTCTCTCTCTCTCTCTCTCGCTCGCCCTTTCTCTCTCTCTCGCTCGCTCTTTCTCACACATGCGCGCATCTCCAAGAGGCATAGATCCTCATGTGCCCCGAGGGCGCATAAACATCTATGCCTCTTGAGGATGTTTGCAGCGCGCGCATGCACTTACGCACACGCATACACACATATCGACGCGCTTTCCAGAAGAGCATGTAGGTGTATTTAGTATAGCATGTAGCTAGGTAAAGTCAACCTGATTTCACACAAATTATAGCAAGACTGAATTGCACCGTGAAATTCTAGTTTTGTCACCACTTTCGCAAGTCTCGAAGCGAAAGGGAAACTCATATCACGTTAAATATAAAATTACGTAAAAACAAAAAATACGTCATGACAAATGACGTTTGACAAACCAATGACACATATGCGCTCATCTCCAAGAGGCATAGATTCTCAAGTGCCCGGAGGGCGCATGAACATCTATGCCTCTTGAGGATGTTTGCAGCGCGCCCATGAAAACACGCATACACACACATCGACGCGCTTTCAGAAGAGCATGCAGGTGTACTTAGTATAGCATGTAGCTAGGTAAAGTCAACCTGATTTCACACAAATTATAGCAAGACTGAAATTGTACCGTGAAATTCTAGTCTTGTCACCATTTTCCCAAGTCTTGAAGCGAAAGCGAATCTCATATCACGTTAAATATAAAATTACGTAAAAACAAAAATATACGTCATGACAAATGTCGTTTGACAAACCAATGACGCGTGTGCACTGCCGGCCAGCGCCCCTTCTAGAGTTCACTATGACGCATTGGCACATCTGCGAGGCTTTTTCAGAAGGAGATATTTCAATATCAGAATCAGGTCAAAGACAAAAGGTAGATACCCTTGACAGCGAAGACAGCTCTCATATAGAAGGGACTTTGTGGGTTATGGTTCATCCCATCTTTTTTTTTTTTTTTTAATGGAGAACTTTTCTGTTCAGTCAAAGGCATCAGGAAACAATGTTTCTCATTATAGTCCTTCAGACACGGATCTTGCCTTGCGAGCATAAGATATATCCGATATGATGCTAGATCTTTTTTGTGGACAAGGGGACATATTTCTATGAGATGAGCCCACCGATGTTGACCCAGCTCAGATTACAGGCACAGTCATTAGAGAAACTTCCTTGGTCTCCTCCGACCAAGGAACAGCTGGTTAGCTCTGAGAACCGACCCATGCCAGTAGTAAGTGGTTAGTACTAAATATACTGACGAGCAATAGAAATGCATCATTTCTAGTCATCGGAAACACTAAAGTTTTTGCGATACTAGAAACGATGTCGCATTTTTTGGGCTTGTCAGTAAACTTTCCATGGACAAACGAGGCGTAGAAAACATGGTAAAGTCGATACGAGCACAGATCTGTCACATCGAAAAATTAACCTTGTGGTTGTCAGTAGCGTTTTTATCGCGAGGAATTTTCTGCAAGAAGTTAACCCTTTAGCTGTGGGCAGCGCTTTTTTTCTTGTTGTGATTTCTGCAGTAACTTAACCCTTTGGCTGTGGGTAGCGCTTTTTACTCCAGGTGATTGATTCCTGCAGGACGGAATCACTTCAAGGAAAAAACGATACCCGCAGCCAAAGGGTTTAGGTCTTGTCCTCACACAAATTAAGTAGAAAAGACTCTCTTTTTTTTTAGCAGGAGGCACAGATGTTCATGGCTCTTGCAGGTGTAGCTGCAGAGGTTCATGACACTCTACCCCTCTTTCAGACCAAAAGGTTTGGCTGAGGGACCCAAATTATGAAACCCAGCATCACTCTCCTCTCCCCAAAATGATGTTTGAACAGGCGCGGGGTGTAGGATGACTTCCGCGCCACTCCCAATGCGCAAAAGGCCATCGGGACGACGTCGGCCGCAGTTGGCCCGCGCACGGTATGGCCCGCGCACTACTGTGCGCGGGCCAAAGGCGGCCGACATCGGCCCGATGGCCTTTGCGCACTGGGCTGGCCGCGTTTTGGCCAGAAAAGTGATAGAATAGGACAGCGGACATATTTATTTTCTCATCGTGTCAGATTTGTTCGAGATTGCATCGGCACGCATCGGGGGAGAGAGAGAGAGAGAGAGAGAGAGAGAGAGAGAGAGAGAGAGAGAGAGAGAGAGAGAGAGAGAGAGAGAGAGAGAGAGAGAGAGAGAGAGAGAGAGAGGGAGGTGGGGGTTGGGGATGAGAGAGAGAGAGAGAGAGAGAGAGAGAGAGAGAGAGAGAGAGAGAGAGAGAGAGAGAGAGAGAGACGAGAGAGAGAGAGATGATGATGATGATGAAACGTTTTATTGACAGGATAAAGCAGGCGAAACGCGAAAGAGAGAGAGAGAGAGGTAAAATGAAATATTATTTTACAATAATAGAAAAAAAGTGATAAGGGAAATAAAAGTCAAGTTACACACAACGCATAATTATAGGAAAGCACACACATACGCACACGCTCACGCACACGCAAACCCACGGCCACGTACACACGCGCGCGCGGGCGCACGCACGCACAAACATGCCTGTTATTACGGAGTCAAGTGTTCAGGTTTTAACACATATCATACTGAGGCTAAAAGCTTCAAATTTGTCCACTGCCATATGCAAGCTGCATTATAGTACTTACAGATAAGGATATAGACCAATGGCGCCAAGCTATTCTGGCACTACCCTTGAACTATTTTAGTCAAACTTATTTCACACACTGGTGTATTCCGAATGAAAACACTAGACAATGGTAAAGAGGGCTTGTAGTGATGGCGACAGTCGACTGAGAGTTGCCTGAATTGGTCCCATTTAGATCTGCGTTCTTCACGCGAATGTCAGTCAGTGAACAGTCGTCTCAGACGCGCAATTTGCTAGCAGCGAAGTTTTTAACACATTCTACAACCAAGGACCATAATGCCCAAATTTTGAAGTTGCCCTGTAAAGTACTGTATTCCAATTCCAGAGACAGATTGAGCATGATAGTTCAAGGGTGGTGCCAGAATAGCTTGGCTCCTATTGGCGACAAGCTATTCTGGCACCATCCTTGAACAATCATGCTCGATCCATGTCTTGCTGTGGTGTGTCGGGGCTGCCGAATGACTTTGTCTGGTAGGTGCCATCCTGATCTGGCCGGCACTCGCTCCCCTTGAACTAGTGTCTCCCACGACTGGTGCACGGTCTGAAACAAAACTTTCCCATTAACTCATTCTAGACGTGCCGCCTCCGGATACGCGGCTTATCGGCACGTCTCGAATGAGTTAAAGTTGCGCTGATCATTAGCAAATGTGAATGTAGAGTTAAACATTTCTTTGCCATTGCCATATTTTGTTCCTGAAATTTGTGTTTATTCCACGACCAAAAGCCACACAGTCCAAGGACCATGGGACACAACGCAATGGTTTCAGCAAGAGGCATGAGCCCTCGCAAATGGGGGGGAGAGGGGGGGGGGGGCTCATGTGGACCTATGCCTCTTGTTGACACTATCGTGTTCAATTTTCATCCTCTGTGAAGGGGATAAAGAGAAAGTTCCTTAGTGTTGCGCGCGGGAATTATCAAACAGACAGAATGTACTCTTGAATACAAAAGTCTCCATTCTTTCTCACCAACCAGTCCCTTTAATCTATTTCACCTTCACCGCCAAAAGTCTGTAAATTTAGCTCATCGACAGTGCCTGATTAGCCTGGCTGGCATCAAGGTAATCTGGGACGTGCCTTTGAGCCTACCGTCTTGGGCGACATCAAACCCTTCACGCACAATTCAAATCGGAAACTACTCTTGAGCTGCAATGGTTGATGCGTCTTCCATTGTTGGCGGTGGCAGAGAAAGAGCTACCCAGGTTCCAGCTATCAGGAGCGGGCTTTGTTTTGCACCTGTTCTGGTTTGCCAAAGCCTTTGTTGTGAGGTTATTGGGTAGCACTCGCCGACTGCATCATATCATCTCGTTTCCATTCCATTATCAGGACAGATTCTGCGCTTGCAGTCTGCAAATAGGGGAGAAAAAAGACATAAGGGGAAAAGGTGGTTTACAAAGGGGATGGGACAGCTATGTTTTTGTGCACATTTTCTCAGTCGTTTGTTTGGTTTATATAATAATTTGAGCAGCATTTTGCTTGCCGATAACAGGCAGATGTGATTATGAGACCCGAATCAAAATGTCCGAGTCGGTAATCCCATCTGCGGCTGAATATAATTTATGTACCCAGTTCAAAACAAAACTTTACCTTCGCTTCGTGCCCTCCAGTCTGTTTGACTATTTTAGGTTTGCATACCGAGACTATAATGCACACCGAAACAACTTAACATATGCATTATTCACAAAATGATTTTTAATTCAGATTAATTCATAAGCAAAGTTTAGCAATGAGACACTCATAACAACAATGTGGATAATAACTTGAAAAAGAAAAAAGAAATAGTAGCGGACAAACAAGGAGACATGACTTCACTATAGGTGCTATGTGAAGAAGACGACAGGTTTGTTGACGCAAGGGAGCTAACTGTGTTGAGTGATTTTGAGCAATTGGCTGTTCCGTCTACCTCCTACGCTAATACAGTTTCGGTGTTATTTTTGTTTGTTTTTTTAGCTTGGAATTTTGCATTTCGCGACTTTAGTTTGCGTTACATATCGTCAGCAATGAAGGTTTCAAGTTATAGGTTAGTGTCTTTAGGCTTTTGTACTCTTTGCATCGCTTTTTATGGGTTTCAACGTTCAGTGTGAGTGCCGACTGAGAAGCACACGATGACAGAGATATGCATATATTATAATACACGGACGAAAATAGTATTTTCGGCATTGGTGAAAAACGGCAAGTTTAAAATTAATCAAAGTGATAACGTTGTCATATTTGAAAAAGATGCATTAGTGTTTGTTACGTTGTGGGGTCGTCAGTAGTCGTCGTATGATAAACACACCAGACGCACGCACGTAAGGTTCTTTTAAATAAACTTCATTCAGCTGCAACCCGTCATCATCATCATCATCATCATCATCAGTCCCTTGCCCGAACTGGGCGTTGGGGGGACTAAAAGGCAGCAGCAACAGACAGTGCTCTCCACTGAGTTCTATTTTGGGCGGTGGCAAGCAAGTCTGGCATCTCGAGTTCGGTCCATTCTTTTATGTTTGCGACCCAACTCTTTCTCTGACGACCTCGCCGACGACTTCCTTCGAGAGTGCCTTGGAGGATAGTCTTGGACAAGGTGTTGTGTCGGGTCACGTGGCCAAACCAAGCAAGCTTGCGCCGTTTCACGGTTGCCAGAAGGGGTTCATGTGGGCCCACCAGGGAAGTGACGATGCTCCGTACATATTCGTTGGTCTTGTGCTCGCGGTACGAGATGCGGAGCAACTTCCTCAGGCACTTGTTCTCAAAGGCCTGGATTTTCTTTTCTGAGTCTGCAAGCAGTGTCCAAGTCTCACAGCCGTAGAGTAGAATAGACACTACGAGGGACTTGTAAAGCCTGTACTTGATGGTGAAGCTGATGGAGTTACTTCGCCATATCCTGTCCAGCCTGGCCATTGCGGATGTTGCTGTACCTATCCTGATACGGATCTCTGCTATGCAACTACCGTCTTTGGACAGGGTGGCTCCCAAGTACTTGAAGCTATTGACCTCTTCTAGCTTCTGGCCGTTCATGTGAATGTTGCTGCTGCTGTCGCTTGTGGTGTTGATCATCACTTTGCTTTTATCCGTACTGATCTCCATGCCATAAGACCCTGCGCTACTTGAAAGTTTGTCTGTCAGGTTTTGAAGCTCACTATTGCTGCCTGCCATGAGGTCAATGTCGTCTGCGAATCGAAGATTGCACAGGGATCTGCCACCAATAGAGATTGAAGTATGGTGGTCGTGGAGGGTTTCCTGCATGATCTTCTCCAGGAATATGTTGAAAAGGACAGGAGAGAGCAGGCATCCTTGACGGACACCGATCGTCGTCCTGAAGAACACGCCTGACTGATTGTTAAGTAGAACCGCGCTGCAGGCGTTCTTGTAAAGCGCTTCTATCATTTGGATCAGTCCCTCCTCTATGTTGAACGATCTCATGACTTGCCAGAGTCCGTCGTGCCAGACGCGATCAAATGCTTTCCTGAAATCAATGAAGTTGTGGTAGAGTTCGCGCTGATGCTGCAGATGTTTCTCAATCAGGACGCGGCAGTTGAAAATCTGCTCTACAGTGCTTCTTCCAACTCTGAAGCCAGCCTGTTCTTCTGCCAGCAGTTCCTCGGCGAAAGTTTTGAGGCGGTTGAGAATGATCCTAAGCATTACTTTGCTAGGGTGACTTATCAGACTGATAGTTCTGTAGTTCTGGCACTGTTTCAGGTTTCCTTTCTTGGGGAGCGGGATCACTAGAGACTGTGTCCATTCTACTGGCCATTTCTTTTGCTCCCAGATCTTTTGACAGAGTGTAGTGAGTACCTTCGTTGTTACTTCTCCTCCATGTTTCAACAGTTCAGCAGGTACGTTGTCTACACCTGGAGACTTTCCTCCCTTCAGGCCGCGTACGGCTATTTCCACCTCTTCAGCTAACACTGGCAGGTCTTCGGCCTTCCTGGCCCCAGCCTGGTTGTTTTGGAGGATGCTGGTGTCTGGCTCAGGCTTGTAGTTATACAAGTCTCGGCAGTACTCAGTCCATCTGTTTAGTACAGCAGTGTTTTCCGTAAGGAGTTGGCCGCTGCTGTCTTCGATGACTGTGGCTGTTCGCTGTTGAGTCTTGGTGAGGGTCCTTAGCGTTTCATAAGCCTTCTTGCTGTTGCCGTTTGCCATGCCCTCTTCCACGCTACGACACTGGTCTTCAATCCAATCTTCTTTGGCTTCTTTCATCCTCTTCCTGATCTTCTTGTTGACAAGTCTGTACTTGTTTGCTGATGTGAGGTCTTGGCCTCTCTTTTTCTTCCAGGCTCTCCTCTCATCACAGAGATCAAGGATGTCATCGGTGACCCAGGGCTGTTTGCGCTTCCTCTGCTTCCCCAGCACTTCTTCTGCTGTAGAAAGTAACACCTCTTTTATATTTCCAGCAAGGGTGTCTACGTCCCAATCCAAAGTAGCCAAGGCTGCAAATCTGCCTCCCACCTGGGCTTGGAAGACCTCTTCTACTTCCGGGTCTTTTAGCTTCTCGAGGTCGAATCGGATGCGAGGGCTCTTGCTGTCTCGTTTCAATGCCAGCTTCAACTTGAGGCTAGTAAGGACGAGGTTGTGGTCGCTGCCAATATCAGCGCCAGGAAAGGACCCCGTTTGTGCTTTGTTAACGCTGGATTTGCAACCCGTCACACGTGGCTTAAGGATGTAGGCTACACTGGAGTAACATTTCCAACAATATTTTAATTCAGCGATGCGATCTCCACACAATGCATTCCCAAATGCACCAACACTGATACAATGTCTTCTCTTCTGCAAATGTCAACACTGGCGACACAAAGTTCCTCACACAACGTACACCACCGTTACGCTGCGTCTCTCACAATGTACACCCTATACGGGCCACGTACCTACGATAAACTGGAGTGTGTCCCTACAACTGACAATGCCTGTCAATGTACACACGTGCTTCCTAGCACCAACTTTTATAGTAAAACGACTTTCCAGAAAAATCTAATGAATTTACACAACGCACCCAATCAGAACGGAACACGTAACTGAAACTCATAAATATTAATAAAAAAGGAACTTTCTAGGATAACTACAATAGTCTACAAAAATGTGACTGCTCATTTCAGCCCCAAATCCTAGTGTGTAATGACGTCACACAACAGTATGGCAGACCGTTCACGACCTTTCATAACACGCAAATAACGGCCGCTAATTTCACGCTCACAGAAAACAACTATGACTAAAAATAGATCAGCTTTACTACCGCTATTCTCCGTGCGACTTTGCTAGAAGCTTCCGGACTAAACTTAGCGTATCATAACAAAACCAATTCTGCTATCTGCGCGAAAAATAGAGAATCTCACTGAAAAGGTGAGTGATTCGTAACCATGATAGCTCAAATAAATATCGGAACGTTTCCTACGATCAACACATGCATGCTCTCACAGAACAACACACCCACAATCGTAACAGTGTTGCAGCAGAACAGTATTTTGTCCGCATTTATTTCCTATGACTCTGGCTCGAGAATCCTTCAACAACTTTGCGGGCCAGGACCGCAAGGATTTTCGGGAAGGAAAGTATATTGAGCAAGCTGATGAATAATTAAGTTGCTTGTTATACAATAATTTTTTATGTCAGTACATGTGTCGAAGAAGGGAAAAAATATGGAGTGGGTATATATATATATATATATATATATATATATATATATATATATATATATATATATATATATATATATATATATATATATATATATATATATATATATATATATATATGACGTTCGGAATTCTTTTTCGGTCGTTCTTTTTGCTTGTCAGTTCATTTGACTGTTTGGATTTTAAAATCAGTTCTGTTTGTTTTGGTGTTGTAGTGATTGATTGACTGATTTGCTTGATTGATCGATTGATTGATCGGTCGATTTACTGACTGAGTGACTGACTGGTTTGTTTGTTTGTTTATTTATTTATTTATTATTTATTTGCTTTAGTATTTATTGATTATTTATTTTTCGACTATTTATGTTTTAGCTGGTTGTCCAGTTATTTGTTTGTTTGTGCGTCTGTTTTCCTGGTTCGTTCGGTGTTTAGATTATATGCTCTCTCCTCTTTGAGTTCGCTCTCTTGTTGATTTGTTTGTCGAGGGAGAGAGGCTGAACGTTAACGATAAAGACACTTTATTTTCCAAGGATAAATGATTTATGAACGAAGTCCAGTTTTAGTCAGTTCGGTGCTACATCTACAATCAAAAATGCAATACATAGAAACTAAAACAAACATGAGAGAGAGAGAGAGAGAGAGAGAGAGAGAGAGAGAGAGAGAGAGAGAGAGAGAGAGAGAGAGAGAGAGAGAGAGAGAGAGAGAGAGAGAGAGAGAGATGAAATGAAACTTTATTTCTCAAGGATAAGTGATGAGGTACACAGACCTTTTTTCAATCATGTCCTTGCACAGGCACTCATACAACACTCTCACGCGCGTGACTAAAACCTAATAAAAATGGAAATATATATATTTCACACACACACACACACACACACACACACACACACACACACACACACACACACACACACACACACACACACACACACACACACACACACACACACACACACACACACACGCATACACACACACACACACACACACACACACACACACACACACACACACACACTAAGAACTTGATTAAACATGAACGTTAAAAACTTAGTTTGAACAGTAACAGCAACAGCAAACTCGACTATACAACTCAATCCGCTCGAGTAACGCCGACACAACTACACAACTATGGGCTTAAGTTTCTTTCAGAGAGAGAGAGAGAGAGGGAGAGAGAGAGAGAGAGAGAGAGAGAGAGAGAGAGAGAGAGAGAGAGAGAGAGAGAGAGAGAGAGAGAGAAGAGAGAGAGAGAGTGAGAGAGAGAGAGAGAGAGAGAGAGAGAGAGAGAGAGAGAGAGAGAGAGAGAGAGAGAGAGAGAGAGAGAGAGAGAGAGAGAGAGAGAGAGAGATATGCAATGAAATTAAATTATACTTTATTTCTCAAGGATTGTTACGTGGTGGATTGATTGATTGATTGTACATTGCTTAACGTCCCGACAGCAACAAGGCTTTCTCAGGACGTGCCTGCACTGCTTGTGAAAAAGAAAAACTAAACAGAACATTGAATGTATGTCGCCAGCCGGTCAAAGACGTTAAATAAACCTAACACATGGGGCCTAAATAAAGCCATGACCATTTAGCAACACACATCCAATATCAAGAGCTACAGGCAGTGCAGACAGGGAGAGTTTTAAAAAGGAAAATACAGGTGAATGGACCTCGGGTAGACAGAAACACATGCCCCAGAATAGAGAGAAAAACTCACCCTGTGGGGCTGACCAGGGTGACCCTGGGAACTAAAAAGTACCTAACCCCACCCAAGTCCCCCAGGGCAGACCCGGGTGGGGGTGTTACGAGGTGGAGTTGTTGTCATAGTATGATAAACACACCAGAAGCACGCACGTAAGGTTCTTTTAAATAAACCTCATTCAGCTGCAATCCGTCAACCGTGGCTTAAGGATGTAGACAAAACTGGAGAAACAGTTCCAACAATATTTTAATTCAGCGAAGCGATCTCCACACAATGCAGTTCTAAACTCACAAACACTGATACAATGTCTCTTCTGCAATGTCCACGCTCCGACACGAAGTTTCTCATACACAGCGTCTCATACAAAGTACACCCAACACGGGCCACGTACCTACGCTAACTGAGTGTCTCTACAACTGACAAATGCAAGACAATGTACACACATACTTCCTAGCACGATCCTTTTATAGTAACAGGATTTCCAGAAAGATCGCGGAAATTCGTATAACACAACCAACCAGAACAAAATACGCAACTAAAACTCCCAAATATCAATGAATAAACACTACACTAAATAAACATATGCTGCTATTTACCAGCCGCTATGTCGAAAAATACCGGCGCGCTACGACGTCACACAAAAGTAGGCCAGGCAGGTCACGACCTTGCCCGCTTTATTTGGAAAACACGCGATTAGTGTACTAGTACTGAACGCTAAGCTACACGCGCGCAGTAAACAAATGAATACTCGAGCTGCTTCTAGACTCTTCGTGACTCAACTCCGTGCGGCAACAGATAATCAACACCGCACTATTCGTAAACGAAAGTGAAATTCACTGAAAAGGTACATGATTCGTAATCATGATAGCTCAAATAAATATCGGATCTTTTCCTACGATTAATGCATGACCGTTCTCACAGAACACCACAACCACAATCGTAACAAGGATAAATGATGAGGCCTACACATACCTTTTTTCAATCATGTCATTGCACACGCACTCACACAACACTCACACGCGCGTGACTAAAACCTAATAAAAATGGGGAGAGAGAGAGAGAGAGAGAGAGAGAGAGAGAGAGAGAGAGAGAGAGAGAGAGAGAGAGAGAGAGAGAGAGAGAGAGAGAGAGAGAGAGAGAGAGAGAGAGACTGAACTGAACAAAACTAAACTAAACTAAACTGAAACTTTATTTTGTAAGGATGAAGAATGAAGACAGTAGGCGCGAAGGCCTGTTTACATGTCTGTCCTAAATAACATTTTAAATATAACAGCAGAAAAGGTAACAAGATAAATACAATTAAATTTAAAGAGAGAGAGAGAGAGAGAGAGAGAGAGAGAGAGAGAGAGAGAGAGAGAGAGAGAGAGAGAGAGAGAGAGAGAGAGAGAGAGAGAGAGAGAGAGAGAGAGAGTGAGAGAGGAGAGAGGAGAGAGAGAGAGAGAGAGAGAGAGAGAGAGAGAGAGAGAGAGAGAGAGAGAGTGAGTGAGTGAGTGAGAGAGAGAGAGAGAGAGAGAGAGATAGAGAGAGAGATAGATTGAGAGACAGACAGACAAGAGAGAGAAAGAGAGAGAGAGAGAGAGACAGACAGACAGACAGACAAACAGAGACAGACAGACAGACAATTACAGAGACAGAGGCACACACACACACACACACACACACACACACACACACACACACACACACACACACACACACACACACACGCACACACACAGCGAATCAAAAGAGAAACTAGTGTGAACGAACCCTCGTCCACCTCGCCCCTCTCCCCCACCACCACTCTTCTCTGACACCCCCACCTCCCCGCCCACCCTCTGCACCTCCCTCTTACAGCTGCGTCAGAGCTGCTAGTTTAGCAAACCACAAACCACCTGTTGGCGGGATCAGCTTGTTTCTCACTCTCCCCTGCCCTGCCCTCCGTCTTATAATATCACTTCAAAGTCCCCCTTCACACTTCTTTGGCAGACATCTGTACCCGGCGTCTGACGTTTTGTCTCGCAGACTTAGACTGGTGGAGGACAAGCCCCGCGGCCTAAACAGAGGCAGAGATCTACATGACCCTTCGCTTCACAGACATCTATACCAGTCTTACGTTTTGTCTTACAGCAAGGAGTCTTACAGTCAAGTTGGTACCGAGGTGAAAACACTAACTCACAGACATATGTAGACCCTTACCAGTCTGCCAGGGTGCTTTGTTTCGCAGACTTAACCCTTATCATTCGGAATACACCAGTGTGTGAAATACGTTTGACTAAATAGTTCAAGGGTAGTGCCAGAATAGCTATTCTGGCACCACCCTTGAACTAAAGCTATTGGTCTATACCTTATCTGTAAGTACTATAATGTAGCTTGCATAACTTGATTATGGCAGTGCACACTTATTTCAAGCTTTTAGCCTCAGTGTAATATGGGTTAAGCTACGTTTCCATAATACGAATCCGATAAGAATACTATCCGAATCCGAAGCGGACCCGAGACAGAAAAGTTCGTGCAAGTCGTTTTTATGATTGTGTGTTGCCCGATGCACTGAGAACCGATTTCGCATCCGACTGCGAAACAAACACGATTGATTCCTTCGTTCAGGGCACCGATTTGTTTCTGACGTGGGACGTGTTCGGACAGAAAGCATGACGTAAATCGTGTCATCTGTCGAACGTTCTAAATCTTTGCGTCATATCAGTCAGTGGTTCCCACAAAGGCGGAATTCGGATGTTACAAAGTTTATATGGAAACATGCGCTCCACGAATGTTACGTGGTAGTCGTTGTCGTAGTATGATGCAATCACACCAGACACGCTCACGTAGGGTTCTCAACTTGAAAGAAAACAACAAAAAACTCACTCAGTTGCAACTCGTCACACGTGGCACAAGGTTGTAGAACACACTGGAGTAACAGTTCCAACAGTACTTTATTCTCGCGATGCTCTATCTCTCACAAATGCATCCACACTTTGATGCACTGTCTCTTATACAATGCATCCACTTTGATACACAATATCTCATACAATGCATGCAATACTTCCTAACACCCTCTTTTTATATTATTACAGATGTCCAGAACAATCCCGCAGACTACAACTCAACCAATCAGGAAAGAAAACGTAACCAAAAATCATTAATATTATTTAAAGAGAACACTTTAGATCTATCTACAATCTTCCACTAAAATCTAGGTGCATTACGTAAATGTTACGAAATGTAGAATGTAGCCAACATGTGTACTACATAACTTTGACTTCATGTTTGATGTCACTACAACAATCATGCCTTTTTCAGGACCTTCCAGCTTCATCTAGGTCGGGCTTTGCAACAATTTAGCGAAATGCTAGTCACACACCCAAAAATTCGATCGCAATTCTTCATGTAAAAGAAAAAAGGTACATGATAACACAACTGAGCACCGGATCTTTCCTATGATCAACACAAACATGCCCTAAAAAAAAATAAAACAACCACAAACGTAACAACGAATTTTGAACGAAAATTGCATTGTCCTATCGGGTTCGGATTGTATTCGCATCGGATTTGTGCTTATGGAAAAGAAGCTTAACTCATTGTGCCCGAGCTACGAAATACCCACATTCTGGAGTTATCATCTGAGGACTGCATTACAAGTCAGGAGACAGATCGACCATGATAGTTTAAAGGTGGTGGCAGAATAGCTTTACGCCTATAGGCGCCAAGCTATTCTGCCACCACCCTTGAACTATCATGGTCGAGCCACATCTTGCTGTATGTCGCGGGCAGAATGAGTTAAGCACTAAGTGAGATGAACAAGAAACATCAACCAGAGAGTCATATCATCCCGCATCTCTGCCACTGGAGGCATATTTCGTTTCTGAAGTATGTGTTCTTTCAACGACCAAAAGCCACAACCGTCCAAGGAACAATAACACAAATTGGTCTCAGAAAGTGGCATAGATCCTCAACAGCCCCCGCAACTGCAGGAGCACATGAGGATCTATGTCTTTTGCAGTTGGATTGTGTTCACGTTTTCTCTACAGTGAAGAGGTCGAATTTCATACCCCCTCTTTACGATCACGTGTACCAGATCTAACGCTGTGTCTCGCAGACTTAGTAGTGAGATGACCAACGATGATCAACAATAGTCATAGACCTACATGGCCCCCTCCCTCCATCTTCGCTTCACAGACATCTGTGACCTTATGTTTCGCAGACTTAGGAGTGAGGTGAACAAGGAACGTCAGCAAGAATCATAGATCTAAATGAGACCCAGCTTTATAGACACCCGAGACAAGTCTCGAAGACTTAGCATTCAGATGAACAAGTGCAATCAAAGACAATACATTATAAGACAGATCACTCCTTCATAAGGCTTACTGAAAAAAGCGAGGTCAGTGTAGCAGTTGCGTCCCATGGTGTAATCGTGTTGTGGCCATACGTCTATCACTATCTGGTAATGGGCTCGAGCTGTGACGCGAGGCTTTTTGAAGGGTAACAGGTGCTTTTTGTGTGTGCATTGAGGAAACCTGTTTTAAAATCACATGAGCTCTGCTTCTAAGATATATTTTTCTATTCCTAATCGAAAGATTTTTCGGAAAAGTGGTAATTAGCACGAAAAGTGTAATAGAAAAATGAATAAATCAGGCATTTCATTGTTGCCGTGAGTGTGAGTTGATGTCTAGCGCGCGCGCGCGCACACACACACACACACACACACACACACACACACACACACACACACACACACACACGTGCATGCACACAAACGAACACACATACAAACAAACCATCAACACAGGACTAAATAAGAAATAAATTACAGCAAATATCAGTTGTTTTGAGCAATCTCACAATAAGATCAGTTTTTTTAATACACGTTCAACTTGCAGCAGGTATTATCAAGAAAACCAAATAGTGATTACACACAGGCCACGCTAACCACCTTATAATACACCCGTTAGAAACTGTAAACAGTACCTGGCGTTGTATGCACAAAGAGATTATCACTGATTCCTGTTCTTTCTCCTCCTCTCAATTCATCCATCCACCGAACACATGTAAATTTATGACAAAATTATTCATCATACACAAATGGCAGGTCAACATGAATATCCGCATTAGGCTGAATTATCATAAGACGTACAACAGACAATACCATCAGTTACATGCCCACCGCCTTTAGATCTAAAAGTCATTACAAGGTAAACATATCATCACCGATCAGAATTATGTTCTCCAACAACTTCCTTCTCCCCACCAGTCCTTCGGCTGCTTCCAGTGGGAAACTAAACCCCTTACAATAAAGGCAGTCGCATGGTTTGCCACAAGCTTTGTCCTCTCATCCTCCTCTCATCCTTCCCAAAATTCTCTGCACCTTCTATTTGATCATGTTTTTTTGTAGTAGGTGACTTGATCTTTTATTGTCATTTCGTCTAGTACTATTGCACACAGATCTTACTCCTTTGGCGGCAGTACAGACACTTTAATCTGAAGTCCTTTCAGAATCTTGGCATTAAAGCCGGGGCAGACAGAAACCTTTTGCATAGTTTTCCGTAAGGTTGAAACTGACAGGAGGACAAAGAATTTTGCAAGCATACGATATGCCTTGGGGCTTGCATGAAACAAAGATAAAGTTGTTGTTTTGTCTGTCTCCGTCCATCTCCGGCCTTGTTTCTTTTTGTGTATTTCACGCAACTGTGCTGAAATAAACTGAACACACGAATCAGGCAAAAAATGGGCCAAGCGGCTCTTCGCTGCTGCATCCTTCTTCTCTTTGAGTGTTAATGTCTTTTTCTTTCCTTGTTTGCCGTCTTTCTGTCGTAATTACATTTCTTCTGCAGGCAGTACAATCTGTTGCGCACAGTTTTGAAACTTTTCTTCAAAGCCTGCTTTCTTGGTGAATCGCTGTCCTGACCACTTGTTGCTGCAGTTCCCTCCACACCAGTTTCTCCACTGGACTCATCTGCACACACACACAAGCAACCATGCATTAAATCATTAATGATATCATGATAATCCACAGCATATTTACACAGATCAAAAAAATCAATTCACATTTCATCTGACTGACAAGAAATGTATTTTCACACACACACATGCAGGCGCGAACACAGACAAAAAGGCCATCGAAAATTCATCCAAATTTAAAATCTGCTTGTCTGATTTTAATAGTCAACAGATTTTACGACCCCTGTGGTGAAAACAACTCACAGAACTGATCTTGTGTGCTGTCATTTTTTGGTAATTTTTTATAAATTAAAATTTTCAGCTTACAAATTATAAATCAGATTATATTTATTCATTGAAAGTACCTGGTTGCAGTAACATGCGTGCCTGCTTGTGAGGCGGCGCTTCTGAATCTGTAGCAGTATCTCTCGTACTGGGTGGCTGTCTCTGTTGTTAGTTGTGGGGGTGGGTGGCCGGGGCGCCGAAAACAAAGTCGGCACACGTGAACTGGCTGTTTTCAAAATGGGCACTGCACAGTCTGCAGGAACGTGAACGCAGCTCAGCAGGTAAAAGTCCCAAAAGATCTTCCCTGCGCAAATTCTGCACCCGGACATCTGTTGGGAGAATAACAAAGACTGAAATACAAGTACTAAAACACCACCAGCTAAATATTGTAGTCTGTAGGCGTAGTTCGTGAGAACAGTACAGTGGACAGAGTTCTGCATGACCTTTTATACTTTTGTATATTAAGTCTTGATAGACAATGAAAGCGAACCGTAACTTTGCAATGACTGAATTTTATCAACGACCTTACAACTCGAGGTTTCTTTGCTTAATTTCTCACCAGTACTTTCCTCTTTTTGATCGGAACATCGGTCTTCAAACAATTCGATTGAGAACGTGAAACTTACACAGGATTCTCCCTATCAGTCGTATTGCCTTGAACGAAAGGGAAAGGTCCGTGTAGCCTACAGAATACTTTTCCTCGCCCAAGTTAAGCACGTGTGGCACAAATGACTAGATCTAACTTGTGTTAGTCCACCATTATGAGAATACAATGGGACAGGAAAACTGGTCTATGTACATACTGCCCTCTTCTACATTTGTAAACAAAATTACTAGAAACGCATAATTACTCTGGATCTAAATGGTCGTTAGACCACTTTTGCACCGACATTTCTCGGAATTCACGGCTTGGAGAGCCGGCTAAGGTCTGTTTGCAGTTGGATCAGTTTTCCACTCCCCCAGATTTAAACCCAAAGATACATATCACACGAGGGACCTATGTCTGAGTATCGCCCTGGCAACTCTATTCAGAATCGAAAATTTTCGAGATAGATACTCCTCTGCGCCATGAAATTATTATACGGTCATAAATTTATGCAAAGATAAGACCACAGAGTAATCAGCTTACATTGTTTCTTCCTTGGGCAAAAGGGAAAATGATATGCCGGTGCAACGTGGCTTGTAGCTGGCGTTTGAACAAGAAATTGCGCTGCCAAATGGCCCTTGCCTCATTCGGTCAGTCAGGATTCAACACGATTGCAAGGGAGAAAACTCTCAAAACGCGTCCTCGCACTCTCAAGGCGAGTGATTTGTCTTATAATGTATTGTCTTTGGTGCAATCAGTGAGACTGACTCAGTCACAGATATATATATATATATATATATATATATATATATATATATATATATATATATATATATATATATATATCAACCGCTTCACATACATCTGTATATTTGTACGAATCTGACTCTGTGTCTCGCAGACATGGTCGTTTTTTGAAGAGCCAACATTAGCAAAAGTCATAGATCCATATACAGAGTGAGAGCCGGCGGAGTGACATTTTCAGTGTGTGTGTGTGTGTGTGTGTGTGTGTGTGTGTGTGTGTGTGTGTGTGTGTGTGTGTGTGTGTGTGTGTGTGTGTGTGTGTGTGTGTGAGAGAGAGTGAGAGAGAGAGAGAGAGAGAGAGAGAGAGAGAGAGAGAGAGGGAGATGATGATGATGATGCTGATGAAACTTTATTTATCAACGGTAAAAAGTTTTGCCAGAAACAAATCGTCATTTTACAAACTTGCCGTTGCTAACATCTACAACATATAGGTTAAATAATGATAATAATAAAGAATTATTCTTACACACATTATTTCATGCAACAACAATATTTAAAAAAATAAAAACAAAATAAAAATTTAATTAAAAAAAATATTTACACAAAATAATAGTAACACTCAACATCCCCCCCCCCCCCCCCACACACACACACAGACACTATATATAAATGCATGTATTACATGAAAGTATTAACCATCAGGGTTTGTTTAAATAAATGCCCAGTGATGTTATGTTTGGCTCATCAGGTAATCGAAAAGTTTCGTTTTAAAGATTCCAAGGGAGGCTATAGTCTTCAAATGTGCAGGAACAGTGTTCCATACAAACGGTCCAGAAAATGATAAACTAGTTTTAAAGAGGTCAGTTCTAGGCAGAGGTAGGGGTAAAGTATTGTTCCTTGAGGTCCGTTAAATTTGGTGGTTAGATATTGCGGTGTCATGTTATTTAATATCTTATGCATGAGAATCCATTTGTTGAAATTAAGTTGTTGACGAAGGCCGAGAATGTTTAGATGTCTAAATTTGTCTGTGGTAGGAATGGGCCGCGTGTTATCATTTTGACAGCTCTTTTATATATAGAGTTTAACCTGTTCGTGTGAACATCACTACAACCGTCCCACACTTTGGAGACATAATCAACGTGAGACTTGATATGAGAGAGAGAGAGAGAGAGAGAGAGAGAGAGAGAGAGAGAGAGAGAGAGAGAGAGAGAGAGAGAGAGAGAGAGAGAGAGAGAGAGAGAGAGAGAGAGAGAGACGGACGGACGGACGGACGGAATGAGAGACACACTAGCATATTCAGAGAGAGACAGATTCAGGCAGACGGACGGATGAAAGGACGGACGGACAAACAGACAGGCCGAAAGACAGGAAGACAGAGGGAGAGACTGAGACAGACAGACAGACAGACAGAGGGAGGGAGACAGCGAGACAGAAACATACTGTTAAAAAAAGAGAGAAAGATCAGAAAGAATAATAAAAACATAACACAGAATAATGTATAGAAGTCGGCGTTTTCAGCTTTATGACCACCCAGAAGGCGCCAGCGTGCCTGTGTTTGTGCGTATACTTAGTGAATGGACAGAGTGGCCGGTTTGTGAATGGGAAGGCGCCTGGCGAGTGAAGTCCCCACGCCTGGCTTTTCCACCTGCAAGCTGCACATATTCTTATGAACCACAGCCCCCTAACCCATCTGCAAGAGGCATAGATTCTCATGAGCCCCTGCGGTCGCAGGGGCTCATCAGAATCTATTCCTCTTGCTGTCGCTAATTTTCACTCGAATTCAATCCTCTTTAAAGACTATGCGTATGTAACCTTAAACGTTGTAACCCATTAACTTAAAGGCTCGGCATAATACGCAGGCGCGTGCGTGCATTCTGAATCAGCCGTGCGCGTGACAGCATAGCCTCGAAGGTGCACCACTTTCGGGAACCGAGCCTTTAGGTGACTGCTCCACAAATCTTCTCTCTCCTGTTCTGTTCCTCAGTCATTTACATGTTTGCTCCACAGACGAAGGTAAAGTAAGGGTTTTAGCGTGTGACTTTGTGCGTTCCAAGGCTCTTTCAGTCAAGTTAATGCAGCGTGTGTGAAGTGCAGAATTGCTGCTCGGCGTCGAACCTCGCTTTAATTGTACCACGTTCTCAAATTTTAAAGGACAGTGTCGTCTTTTCACTGCTTACAATTTCTCTACAAGGGGGTAGTGTTGGGTGGGTCCCCGCCCCCCACAACCCCCCCCCCCCCGCCCCTTTCGGGAGGGGTGGGGGGGGGGGGAACCCCACCCATCACAATAGTGGTAGACTATCGGGTTTACTAACCTTCTTTTGACATGTTTGCAAAGTTACCGACCAAGTGCAATGATAGTCAGTGTGTAGTGCGTGTGTGTGTGTGTGTGTGTGTGTGTGTGTGTGTGTGTGTGTGTGTGTGTGTGTGTGTGGTGTGTGTGTGTTTACGTGCATGCACGCCTGCATGTGTGTGTGTAGGTTAATTGTGTGTGTGTGTGTGTGTGGAAGGTTAAAGGTGATATTTGTCTTGTTTGTAAGTCTCTTCTATTATAGGGCATATTTTGTATGCGAGAAGGTTTTAGATGTTTCTTATCCATTATTTGCTGCATTGACTGTGGTGAACGTCCACAAATTACAACGTACAGACACGCACACAAATTCCTATGTTTTATTGTTTTAATGACAATAAGGCAAATGTCACCAATCGATATCTTATCTTATCTTGTCTTAATCGATCAACCTTGATAGTTCAAGGGTGGTATCAGAATAGCTTGGCGCCTATAGGCGCCAAGCCGCTGAGGTATCAGAATAGCTTGGCGCCTATAGGCGCCAAGCTAATCTGATACCACCTTTGAAGTATCATAGTTGGTTTGTCTCAAAATCGAAAATTGAGAAATCTTCAGAGCACAACTTGGGTATTTTGAATGTGGCGGGTGTTCTTAAGTGTGCCACTATGCTCCTTTAAGTCGTGCGGTTGTCGCCCATTCAAATGTCCTTTCACTGGAGCCATTGTGTTGGGTCGCATTTTGCTCTCGTAATGGTGTTTTTGAGTGTTGGGAGTGATGTTGGAGGCTGTTTGTTTTTGCCGCGGATTGTAAGGGGCTGGGGTGTTGCGTTTCTGAATGGAAGCCTTGATCCTTTTGCAGTATTTATCTTGACAAAAACTGAAAAACCACACACATACACACACACATATTTACGTATAGACACGTGCACACACAAATTTGGTTATACTCACATGATACAGGAGCGAGCGCGCACGCACGCGCACACATACACATACTCACACACGCACACAAACCGACACACACACACACACACACACACACACACACACACACACACACACACACACACAAGGAAACGCACACACAAAGAAACGCACACACACACACACACACGGCACACACACACACACACACACACACACACACACACACACACACACACACATACACACCGTCTCGCGAGAGAGAGAGAGAGAGAGAGAGATGGGGAAAAGCCTTTTCACCGCCACACACGGCGGCAGAGTGCACGATATGAAGTAGTCCCCACTGTCTGCCCCGCTACGACTCAAGATGTAATGCTTTGCACCCAAATTTACCTACCCCGCGTCACCACCCCCACCCTCACCCAGACTGATCCTCCACCCCCACCCTTTTCCACCTTTCACCCCAAACAGTGTCTAAGCACGGCACCTTCATCCTGTGTCGCTCTCAGTATATAACTCAATTTCTCAACCTGCCAGAGGCACGGGGTTTAGACCCTGCTTCAGCAAGGGGCTCACTAGAGTCTATGCCTTTTACTGGAAAAAAAATTCGCCATTTATATATGTATACTGAGGTGGGTTACCAGGCACTGAAATCCACAATTAGGCTGACGGGGTGCATTGAGGTATAAATTTCTCTACGGACTGAGGTGAGATTTGACACGTTAGCTCAGTGTATTCCAGTAAGCAAAGGTCATCGGGCCCACGTCGGCAGGAGTGGGCCCGCGCACGACCGTACGCGGGCCCACTACGGCCGACATCGGCCCTTAGAATTTGTACATACCGGGAACCAGGGTGCTTTTCTCGGCCTCTGTTTGACCGAGATAGGGTGTTGCCCCCTCCCCACGCCCCACGCAAAATAATGGTGTTTGATTGTGTGAGTTGTATCGGACGTCTCCGTCTGTGGTCTCTTCCGGACCTGCGCAACCTGGGGGTTCCATGTCGCCCGATGTTGTTGCACCCCTGTAGGCTGCACTTTCTCCCACCTTATTCAACACTATGCCACTGTTGCCCTCCACCCCTTTGTCCAACCACCACCCGTAGTTTAACCCATTACATCATGAGGATGATTTTTTTCCTTCAGATTATTGAGTTGTCCTATGAAGGCGACTTTACAGTTTAGACGATTTATTGACCATGATAGTTAAAGGGTGGTGCCAGAACAGCTTGGCGCCTATGGGCACCAAGCTGTCCTGGCACCACACTTGGACTATAATGGTCAAATTTATCTCATATTGGAATGTACCAGGACTTGAAGGGTTAAGACCATATACCCACCTTTACCCCGGCATCCACCTTTATACCTCAATAAAAAATCAAATACATCCCCCCCCAGACTGTACTCCACCCTTCCCCACACCCGCCTCCTCGCTCCTCTCGCCAACGGCGCACGCTTCCCCGCCCCCTGGCTTTGTATCATTCACTCGAACTTTTTCTGCGTGCGGCTTTTTGTTGTGACTGGAAGCAAAAAGTACTGACGATTTTAAAAAGTGGCGTATAATGAGAGAGGGACCTCTATCTTTCTCTCTCTCACTACCCCGCTCTACCTGATTATCCTTCCATTACACCTTCCCTCTCGCTCACCCACACCCCACCCACCTCCCACCCTATTCTCCTGCACACGTGTTAACGTTTTGCGCTGGGTCTTACAGTATTGAACAGTTGCATTCTTTTGTTTGGAGGGTAAGGCTCGCTTCGTGATGGTACTATGTCATTGTGGGTCCTAGTGAGTTACTGAAAAATCTTCGCCCCGATATCGTTCGGTGTCGTCGTGTCGAAGACCCTTTTGCTTGGCTTGGCGCTCATCCCCCCCCCCCCCCCACTTCTTCTCTTCTCTTCACCAATCTCCTCCAAGTCTCCTCCCACCCCATCGTTCACAAAATCCCCGTCCCTCATTGAAGCTGTTTTCTCTTCTAATCCCAAACCGTGACTAAACTCTAGCGCTCCTCGTCTAACTCTGTGTCTTCTTTCGATTCCAGACGTTGCCAACACAACCGCCGCTGACTCGACGACGAAACCACCATCGCCCTATCAACATCAGTCAAACGCCGTCACACCTTCGCCAACTCGCCGCGATTAGCAGCGACAGAGGTGTTGTGTTAATCAGAAGTAGGTCAAACACTGCGCGTCTTTGGTCGCAAACTTTGGATTAAGCGCCCGGACAAACATCCGATGTCGCATGTTTTGTCCGGGTTTAACCCCGTCACTGCCGAGAAAAAATAGTGAACACGATCCAACTGCAAGAGACATAGATCCTCATGAGACCCCGCGACAGCGGGGTCTCATGAGGATCTATGCCTCTTGCTGAGACAATTTTGTTGTAATGTTTCTTGGACAGTGTTGGCTTTTGGTCGCTGAAGGAGCCGAGATTTCAGAAACAACAACTGTACGTACAATGTACGTACATTGGCAGGAAAGGGGTTAATTCACTGTTTTCGTCAAAACACGTACAATTTTGACCTAGTTCTGATTTCCGGTAACGTCGACTTACTCTGTACCATCAACAGCGTCAACTATTGTAGAAGTGGCTCAAGCTTTCGACGGTGTGTCTGAGCGCTGAGTAGCCCGTATGAGATGCTAAGCGGAGGCCGCTGTAAAACAGTTGGAGGCGCTGCCTGGCCCGCGAGAAATGTCCGTGAGCTTTTCCCGTGGCCAGCAGATATACTGACCTACTTGTCTCCCCATTCATCGGAAACCAGAACACCATCAACGGTTTTAGCAAAATCAGCCATCACCACCACGACGGCAACAGCGACGACGTTGATCACACCAAGGCCACCTGCAGCGACACTAACTAGGGATTGCGCCAGCGCCGTCTCTCACAGTCGAAATGTCCGATGATGAGAGCGGGACCTCAAAATGCACAGGCTGCCTAGTGGACTCAGACCTCCCAGCCCTCTCCTGGCTCTCCTCTGCTGCTATCTGCTTCACACCACCAGGGGTTCAAACCCTCACGCCAGCAGGAGTCATGCTGTGCCCACCCCCATCGTGTCAGCACGCAGAGTCAATACGCATTCCACCAATGTAAATGCATTCAGTTCTGGAGGCAGGGATCTGTCTGTGGGCGAAACTCGAGGGAGTGATCAGTCTGAGAGTTCAAGTTCGCTAAGTGACGAGAGCAGAGCATCTTTTGTACAACAACAACATCAACAAAAGCAACAACACTATTCGTATTTAAACCACCACCATCCACAGGAGGAACGTGTACGACAAGAGCAAAGGCAAGAGCAGTACAGCCTCTATCAAGAACAACAGCAGCCACATCAAGATACACCAGGACATTTGCCACCTGCTGACACACAAGAGCACATTGTGGCTGTGAAATATGCCGCTTTCCTCAAAGCTAAAGACGAGTACTCGGTGAAAGCTCGTGACGAGGACAGGCGTAGGCGGAGCAGCTGCACACAGACCTACTTTCCACATGGCCCGAGAAGTAGTGTAGGACAGGCTGGCTTTACTGCTGGTGACAGTAGCGACAGTAGTGACAGGGCTAGTGGGGATTTCGGTGAAACAAATCGTGGTGACACTGTTGTAGGTGTGCGTAACAGACGTGATGTTGTTGCTGATGACGTAAACAGTCGTGACTATGGTGACGTTGCTAGGAGTGAGGCTACTGCCGGTGTGAGTGCAGCTGACGGCACATTAGGCAGCGGTGGTGAGAGTGGCAGCGGTGTTGATTCTTCACGTACAACGCGTGCCAGATTTCCTGCAACTACGTTCCCAAGACAGCGTCTTCGCCAAAGAAGGTCACAGGAAGTGGCGTCACGGGTTCTCGAGGACGTCCGGTCCCAGCGTTCTTCCGGTCTCGGTCCTTCGAGTGGTGACAGTCCTTCGTACCGAGGACCTGCGCGTTATCGTTCTAGACCACTCTCAGACCCAACAGCCTCGCGCACTCACCACAAATTTCATTTTGCACCCAGATCTAGAGACTACCCGCGAGAACCACCTTCCCCCCAGAAAGAGTATTCCTCAGAAGTGGACTCACGCACGAGGACGAGCGAGGGCCGCACACCGCAAGGAGATTCGTTTCAGGGAGCAGCAGGTCTCTCGAATGTGCGTTCTTCCACTAGACAAGGCGTGTCTTCCACATCGGGACTTTCTTCCAAAGAGGACTCCAGTTCACGATGGGCGTCTCCAGTACCATTCCGTCCTGATGTTCAGTCTGCATATGTGTCCGACTCTCCCTCCGACCCTGGTCACTCTGCCAGACAAGATTCTTTACCAAGAGAAGAGTCTTCACGCAAAGCGTCCTCTTCCAAACAGGAGTCTTCCGAGGTAAGCAAAGGCGACTCTTCTGCAAAGAAAGGACAGTCTGCTGCACACGACACCTCTCCCAGAGTGGAGCTTGTAGACCCCAAAGATAGCGTGGTGTCGGTTTGGGGCAGGGCTGTGTACTTCAGGGGATCTGAGGTGCTGCGTCTGAAGAGCCCCGCCATCGTGTCGCCAGGAAGGGAGGTACCCCGGGGGAGCTTTACCGCAGAGCTGTGGGTGAAACCGGAGGGGGGTCAGAACAACCCGGCAATCATTGTGGGTAAGTGCGGACCTCACTTTCAAACATATACTCACAAGCAACAGAAATGCGACTTTTTTTTAATAGAATCAACGGAAACATTAACTGATTCAGCCCGACGGCCGTATTTCCCAAATTTTGGAGGTGTCATCTAATGACTATGCACCAGTTGCAGGAGATGGATCGACCATGATAATTCAAGGGCAGAGCCAGATTAGCTTGGCGCCGACAGGCGCCAAGCTTGTCTGGCACTACCCTTGGATTATCATGGTCGACCCATCTCCTGCTGTAGTGCGTCAGGGCTGAATGGGCTAAACAAAAATGTCGCATTTCTTTTGCTCGTCAGCGTAGGTTTATTTTGCTTGTTAGTGCGACCGGCGGTGACATTCATTCAATGTTTCGTTTTTGTTCCGGCAACACCATTCAACAACAACAACACTGAACAACAACATTGAGCAACAACATTGAACAACAGCGTTAAACAACAACATTGAACAACAACATTTAACATTGAACAACAACAACAACAACAACAGCATTGAGCAATAACAACAACATGACTATCTACTGTTTTCCCGCCTCAGTTAAGCCCTTCCTTGTCAGTCTTGGCGCACTACAACTAAACTATGGATCGGCCGTGTTTGTTCAAGGGCAGCGCCTCTCGCCGACAGACGGCACTAAGCAAAGGTCCTCGGGCCGATGTGGGCCGCAGTTGGCCCGCGCACGACCGTGCGCGGGCCAACTGCGCCCCATGTCGGCCCTTGTGTTTTTTGTTTACTGGGAAAGCACACGCCTGTGACGTGGGCACAGTTTTGTTGTTGGCCTCGTTACGCGTTTCTGTGCCACTTGGTCGCTATTCTTTACATTGAAGGGAAACTTTTGATAATTGCTGCCGTGCGTGACCTGCTAGTCTCTGCCTTTTTACCTTTGAGGGTTAACCCTTTGGCTGTCGGCAGCGCTTTTTGTTCGAGGTGATTCCTGCTGGAGTGACCACGAACACAAAAACCCCCAAAACAAACAAACAAACACAAACAAACACAAAAACAAAACAAAACAAAAAGCTCTACCGTCACCCAAAGGCTCGACACTTTGGAATCCCATCTAACAAAGAGCGCTGATGACAGCGAAACGTTGACACACTGAACCCTATAATCACTAAATTTGGATGTTGGTTGGGTACTTGGTTGAACATTTCTTAACGTCTCGACAGCAACAGAAACTTACAATCAGAACGTGCTTACGCTGGCTGTATACCCCCCCACCCACCACCACCACCACCGCCACCACCACCCCTCCCTCCCGCCACTCCCCCCCCCCTCCCCCCACCCCCCGCCAACCCAAACAGAACTTTGAGTGCGTGTCGCCCGCTGGCCTAAAAGTCATATGATGACGTCATTACAGAACATGAGGCATGTATACCGACATCGATAGTCTCTGGCACTATTCTTGAACAATCAAGGATGTCCTATCTCTTCTTGTATAATGACATTGCTTAAGGCGTTAACACATTCGAAACGTTCTGCATTGGATACGCGGCTTTATGCCGCGTATCTGAATGCGCCACGTCTCAAATGAGTTAACAGGGCTAAGATTTACAGTCACAGTCATTTAGAACATAATTTGATGTCGCAAATTAGACCGTGCGCTGTTACGAAGAAATTATTTCGTATTAACCCATTCAGTCCTGACGCACTACAGCAGGAGATGGGTCGACCATGATAATTCAAGGGTAGTGCCAGATTAGCATGGCGCCTGTCGGCGCCAAGCTAATCTGGCACTGTCCTTGAATTATCATGGTCGATCCATCTCCAGCAACAGGTGCATAGTCATTAGATGACACCTCCAAAATTTGGGAAATACGGCCGTCGGGCTGAATGAGTTCACTAAATAGTCTCACTTTGAATGAACAAATGATAGGCTGCCAAAAGAGCAGTTTGTGAACAACAAAAATCCATCCATTATTCTGCTATTGAGTCAGACTCGTTCGTTGTTTGACTAGATTTCTTTCTCATCATGAAAACTAACAACGTACGTTTTGAATGCGTTCGCTCGACTCAAACACGAAAACCTAAAATTGATGAACAGCTGGAGGCAAGCATCAGGCCAGAAGGAACCACCGATTGTCATGAGCTCCTGCTACTGTTCGGGCTCATGAAATTATGTGCCGCCGCCGCTTTCAGAGCTCTGACTGGTAAAAAAAAAAGCCTGGCGTACTACGTTTAGGGGCGGAGAAAATGCTATTTAGTCGATTGTTGGCGAGATTTGATGACGCGGGTTATCGCGAGAGGGGCGATAAAGGGAGTTAATCCTCGTGACGGCCACGCTTGTCTGCACTTGGGTCACGCACTCTCCAACCCTAACGGAATAAGTACTACAGGAGCACCAGGCGGGCCGCCGGACTTCGAAAGCCTGCCCAGCGCGCAAAACGTCCTGAGGCCTCGGGCAGACAGAGCCCTACATCGCGCCGATTAGTATTTGCTTACTGGGTACACTGACGATACTCCGTCCCACCTCATCACTAAAAAGCTGGGCTGGTCTCAGTGTAATTTTGAAATTCACCCCGGATCTAGACGTGGTGTACTGACGTGACTGTGATTTTGGACCTTGCGGGTGGGGTCCTTTAAGTCCTAACTCATAAAGCAGTGACGTAAGAAGATACTTTTCATTGACCGAGGGTTCAGTGTGCCAGCAATGTTATTTTTGTTAGTTCCAGCTAAATCAAACAAAGAAAATAAAACGTTTTAATTTTTTATGCCACAATTTTTTCATCTCTAGTATTTCTCCCTAGAAGTATTGTTGAGGGGGGATGCTCTGCCCCCCCCCCCCCGCTCCCCCCCACCCCCGCCCCGCCCCCCACCCCCCAACACACACACTTTTTATGTGGGGGAAAGGGGGAGGTAACCCATCCTCCCTTATCGGAACTCTTTACTCTTACTGAGAAGAGATACAGCACCTCTCAGAGCAACCTGAGCATAAAACGGCCCCGCATTGATTTGTATAAATCCAGTTTGTCATACTCAGGTGGTTTCCAGTGGAATTCTCTTCCTCTGCATTTACAACAAGTTAATTCCCTAGCTGCTTTTAAAGCAAAACTGTACAAGCACTTATCCAAGGCAACGTAAATTTAATTATCTCATGTTGTCAAAACATAATATATTTTAATTTCTTTTTATGCAACTATTATTTTTTATCATACCATTTACGCTCACGTCCCGTTTGTGGGGGTGCTTCCCGTATAGACCTGGTCAGGGGATGCAGTGCCGGTGCACAGTTTATTCAAACGATGTGCTTAGCATGTCATTCGAGTGAAAGTATACTTGCGTGCCCCCCGGGTGGGAGTTTCTGGGGAGAGCTCCCGCAAACGGATATTATGACACGTGCTAAAATCTTCGTATGGGTACCTGTGTGTTTTGTTAAATAATTGTTGCTGTTTGTAGTGTTGTTGTAATTCGCATTACTTTCGATCTTGTTTGTGAGTGTAATGTAGCTTTGCCTGTTATTATATGTCAGTAGATGTAGCAAGGACAGATTGGAAGAAAGGCCTGTGCGCCTAATATCTCAATCCTTGATAAATAAAGTTTCAGTCAGTCAGTCAGTCAGTCAGTCCCTACCGATTCCTACTCCACTATTATGATCCGATATAGCTCAGTGGTGCTGTCAGATTAGAATTTAGATAGACGCATTCACCGGGTAACTCGTGACCAGTTCCTGGGCAAAACAATTAAGGGATACCGTGCATCGGAGTCGGTGCATTGTGCACTTAACTTGTAAACTGTTCCTGCTGAACCCCTTCACTGCTAGCCGACGTACATAGCGTGTTTGAAATCATTGCTAATTCGACATTAACAAAAATCTCAATGCGTCCAAGAAACATTGACACCAAGCATTGTCGGCAAGAGGTATAGATCCTCATGAGCCCCCGCAGTTGCGGGGGCTCATGAGGATCTATACCTCTTGCATTTCTGTGAGGTTCAGTTTTCCTCGGCATTCAAAGGGTTACAAGGTTCGGGCAGCTGACGGCAACTAGGAAAGGCTGTGAAATTAGTTAACTGTTTGAAAAAGGCGACTTTTAATTCCTGATCATTTTGCTGTCCGTAGCGTGTTTTTTTTTTTTTTTTTTTTTGTTGTTGTTGTTGGTCGAGGTGATTATTGCAGGAGTCTCATCGACAAAAATGCGCGCCACCGACAGTCAAAGGGTTAAAGACCCAGACGATTTTTTCCTGCACCGCGGGTATCCACAGGCTATTAGTAAAGCGTCAATTCTCTGTCTTCTCCTTCTTCATTTAAAGTCGGCATCCCAGACAACCCCTTTACTGGCAATGACGTCTTTGAAAGCAAGGGCCAATTCGGCACCGAGTATAGCCATCAACCCAAGGCCAATTCGGCACCGAGTATAGCCATCAACCCAAGAGCCAATTCGGCACCGAGTATAGCCATCAACCCAAGGGCCAATTCGGCACCGAGTATAGCCATCAACCCAAGGGCCAATTCGGCACCGAGTATAGCCATCAACCCAAGGGCCAATTCGGCACCGAGTATAGCCATCAAGCCAAGGGCCAATTCGGCACCGAGTATAGCCATCAACCCAAGGGTCAATTCGGCACCGAGTATAGCCATCAAGCCAAGGGCCAATTCGGCACCGAGTATAGCCATCAACCCAAGGGCCAATTCGGCACCGAGTATAGCCATCAGCCCAAGAAAGGATCGGAGACATGAACATTGTCAGCATAGATCCTCACGAGCCCCGTGCATCTGAGTGGGGTTCATCAGGTTCTTTTGCCTCTTGCTTGTAGGTGGCTGCTCGCATTTTCCCGGCAGTTAAGGGGTTAAACGGAGGAAGTGACGTTTTCTTCGTGCGTAATGAGGCTGCTCTGTATGGATTAGAATAAAAATGCAGCAGTTTACGAACCGAGACGAACATTATTTGACTCCTTCGCTGCCGAGAAAAACGTGAACACAAGCCAGACTGCGAGAGACATAGATCCTCATGAGCCCCCGCAGTTGCGGGGGCTCATAAGGGTCTATGCCTATCGCTACCACCACTTTGTCTGTATCCACATTCCTCCGACGGCCGGGCCTCTCTGGCGTTGAGTCATCGACGATTTCAAAATCAGAAACGGCGTCAGCTGGCAGTTAAAGGGTTAAACTTGACAAATTGGCCTGCTACATTTGACAGAACTCCATTGATTTTTTAATTTCCTGTGAATCCTCTGAACGGTTTCTGCATTTACTGGGGAATTTCCTAATCAAATCTGTCAAGATAGAAGAAATAGAGACGTCCTCTTTCGTGAGTCCATAAAAACAGAAGTTGTAATACAAGTAGCACTCTTGCTGAAAAAAATTGTGAGACGCGTGCAACGACGCTCTCTCTCTCTCTCTCTCTCTCTCTGAGAGAGAGAGAGAGAGAGAGAGAGAGAGAGAGAGAGAGAGAGAGAGAGAGAGAGAGAGAGAGAGAGAGCACCGCGTGACACGTCCTGAGGTAACCACCAATGCCGCCACACGTTCACGCTCAATTTCAGCTTCATACAAATCAGCCACAGACCGATGCCTTTCGCGCACTTGGGGGCAATATGGATATGAGATCTCTGCTATCGAACCGGGGTTCATACCATACACCTTTCTATTATACTGATACATCCAGCCTTCTCAGTCCCGGACCCCCCCCCCCTTTCCCCTCCCCCTGTCCCCCGTCTGCCCACCCCCACCCCCCCACCCCACCCCATCCCCCTCCACACACACACACACACACACACACACACACACACACACACACACACACACATTCACACACAATCACACACACACACACACACACACACACACACACACACACACACACACACACACACACACACACACACACAATTAAACCACCCTGTTGGTCAGGTTGATTACGGTGTAACTTCTTCTTTCGCCACGGCTGGGTGGGAGGCGTGGGGGGGGGGGGGGGGAAGGGGGGAAGGGGGGGTTGCACTGGTTGCACTAGTTGCCCCGGCCCGGCCCCCCTCCCCCCCCCCCAAAGCCGCAACCCGGCATCCCCCCCACCCCCCTCCCCCCCAAACAAAAACAAAACAAAACAAAACAAAACCCCAAAACAACAAACAAACAAACAAACAAAAAACAACAACAAACACCTCCCACAAAAAACAACAACAACAACAGCAACAACAACAACCAAACAAAACATCGTTCAGACCTGTTCAGTGGAGGTAAATTGAATCCTTTGTCGGTAGCCGGAATTCCGGCAGGAATCATCGCGACAAAAACCGCTACCGACAGACAAAAGGTTAACCTGTTCGTGCACCGCGCTTAAAGCGTCATCGTTGATCACTTAGTATCCTGCTGTGGGCTACTATGGCAGGGTTGAATAAGTTAACCCGCCTCTTGATTGGTCCCACTTTGAACCCCTCCACTGCCAGTGGACGCGGATTGTGTTTAATTTTTTTTAATCCGCTTAAACTCAACGTCAAAGATGCGAGCCGTATCAAGGAACATGGATGCTAAGTTAGTCCCAGCAAGAGGCATAGATCCTCATGAGCCCCCGCAATTGCGGGGGCTCATGAAGACCTATACCTCTTGCACTTGGGTGATGTTCGCATTTTTGGGGGCAGTGAGAAGGTTCAATCCCAACACCGACCTTTACACACCCTATAAGAATGCACCCCCGCCTCCGAAATACCACCACCGTCACTTTCAACACAAATTTATGGTTACTCAACCGCAAGTCAAAACATTCTTCCACTGTCTCCTCCGTCTTAGCTGACTCGAGCATGTAGATGGTAGCCAGCAAGAGTCATAAATCCTCATGTGTCCACGCAACTCTGGGTGGGCTCATGAGCATATATGTCGCTTGCAGGTGTCTTTTCTGCAAACCTAGCTGCACCCTATGGTTTTGTTTGCACCTCGCATCGGTCGCAACCTTTCCCATCGCCACTGAGATCACCACAGAAGAAAGCAGTGAGGTTATGTTTTCGCGGACCGACTCCCAAGAACGAACGAAAGTCAGATCAGGGCGATTAAAGGCCCACTACCGCCGTAACTGTTCATAGATACACTTTTGTAACAGACGGTTGCAAAACGCTACATACAGGTCTAGTCAGTTATGGATCGTTTAGACACAGGAGAATCCAGTTCAGCACACGTCGTCTTTATATCAAGTAACCTGACAATGACTCCACTCCGTTTTAGAAATACAACGCTTTCAGTGCGAGTAACAGCTAAAAATAGACTGACACGCTAACGGCAGCGCAGAATCAATAAGTGCGATTACGCGAGTGCTTTTGCTGCGTGTCCAAACTGCTGTTTCAGTTCTTTAGGTGTGTCGACGGACAGGGCATAAAAAATACAATTGGTGCTGAAATGTGTCTTCAGATTTATGCGTAAAGGTATGTGTACGGGGAGGCATAGAGACAACACTTCCAACGTCTCCGGGCTCATGAGAATCTATACCTCTTGTTGTGTTGTGGAGGGCTCATGAGGATATAAGAATCTCTTGGGGACGTTGGACGTGTTGTCTATGCCTCTGGTACACACAAACTGGTTATCCGCCGTGATTTCGTTCCGTTCGTTGTTGGGAGACGTTTGTTGCAAAGGAAACCTCACCAGTGACGCCCGGCCATAGATACAGTAACTCTCTATATGCGTAGCTGCCGTATTTATGGCCCGGCTAAGGAGGCTCAAGTTGTAATGAGCTCCCGCAGCCTGTTACGGATACGTGCTCACAACATTGAACTTCGGATGTAACCAAAAATTCCAGAGGACCGTCTTAACCCATTTAACTCATTCAGCCCGACGGCCGTATTTCCCAAATTTTGTTGCGTCATCTAATGACTATGCATCAGGTGCAGGAGATGGATCGACCATGATAATTCAAGGGCAGTGCCAGATTAGCTTGGCGCCGACAGGCGCCAAGCTAATCTGGCACTGCCCTTGAATTATCATGGTCGACCCATCTCCTGCTGTAGTGCGTCAGGGCTGAATGGGTTAACCCTACGGCCGAATTCTCCAATTTTTAGAAGTGTCACCTAACAAATTGTACCCGTTGCACGACATTTATTTATTTATTTATTTATTTACTTATTCGTCCATGGCCTTCGTGGCGTTTGTTTTTTCTTCTTATATTTATTTGTCCAGAGTAGTGTTGGTTGTTTCCTTTGTTATATATATATTTTTTTTATTTGTCTGGAGTAGTGTTACTACGTTGTTACTAGTCTAGTGTAGTTTTTTTTTAACTTGTAATTTATTATTATTATTTCTACACTTACTTATTTATTCGTCCAGAATATAGTTGTAAGTTGTTTTTTCTCCTTTTTATTATATATTTATGTTTTATTTTTCCAGTGTGGTTTTATTTGTTTTTCCCTTGCTATTCATCTTAATTAATTAATTTATTTATTTCAGTTCAGTTGTTCCTATATATGTCCCTCTTATACATGCAGTGATCGGGGAATTTATTTATTTATCATAATCGTCATCGCCGTCATCATACTAATACTCGCCCAGAGTGGTATTGTTTGTTTTTCTTATTATTATTTATTTACTTATTATTTATTTATTGCTTAGAGTAGCGTTGCTTGTTATTCTCCTTCTTATTTGTTTATTTATTTATTTAATTTCATCTACTGGAGATAGTGCGCGGAAATCACAGCAGAGAAATCTTTGGGTCTTCTCCCTTTACCTGCACGAAGCTTAGTTTTTCATGCGCATCTTCACCGTGCAATGTGTCAAGACATTAATTACCCCACCTTTTGTGGTCAAAGACCACGACCAAGTACAATCAGGTGTTTCTCAGACGGAGGAAGTAATGAGCTGGTTAACTCTCGGACAACTCAGAAGACAAAAACAATCACTCTTCTTATGCCTTGTCGTAAACTTAAAGTAACCCCTTCACCGCCGAGAGAAAGCGCAAGAGGCATAGATCCTCATGAGCCCCCGCAAAGCGGGGGCTCATAAGGATCTATGCCTCTTGCTGACACCATTTTGTATCCAATGTCCTTTGAGCGGTTGGGACACTCTGGCGTTGATTCACAAAGATTTCGGCAACACAGCTTGCAACCACTGGCAGTGAAAGATGGTCTACTCAAAGCAAGGATGTAAAATTAACCAGGTCTCAAAACAAAGAGACATACATTCTGATGAGCCCCAGTTACTACAGGAGCTCATGAGGATCTATGCCGCTGGTGCATTTGGTCTGTTGAGAGGCTGTTTCGCCATGCTCGCATGCAATAAATGTCGTGAGGGTGTGACGGGGTCTTGGGTTGACCCCCGTGACCCCTCTCTATGTCTTTGACGGACCATAATGTCCGTGTGTGGTTGCTTTCAGAACTTAAAACTGTTCCAGTCGTGAATGGTCCGTACTAAATCGGTTTCAGATCTCTCATGACAAGTTGCAACAGATGTATTGCTATATATTCCAGTTTTGTTTTCTCGGTCTCCGCGAAAGCAACAGAATATATACAACCACAAAGGTGACTGCCAAGCGTGTATAATGCAGAAAAGAACCCAACGGAGAAACTGAGAAACATGCTGAGATTTTACAGTCACAACATAGTGTATTCAATATTATAAATAACAATTTATTCAATATTACCTCAAAATATTTGACTGATCATTGAAAATTATACTTCTCGATCACATCAGTGATGAACTATGTTAGACAAAAACATATCATACTGATCACTTTATGACACTTCCTGTTGCGGGGGGGGGGGGGGGGGGGGTTCATGAGGATCTATCTCTTTTGCATTTTGATCCTGTTCACTTTTCTCGGCAGTCAAAGGGTTAAACAGTTTTGACTGTGCACGTGGGCTCAGAGTTCAAACTGTCATGATAGATCCCATCTCCCTCGACATTTCTGTGCTGCGTAAACGAGTCTGAAATGCCACCTACTGCGCGCGTATGCTTGTAGTGGATGAGGTACGCACCACAACTTGACTGGAACAGTTCGCTGAGGGAGGTGGGGTGGCATTAGCCCTGATTAAAACGCTCATTTGTCCTGCCCTTTAGACACGAGCACTGACACTGACGGGCGCGCTAGGGGAACATTTGGGGATCCGCTGGAATTGCTATGAAGGGGAAAATGGTGTGTGTGTTGGCGGGTGGGGAGGGGGTGGGGTGGGTTGGGGAGGGGAGGGGTGGGGAGGCGATGGTTTGGTTGGGGGGAGGTGGTGGTGGTAACGGGGGGGGGGGGGGACGGGGGTGCGGGGGGGGGGGGGGGGTGCGGGGTGCGGGTGCGGGGGGGGGGGGGGTGCGGGGGGGGGGGGTGCGGGGGGGGGGGGGGGTTCGGGGAGGGGGGGGGGGGGTTCGGGGAAGGTGGTAGTCAAACTTTCAGCTGTCTATAGGGCTTTTTGTCGAGGTGAATCCTGCTGTAATTAATCTTTAGAAATATTACAAGTAGCTATGATATCATATGAAAGTGATGTCATAGTTAATTGACCAAAGTTTCATGTCGCTGATAGATGTCATCGATGATGTAAAAAAAAACAACTGTTTTTTTCTTCTACGTATATTATGTCCCAGACCTTCCCCCACCGGCCCTTCCCTTCCTTTTTAACCATTGGCTGTCGGTAGCGTGTTTGACAAAACACGCTACCGACAACCAAAGGGTTAAAAATATCCTTATATTCTTTTTTCCAGCTTCGTTACAGTGAGAAGGGAAACAGTATTTTTTTGCCTGTCGTATATTTCTCTTTCGGATTCCCTCAACATGACCTCACCCATTCCAACCCCCACTCCTCGTTTTTCGCTGGATTTCAAGTTTTTTTCTCAGGTTTTGGGGAACTTAGCTCATTTTCAATTCGCACTGCCCGCGCCCATTCACGCTCTATCTGCAAGAGACAAAGTTCCTCATGAGACCCTACAGCCGCGGGGGCTTATGAGGAGCTACGTCTCTTGCTGGAACACAACAGCTTCCATCTCCTCCTGAAAACGAGAATGTTGGTCAGTGGACGGCAGAGTAAAATCGTAAATTCAGCTTGAAAGTTCCCCTATGGTCGAAAGGAACGTGGATAACAAACGGTTTTAGCAAGAGGCATAGATCCTCATGAGCCCCCGCGAAGGCTGGGGATCATAAGGATCTATGCCTCTTGCATTTGGATGGGGGTTTTTTTTCTTCTCGAAAGTGTAGGGATTAATTACGCGTGTGATTTCGCCTCCCGGCGGTTTGTTTTCACGCCCGGCCGGCGTGAATTGTGTGGTGGTTCGTCAGTGACCTCACGCAACAGGCAGGCATAGCCTGCGCCAATTAGAATATGCATAGATAAGTTAGTTAGTTAGTTGTTGGGGTTTAAAGCCGAGCAGGCAACTAAGGCCATCTCACGGCAGGGGTACATGAATAGGAGGTGGATCGACTGACAGTGATATAGCTCCTCGTTAGTGCTGGATTTACCTCGCATTTTGGCTGCATTTGTAAAAAGATGTCACGTCTTTTATGTTTGTAGAATAATGATGACGATGATGATGGTAACAATATCATAATCATCATCACCAATCATCACCACCGCCCTCACTACCACCACCACCACCACCACCACCATCACCATCATCATCAACATCATCACCATTATTGTTTTTGTTATTCTTCTTTTCCTTCTTATTAGTTTTATTATTATCATTATTATCTCGGAAAATGGAAATACTTTGACTAGACAGGCACAGGATGGCTTGGCGCCTGTTAGAGCCTACACATGAGAAATCACGCTCTCTAATGACTTTGGCGGTGATTGGTGTGTACCTCTCACGCACCCATCACTCACTAGATAATTCTAACTGTAAACACAGACCTGGGACTGATTTTCGGCCCCGCGACAGCAAAAGACAGTATCGAGTCCATTTTTGTGAAAAGCGAGATGGTATTTGTAATACAATGAAATTCTCGCTTTTTTTTTTTTAAAAGCAAAACTGCACGGACTTACTGTTTGTTGTTCTTGTGTGTAATACTACGAAAAAATAAAAATCTTGCTGTAACTCATTCGCGGCCAGCCGCATCCGGATGCGCGGCATAAGCCGCGCATCCGGATGCGGCTGCCCGCGAATGAGTTAACCCCTTCCTTGCTACCGAACGTACATGTTTGTTTCTGAAATCTTTGTTCATTCAACGACCAAACTGAAGCCGGCACAACCGTCCGCAAGAATACTGGGGGTACACGTTGGTCTCAGCAAGAGGCATAGATCCTCATGAGCCCCCGCAGTCGCGGGAGCTCATGAGGATCTAAGTCTCTTGCAGTTGGATCGTGTTCACGTATTTATGAACAGTAAAGGGGTTAAATTAACTTAAATTTACGAAGCCGGCAAATCGACTTACTGTCTTTTGTAATAATAATTTAAAAAAAAAAAAAAACTTCCTTTAAACGGACTTACTGCCTTTTGTAATACAATGAAAAATTTAAAATGATTCACACTGACACACACACACACACACACACACACACACACACACACACACACACACACACACACACACACACACACACACACACACACACACACACACACGCATGAACTTTCTCTCGTTTGCCTTGACAGTGCAGTGTTACTGGCATGTCTGGCTTGGCCGCGGCTGTCAAAAGTGTAGGCTACAGGCAGCGATCATGTTTCGAGTGATCCGCTGCGTTCAATACTGACCCAGCTCGGAAAGCCAGCATCTCTAGAACAACTTTCTTGCCTGTGGCGGGAGTTATGCTACGGGGGAAATGACTCTGTCCATCCTTTGGCTGTCGGTAGCGGTTTTTGTCACGATGATTCCTGCAGGAATCATCGTGACAAAAACCGCTACCGACAGCCAAAGAGTTAAAGAAGGGGGGGGGGGGGGGGGGTATGCTATTAGTTATAGTTCTACGTATAAGACTTGTTTAGAGCGATCACCCTTATGGCAGGTCACCTGTCATTAAAGACCATCATTTATGTTGTGCGAACCTGTTTTCAGCGGCCACACTTATGCGAGATTATCTGTTATTAAAGACCTGCATTTACGTGGCTGTAGCTACCCAAATGATGATCTTTAACTCACTCTGCCTGAGGTACGAAATACCCACATTTTTTAGTTATCCTCTGAGGAAGACATTACATTCCAGGAGACAGATCGACCATGATAGTTCAAGGGTGGTGGCAGAATAGCTTGACGCCTGTAGGCGTCAGGCGTCAAGCTATTCTGCCACCACCCTTGAACTATCACGGTCGAGCCATATTTTGCTGTGGTGTGTCACGGGCAGAATGAGTTTATGACAGGCGAGACGTCTCTTGAGACAGTGCCCAGGAAAAACTTGACGACGGATTTGTTCAGGTAGCATGTCCGTTATAAGGTCCTGGTAAATCAAAGTGGCACAGTTGCACTGCGGACGAATTGATCAGTGTTCATGTCAGTCATACTTCATAGGTAAAAGCTCTCCATGCCCCCCATAACGCACACCGACGCTGCTAGGGCCGTCCATTATCACTCCTGTACCGTGGACGTTAAACCCCGAACTAACTAACTCTTGAGACAGTACCTGTCTTAAAGGCCCACTACCGCCGTAACTGTTCAAAGATGCCCTTCTGTAAGAGATGGTTACAAAACGCTACACGGGTCTAGCTGTGGTTCACTATGATTTAGACACAGGACAATCAATGTCAGCAAGCGTTGTCTTAATATCAAGTAACCTGACGATGACTCCACTCCGTTCTATTATACAACGGTATCAATACGAGAAACAGCTAAAAATAGATTGACACGCTAACGGGTGCGCAGAATAAATAAGTGCGATTACGCGTGTGCGTTTGCTGCATGTCCAAACTGCCGTTAAAGCTCATTAGCTGTGTCCACAAGGCATAATGAATACAAATGGTGCTGAAATGTGTCTTCAGATTTATTCTTAATGGTACTTTAACCCTTTTCATTCTGATACACTGCTCCTTGAATTACAATGACTAAGATATTTCAAGGGTGGTGCCAGAATAGCTTGGCGCCTTGAACTAAAATGTTTGATTGATCTCCTAATATGTTATGTGGCCTTCATAGGACAATAAGCAAATTTTTAAAAAAATCAGCCGCAGGATGTAATGGGTTAAAGATCACGTTTTTCTTGCAGAAAATATGGTTAGTAATAAAATGTATTACTGTGGTAGTATTGGGATGACACATTGAGTTTGAAGGTTAGGCCCCTACAATTACCAAAAGGTTGAAAATTCTCAAAAGGTTATAATTCCCAAAAGGTTAAAATTCCCAAAATGAGGTTAAACCACCAGAAAGCTGGTAAAGCTGAAGTCAAAGTCAACAGGTCAATATGAAGTTGACATTTTTCATCGTAGGGTTAGAAACGTTGGATTTTTTCCTCAGAAAACTGCACACCGGTTCAGCAGACAAATCGACCACTGTAGTTGAAGGATAGTTCATAGTCTGTCCCGGCTACTAAATACACTGTTCATTTTTGCACGTGCAGTTTAACCCATATCATACTGAGACCGCTAAAAGCTTCAAATTTGCACACTGCCATACGCAAGCTACATTATAGTACTGACAGATAAGGATATAGACCAATGGCTTTAGTTCAAGGGTGGTGCCAGAATTGCTTGCCGCCTAGAGGCGCCAAGCTATTCTGGCACTACCCTTGAACTATTTTAGTCAAACGTATTTCACACACTGGTGTATTTCGAAGGATAAGGGTTAACCCTACTTCTGATATTCGAAAAAAAGTCTGTTGAAAAATCTATTCTCCCTGCTAAAAAGTCGCTGGTCTTAATTTAAATAGAGGTCAACTCTGAATCAAACATTGCACGGACCTCTAACATTCCGTGGATTCATACACCCGACTCTGCAAGAAGCGTGTATTATCATGGCATTAGTCCCTGCACCGGATGTATGGGCTCATGAGAATCTTGCAAATAAAGCACACTAAGATGTCCGACCTACGCATCGCCGCATCGTTTCTTTGACTCAAAACCCGGCTGGGAAATACAAATTTACAAACAACTCCCACTAACCCTTTTAGTCATCCCGGCTGATACACCCATTGTTTGAAATACATTTTACTATGACTTCTTCAAGGGTGGAGCCAGAATAGCTTGGCGCCTGACGCGCCAAGCTATCCTGGCCCCACCCTTGACCTAAAATGGTTGATCTATCTCCTAATCTGTAATGTAACCTTCATAGGACAATAAGTAAAAAATAAAAATAAAAAAATTCAGTCAAACCCGCTCAGGCCATGCAATGTCGGAGTAAAGTGGAGCATTTGATCATGATCCCCTGCGGCTGTATGGGCTCATAAGAATCCCCGTCTCCTACAGATAAACTAGACTAGATCACCCACGTACGCATCGCATCGTCTCTTTGACGAAACCAGGCTGGGATATATACTGACTACAAAACTGAACTACAAATAAGTCCCCTCAGTTTTGACAGAGACTGGTCTCCGATAGGAAATGCGCAGTGGCTGGAAAAGTCAAGAAATAGAGATTGGCCCAGAGGAGACGATGAGTCATAAGATGGCCAGTGCAGCCGTCCCGTCCCGGGCCGTCCCGGACCGGGGGTTAGGACAAGGTAGGCCGAGAGACGGGGCGGGGCAGGGCAACTCCCGGGGGGTGCAGAGGTGAAAAAACCGCTTTCAGCCGCGCCACGCGGCGCAGATTCTCTCGGTCTCACTCGCACGAGTGTGCCTAAATCCTGCTTGCGCAGGACTTAACTAACTCCGTTACTGATCTTCCACACAGATTGTGTTGTTGAAATAACTGTAAAATCAATGTTGAAGATCCCCAGTCGTCTGTGGAACGTGGACCCAAAGTCAGTGGTTACATCAAGAGGCATAGATCCTCTTGTGCCCCCGCAACTGAGAGGGGGCTCGTGAGGATCTATGCCTATTGCAGCGTTTGGGGTCGTGTTCATTTTTTTCTCGGCGGTGAAAGGGTTAAGCTATCGTGCGATGGAGGCCCGCGCGCATATAGCCTAGCCCTTCGCTTAGAGGTATAGATTGCTGTAGTCAAACTTTTCTGTTAAAACACTGAACTGAAGTGATACATCTAGATTGACTTGCATAGGCTATTAGGTAGTTT
>BTPG01000004.1:193171672-193214172 GCA_036245525.1 Semisulcospira habei | reverse complement strand
CTTTCCATTATACCGGTTCCATTTGGTTTTGTTAAAGAACAAAAAGCGTTGTCTAAGGAGCTGTTTCCAAACAAGCGCTTCTCTTCAAAGTGCACGGCAATTCCCACCCAGGTAGTCTCTTATGGCGCGCCTAGTTCATCTGCCGTGCTCCTTCATTCGAGTTGCCGGTACTCCTCTCTTATGGCGCGCCTAGTTCATCTGCCGTGCTCCTTCATTCGAGTTTAATCAGTGATGGTCGCTCGTTCGTTCTTTCGTTTGTCCTTCCCTTCTTTTTCCCTTGATTGATTGATTGATTGACTGATTCCCGCAGTCGTGATCAGTCTCCTGTCAGTCTGTCAGTACGTCCGTCAGTCTATCTGTCTATCTGGCTGTCTGCTTAGTCAGTCTGTTAATCAGTCAGTCAGTCATTCAGTTTGTCTGATTTTCAGTCAGTCAGTCATTCAGTCAGTCGGTCTGTTAGTCAGTCAGTCATTCAGTTTGTCTGATTTTCAGTCAGTCAGTCGGTCAGTCACTGTCAGTCAGTCAGTCAGTCGGTCGGTCGGTCGGTCGGTCGGTCAGTCAGTCAGTCAGTCAGTCAGTCAGTTAGTCAGTCGGTCGGTCGGTCGGTCGGTCCGTCGGTCGGTCGGTCGGTCGGTCGGTCAGTCAGTCAGTCAGTCAGACAGTGTGTTTGTCAGTCAGTCTGTGTGTTTTTCAGTCAGTCAGTCAGTGTGTTTGTCAGTCAGTCAGTGTGTTTGTCAGTCAGTGTGTTTGTCAGTCAGTCAGTCAGTGTGTTTGTCAGTCAGTCAGTCAGTGTGTTTGTCAGTCAGTCGGTCGGTCGTCGGGTCGGTAGGTCACTCAGTCAGTCTCATATTTTCAGTCTGTCTGTATGCCAGTCAGTCCGCGTGTGCGTCAGTCCGTCTGTATGTCTGCGTGTCAATCTGTCTGACGATCTGTCAGTCAGTCTGCCTGTCTGTCTTGTCTGTCAGTCTAGTCTGTCTTCAGCCTGCATTCAGTCTTGCCACGTGCTGTACGTCTCCACGCAATTTCCCAGTCAGCAAAGATCTTCGGACCGACGTCGGTTGTATTGGGCCCGCGCGTGCGACCGACGTCTGTCCTCGGACCTTTGCTTAGCCGGGGAGATTACGGTACCGTTTCTGCTTGTCTAGACTCCACTCGGAGATCTACACGTAACCGCAATTAAGACCTGACTGTCAGTAGCAGCTGGCACCGAGCTCGGCCAGCAAAGAGGCTAAGGTTCGCACGAGCCCCTGCGACTGCAGAGGCGCATGAGAGTCTATGCCTCTTTGCAGATTGAGGGGTGTGGAGGGAGGGGTGGCTTGTAGACGGAATCGGCGTCTGAATCGTTGGCGCATACAGTGCAGGATAAAAGACGAAGTGAATGAAAAGTTGCATCTCTCTCTCTCTCTCTCTCTCTCTCTCTCTCTCTCTCTCTCTCTCTCTCTCTCTCTCTCTCTCTCTCTCTCTCTCTCTCGGGTCAAGTAATGGAACTGCCCGCAGTAGGAACTGTATTTTGAGGCGTCTGTAACTGGTCAAAGGCTTACCGCAGTTGAGTCCTTGGCGCAAAGCAAAACTGGCACTGCCCTTGAATTATCATGGTCGAGCCGTATCCTAAAACATAGTTGTGAAATCCCCCATTCTAAACTTTGGGAAATGTGGAGTTGGGGTTACATGGAATAAAGTTCCTCTTTTTCTATTACTGACGGTACGGTTCGCGGAAAAGACGCCGGATGGTATCAGTAGGAGTCCGTCAGCGAGTTAAACTTTACACACAAACTCTCCACTAAGCCAAACTCAGTTGCAGTGCGGCACATAATCGCATGTGTGAGCGTAGTCCGGCGCAAGTCACTCCAGTGTAGACTGAGCACCTTGCTTAGTGGCTAGCAAAGGGCTATACACTCACTCATGCAACTGGAGGCCTGCACAGGGGCCAGTTGCATGAGTGAGCTTAGTGGCGGATGCGCCAGCCACTAAGCAAGGTGCTCCCCTATGTATAGCAGAGCACCTTCCTTAGTGGCTGGGGCAGCATGAACTCATTCTACCCCAACACCGAAATCCTTAAATTTTGCCCTTGTCCTCTGAAGACTGCATTGCAGTGCAGGACACAGATCGACCATGATAGTTCAAGGGTGATGCCAGAATAGCCTATGGGCGCCAAGCTATTCTGGCATCACCCTTGAACTATCATGGTCGATTCTTATCTTCCTGTGGTGTGTCTGGGGTAGAATGAGTTTTAAACGCCCACTACCGCCGTAACTGTTCATGAAGATACACCTCTGTAACAAACGGTTACGAAACGCAACGCACAGGTCTAGTTATGGTTTGGACACAGGACTGAGAATCCAGTTCAGCTCACGTCGTCTTAATATCAAGTAACCTGACAATGACTCCACTCCTTTCTATACCGAAATACAGTGTTATCAGTACGAGAAAAAGCTAAAAATATTTTGAAACGCTACTGAACGGCTGCACAGAAAAAATAAGTGCGATTACGCATGTCATGTGCTGTTGCTGCCTGTCCAAACTGCTGGTTACAGTTCATTAGGTGTGTCGACAACTAACAAACACAAATGGTGCAGAAACGTGTCTTCGGATTATGCGAAATGGTACTTTAAGCTCACTCATAGAAGGTCAGCTCAGGGCTACTCAAATTACTAGCGAGCATGGCCGGTGAGGGCAAAGGCTCAACAATTACAGCTCATATGGAGTGCCTGTTTGGCCTGGTCTCTCTCCTCGATCTCTGTCTGTCCGTCCGAAATCGTCTGCAGTTGGCTCTGGAACTGAAACTTATACAGTAGAACCTGTTTTGATGCACCCCCGCTTTGGTCTGATAGACGCGTTTGGCTATAAAGAGAAGCTTTGAAGGGCAAAAAGGTGACACCTGTCCTTAACGACCATCATTTAGGTGGCTACAACCACCTAAATGATGGTCTTTAATGACGAGGGATCTCTCGGAAGGAGGGTCGCTCAAAACAGGTACTGCTGTCTACCCCTCTTTGCATCTCTGTACATAAAGGTGTCCGCGGGTTACGTTAGACTGAAAAGTGTCTGAAACTTGTACATAGCCGCCACAAGCCACGTAGGCAATATATACACTCGCGGTTGGTTTTTTTTTTCACCAGCAAGAGACATAGATCCTCATGAGACCCTGCAGTCGCGTGGGGCTTATGAAAATCCCTGCCTCTTGCTGATGAGTTTTCACTATTCAGTGAAGACGGGCGGGCTGGAAGCGTATAAGTCTGTAGACCTCAACCATCGGGTGTCGTTCCCGGCAGAACTGAGGACCGTCTTAACTGTCTACAGAGGCAAAGACTGTCGTGAACAGAAGAAGCCGCCGCAGGAACACGTGAGAATCTGCGAGAATCTAGGCCTCTTACTAGCCTTTGCTAGGACTGATTTTTGTTAGAAACAGCTTTCTCCTCAGAAGAAGGAATGATAAAGGGTTTTGAAGTGTTGCTGTACGCGGCAGACGATAGACAGACACGTGTTCCTTCCATCCACTGACAAGAGTAACAACATTCACAAGAGACCCTAGAGAGTACAAGGGAGCTTGTGACTCTGTGCTTTTTTGCAGTAGACGTTTGCTGCTCCCTAACTCCGCCCACTCCCCCCCCCTTCCCCCCCCCCCCCCCGCACTTATAATTATTCTCAGAAGGAGGTAGACATTAGGAGTTCATGCATCACTTCTAGACGGTAGACGTCACGTCATTTGTTTGGGTGCTTCTCCGGCCGTAGTCCCGTGACCCGACCCATTCAAGGGCGGTAAACTTTGGCGAGAGTGGTTGCGGCCCCTGACGGCCCGACTGCTGTTCCGGACAAACGACTGATGAAGCGTCTGATTGGCTGGGGTAATATGCTGTTTGATTGGCTGTTGTTTGTTAAGAGAGGGAGTAATATGACACTTGTGCGAATCTTCTTGGATTAGTTCCAAGGAAAAAGAAAAAAAAGGAACAAACTAGAAAATAGCGAGGAGGTGGTTGGATGGGGAAACGGTCAGTGTCAGTAGCACGCCCAAACTGAAGGTTCTTACGCTAAATCGACCCCGGGGTCAATGACGCCAAAGTCAGTCCGGCTTGAGAATAGACGTTGTTAGAGAAAATACCAGGAGTACGTCAGTAATAATAATAAAAAAAAACTATTAAAAAAACCTGCACGTCTTCTGACGCAAACAGTAGATTAGAAGTCGGCCGGACAAACATGTGATCCCAATGCGCAGTAGGCCATAGCGGGGAGGCCAACGTCGGCCGCCGTTGGCCCACGCAAGGCCGTGTGCGGGCCAACGGCGGCCGACATCGACCCGATGCCCGCTTTGCGCATTGGGATATTAGTCACATATTCGTCAAGAGTTGCTTTAATCTTTAATCTGCCGTTTGCATCAAAAGACGAACAGTTATTAAAAAAAAAAAAAAAAAAAAAAAAAAAGTTCCTGAATTTCTGTTGGTCTTTGCAGAGGAGAAGAGTGGTGGTGTTGTGATGTACACAACCGGCGTTGTGGGCCGAGCTTGCGTTCGGCCCATTCTGGAGTGACTCGATACACCGTGAAACAGGAGGGGGAGAGGGAAGGGAGTGGGGGGTGGGGGGGGGGAGAGAGAGAGAGCGGGGAGGGGGTGGGAATTGGGAAAAGGAAGGGTAAGATACATCATATTTATGACAGAGGCAAAAGCCGGTAAACCTGTAAAGCTTAGATTACACACACACACACACACACACACACACACACACACACACACACACACACACACACACACACACACACACACACACACACATACACACACACACACACGCGCGCGCGCAAGCAAGCACAAACACGCACGCATGCACGCACGCACGCATACACACGCAAGTACGCACGCATACACTCACACACGCACGCACACACACACACACACACACACACGCACGCACGCACACACACACACACGTACACACACACACACGCACACAGCACACACACACACACGCACGCATGCACACGCATATATATGCTCAAACACAAATACATACACGTACGCACACGCGCATGCACATATGCGCCTACTCCCTCCCCCATCCCCCGCCCCCTCCCCCCCCTCCCCCCCCCCCCCCTCCCCCCCCTCCGCACGCACACACACACACACACACACACACACACACACACACACACACTCACACACACACAGACACACACATTGCACTGCCTCTGTGTGCATTCTGGTCAGTGGTGTGTCATATCATTCTGTAATGGCTAAAGACATTGAATCACACAAATCCAACAGTGATCAATTTCGGCCCGAACACAGTTTACACACCGTCTAGACCTGTAGGTAATAAAAACCCTGAACTCCTTCCATCTGCAAGAAACATAGAGTCTCATGAGCCCCTGCAGCTAATTATTACTCTGAGGATGCTGCCTAAACCCCTTCAGCCGCAAGAGGCGTAGATCTTCATATCCCTTGCAACTGCGGGGGCACATGATGATCTATGCCTCTTGCTGACACCAGGTTTCATCCATGTTCCTTGGGCGATTGTGGCTTTTGTTCGTTGAATGAAACAACATCTTACGCCCTTTTCAGGGGGAGGTAGTTAGGCGTGTGCACGTCTGGTCACCGTGATCCCGTCCTCGGTCATTTTACTCCATAAGCCAGTCTTGGCGACCGTGCACCCACCGCCCCTCAGTACTCTATAAGATGGGCTTCAAAATGTACCTTAGTATGTCCTGCGATGTTTAAGCCATATTCCCCTAAACTCCATGCTCTTCGAGGATGCTAAAATGAGCTTGAGAAACAGTTTCCTCTAAATAAATCAGAATTCATTCCAGAAGCCCAACTCAGGCACTATTATGTTAAGGCACACCTTCTGTGTCCTCTGCGAAAAACAGAATGAAAAAAATATTGAATCTCTGGCTCACAGTGAAGGTATTTGTGCACCCAGTAAACGGCCAGTTTCGGGAAATCACAACAAATAAAATAAAATAAAAATAATGTCAGATGCCTTCAGACATTTTCTATAGGAACAAAATGTTTAAACGGAGGAGTATGACGTAAGCAATTTTTATGATTATTTTGCGTTCCTTTGCATACTGGTAAATTGGGGGTAGGGCAGCAGATTTAGCCACTGTGGCCCCCTAAATGCATCACAGCATCATACAATCAGGTTGGGAGTAACTGTGGTATTCTATCCTAACCATTAAAACTTAAAAAAAGACCTATCAGTTGTATACAAAATTTCTGAGGGCATCGGAAACAAAGTACGTTTCCCAATTCGGCAATTTTAAAGGGGAAAAAGCTATCATTCACCACGAACGTATCGTAAAGGATGCCGACTTTCCTCATTTTATTGCACTTTATGCTCACGTTATTGAAATGTAATAGGTAAAGAGAGGTCAAAATGAAATACAATGACTTTAGTAACTTTTTTTCTAATTAATTTCGTGTAAATTTACAACTTGGGGGTAGGGATACAAAAACAATCACTGTGGCACTCACAGTAATCACAGCATCACCTAGTTAAGTTCATAATAATTGTGACGGCCTGCTTTAATGATGTAAGTCTGAAAATGGAGTGCCAGTGCTATAGAAAATGTCTGAAGGCATCTGACACATTATTTTTGTCTTATTTTGTGATTTCGCGGAATTGGCCGTTTACCGTCTAGGTGCACAAATACCTTTACTATGAGCCAGAGATTCAATATGTTTTTCATTCTATTTTTCGCAGAGGACACAGAAGGTGTGCTTTAACATAACAGTGCCTGAGTTGGGCTTCTGGAATGAATTCTGATTTATTTAGAGGGAAATGTTTCTCAAACACATTTTAGCTTCCGCGAAGAGCGTGAATTGGGGGTACCCTTGCGCCATCGGCTATATCTCTGGTGTGTTCCTAAGGATTTTAGGGGAACATGGCTTAAACATCGCAGGACATAGTAAAGTACACTTTGAAGCCATCTTATAGAGTACTGGGGGGGGGGGGGGGAGAGCAGGGGGTGGGGGGAGTACTGGGGGGAGGGGTGCATGGTGGACCGGGCTAGCTCTTGGACTATTTTCAGAGATATGATTTGCTTATATTCAACAGCCTTGTCTGGTAAAGTGTAACAGCATATTCGGATATAACTAAAACGCCAACAGTTGACGCTGGGCACGATGGGGATTCGTGCTGGCCTGTGATTTTGGACCTGACGGCTGACGCCATAAGGTCCAAAATCACAGACCAGCTCACGGTCTGGGCGGTAATTGACAGACCGCAATAACGGGTGATGTAAATTTATGTGAACCCAACCCCGGCCCGCCAACACTGGACGGGACTATCAGGGCCTTGACCCCACAGTGTCCGATCCTTGTAGCTGGACTGACACAGCGGCCGGCGGGTGAGTCATCCACGCCAGTGTCGCACCAACAACCTCCGGCCGTCGGCCACCAATACTACTACGACTACAACGACTGCGGTCACCACCACCACCACAACAACCACTGCCGCCGCCGCCGCCGCCGCCGTAACCTCTACTGCTAGCGTTAGTCCTGTTTGCCGTTGCCTTCTCTACTGCAAAGATTTGTGATATGTTGCACAACTCTCTCTCTCTCTCTCTCTCTCTTTCTCTGTTTGTCTCTCTCTAGTTCTCTCTGTCTGTCTCTGTCTGTCTGTCTCTCTCTGTCTCTCTCTGTCTCTGTCTGTCGCAGTGTCTGTCTCTGCCTGTCTCTGTCTGTCTCTCTGTCTCTCCTGTCTCTCTGTCTCTGTCTCTGTCTGTCTGCCTGTCTGTCTCTCTCTCTCGGCTCACTCTCTCCCCTCCCCCTCCCTTTCTCTCTCTCTCTCTCTCTCTCTCTCTCTCTCTCTCTCTCTCTCTCTCTCTCTCTCTCTCTCTCTCTATCGATTCTTGGTCCATTATTGTTCTCTGTCTTTATAAACGACCTTCCATTACATATATCTGACTCCAGTGTAACTTGCAGTCTTTTTGCAGACGATGGAACACTGGACGTTTCGTCATCAGACGTAACATGTATGGTGAAGATTCTCCAAGACAGTTTAAATGAGATATCTGAATGGTGCAGACATAACGCCATGATACCTAATCCCACTAAAACCAAATGCATGCTGATTACCACACGGCAAAAGCATCAGTTGAACCCCCCTCCCCTTCAACTAACACTTAACGGCCAGCCTGTGGAGCAAGTCAGAGAACATCGCGTGCTTGGAATCAACTTAGACGACAAGTTGTGCTGGCAAGGCCACATTACTAAACTGTGTAAAATAGTATCTAAAAATGTATTCCTCCTGTCGAAATTGAGACATTTTGCTGATGAGCCAACAAGGAAACTCTTCTACTATGCCCATATTCAGTCACATTTGGATTATGCCTCATCTATTTGGGACGGTAGTAGCGACGCTAATTTAAAAAGTCTGAACTCGCTCCACAGAAGAGCCATTAAACTTATTGTTGACAGACCCTCAGAAGTCATTAATACTGACAATAAGTTCAAGCTGTTAGACATTTTGCCACTTGAAAAACAGTTTAAGTATAATAAGTTGGTGCTCATGCGCAAAATCACCCTATCAGAAACACCAGCCTATCTCAATAGTTTGTTCCACTTTGCTCATACGAGGTCCAGTCGAACACCAGGGAACAATCTTGTTGTACCGATGCCTCGACTGGACATTTATAGGTCGTCGTTGTCCTATTCTGGTGCAAAGTTATGGAACTCCATTCCTGCGGATGTTAGAGCCGCGCCATCACTTAAAACTTACAAGACCAAGCTGCTCAAACATCTAGACAAAACTTAATTTTTCTTTTATTTTTTTTATTTTTATTTTTATTTTTACATGTAGCACTCCATGCCTTATGCGGCATTTCCCGGATAGTCTGCATTCTCTTCTAACATTTATGAACGCATGTAATATACCGCTGGCATTCCAGCAAGCCGCATTATGTAATATCCATGACCCCATGGGCTCGGCTGGCCAGACAGGATGCCGTCCATAGACACAGCATTGGGCGCTCGCGATGCGTGGCAGTGCTGTGGTTTCTTCGCGTCGACCCGCGCGCGCGGTGGTTGCGGGATCGCTATACAAGTCTAGTCTAATTTCATGGCAGACTATAGCATCTAACTGTGCGCGGCGGGTTTAGTGGCGCGGGGAGGCCGCTATCGCGTGTGTGTGCGGGTGTGTGCCTTTATCTGTGTCAGTGTGTGCAAGTGTATGTGTGTGCACGCGCGCATTCCTACGTGCTTGCGCACGCGCGCGCGCGTGTGTGTGTGTGTGCGAGTGTGTGTGTGCGTGCGTGTGTGTGTGTGTGTGTGTGTGTGTGTGTGTGTGTGTGTGTGTGTGTGTGTGTGTGTGTGTGTGTGTGTGTGTGTATGCCTGTTTACGTTTGTTGGAGTGAGTCGCCGTGTTGATTTTTATGATGAGAACAATAGCGGTTTTATGTACAAAATCCTTTATACTTTTTATATTTGCTGTAGTATAGTTTTAAGTGATAGAATGTATGTGTACATGATATACTGATGTGTGTGTATGTGTGTGTCAGTGCGTGTGTGTGTGTTATTTTATGTACGTTATTTTGTTTTGTAGTGTGTAGCAAGGACAAGAATGAAAACAGGTCTGCGCACCTATTCTTTTATCCTTGGAAAATAAAGTTTCATTCATTTCATTCATTCTCTCTCTCTCTCTCTCTCTCTCTCTCTCTCTCTCTCTCTCTCTCTCTCTCTCTCTCTCTCTCTCTCTCTCTCCCCGCTGTGAGATGACCTTACAATAATAAATAAATCAGCGCAATAAATAGTCGCTTTATCCCAATTGAAAATCGGCTCAAAGCGCCGCCGCGAACTGAACCCAACAAGCACGCTCACGTGAATCACACGCATTCAGTCACACACTGTACGTAAACACAGAACATTCACGAGGTGCTAAGGGCAAGCTCAAACTAGCTGCTGAAGTTTTGGAAATTTAAATCGTTTGTATTTGAAATTTGATACCAAAGTCGTGGGGGAGGAAGAGCCGGAGTACCCGGAAAAAGAACCCCCGACGGTCCGCCCGAAGTAACGGTGACACTTATAGAAGAGAAAATTACGACGCTGGAACCGGGTATCGCTGAACCTCGCACTCTAGCATTGGTGGCAGGCGCTTTTACTGCTGCGCCACGCCCCGCCGCCTTAGTCGCGATAAACCCAAGTAACTAACTCTAGCTGTCTCTCTTTCTCTTACTGTATTTGTATTGTTACCTTTTCTGATGTTATATTTTAAATGTTATTAAGGACAGACACGTAAAAAGGCCTTTATGCCTACTGTCTTCAAGTCCTTACAAAATAAAGTTTCATTTCGGTTCAGCTCTCTGTTTCACTCGGTCGCTGTCTGTCTGTATGTCTGTCTGTCTGTCTGTCTGTCTGTATGTCTCTTTGTTTTACACTGTCTCTGTCTGTCTGTGTCTGTCTGTGTCTGTCTCTGTATCTATGTCTCTCTCTTCCTCTCTCTCTCTCTCTCTCTCTCTCTCTCTCTCTCTCTCTCTCTCTCTCTCTCTCTCTCTCTCTCTCTGTATTTTTGTTTTACTCTGTCTCTGGCTGTCTGTCTATGTCTTTCTGTCTGTCTCTTTGTTTCAATCTATGTCTGTCTCTGTCTCTCTGTTTCTCTGTCTCTGTCTCTGTCTCTCTGTCTCTGTCTCTGCCTGTCTCTGTATGTCTCTGTCGCTGTCTGTCTGTCTCCTCTCAGTCTGTCGCTGTCTGTCTGTCTGTCTCTCTCAGTCTCTGTCTGTCTGTCTGTCTGTCTGTCTCTCTCTCTCTGTCTGTCTCTCTCTCTCTCTCTCTCTCTCTCTCTCTCTCTCTCTCTCTCTCTCTCTCTCTCTCTCTCTCTCTCTCTCTCTCTCCGATTGTGTGTGCTGCACGCCAGATGGCCATAAATCCGCCGCTGAACACTCAGGTAGTTCTGGTCATTTCCGGCTAATTAGTCACCAAGTAAGCAAAACAACTACTGGCCAACGTCGGCCGCAGTGGGCCCGCGCACGACCGTGTACTGGTTGTGTACTGCACGACTGTGCGCGGACGTTGGCGCGTAGTTGTTTTGCGTTCTGGGCAACCATCGTCATCCTCCATACCAGCTTAGACCTTTGCTTGGGTTCAGTTTCACTTCAAGTTCAACTTAATTAAACCCTTGTAACCCCAAGGCCGCACTTCCCAAATGTTGGAGATGTCACCTAACGGCTATGTATCAGTTGCAGGAGATAATTCAAAGGTAGTGCCAGGCGCCAGGCTAATTCGGCACTACCCTTGAATTATCATGGTCGACTGCCTGACCATTAACGCCCTACAGCACTATATCATCCATCGCCTGCTTTTATGCGTCTGGGCTAAATAGGTTTCAACACACTGCACTGCCCTAGGAAGGCAAAAGGCAATAAGTCTGTTCCATTTTAACCCATTCAGCCCTGACGCCCTACAGCAGGAGATGGGTCGACCATGATAATTCAACGGTATATGGTGCCAGATTAGCTTGGCACCTGTCGGCGCCAAGCTAATCTGGCACTACCCTGAAATTATCATGGTAGATCCATCTCCTGCAACTGGTACATAGTCGTTAGATGACGCCTCCAGAATTTTCGAAATACTGCCGTGGGGCTGAATGAGTTAATGAAAATCGAGCTTGTTATTGTATTACAATAAAAATATCGGACATGATGTCTTTAACCTTCACAAAGCAGTGCAGGTGCTATTTTTTTTTCTATTCCGTGTCGACGTACCGTACTGCAATACTGACTTTGTGGCTGTGGGTTGTGATTTCTATCGGTCGCCAAAGGGTTAACGCATTGTGAATGCAGAATGAATGAACGAACGAATGGTGACTAGTGTAGCACATTCAGCTTGACCGCTAGCACTTTGTCAAATTTGATTGATTGATTGATGGATGGATTGATTGATGGACGGACTGATTGATGAACTGATCGATTAATTGATTGGTTGATTGATTGATTGATTAATGAACTGATTGATTGACTATTGATTGATTGATTGATTGGTTTGTCTGACTGTTGCAGGTGTGTGGGACACGTGTGTCGGTGTGGTGTCAGACGGGTTTTGGTCGGTCGGGATTCGAACTTACAACTCCATGGGCACGACGCACACCCAGCTTGACAACTCGGGTCACACCGACACTCGCTTCTTCTTCACACTCAAGACCGCACGTGCGTCGCACGCCACCACTCTGTACGCGCACAGACGCTACGAGCCTGGTACGTTTATATAGGCATATATGTATCTATACAGACGACCAAAATCATCGGAAACATCGGATTCCCAAAATGACGCATTTCTTTTGCCCGTCAGAATGTTTTAGTAACGAGTGTTGCGTGTTAGTCAGCGGCGAAGCGGCGTCGTGTGCGTCCTTAGTTTGAGACATCCTCGTGGGGTTAACTCCTTCACTGCCAGCGGTCGCGAACTTGTATCTTTGAAGTCATTGTAAAACATCTAAGGAACTTGGACACAAAGTGGTCTCAGCAAGAGGTATAGATCCTCATGAGCCCCCGCGATAGCGGGGGCTCATGAGGATCTATACCTCTTGCAGCTGGTTGACCTTGTCCATTTTTCTCGGCAGTGAGCGGGTTAACTGTTGGATTGTTAATTGCTAGGACGGAACATATCACAGCAATCACGGCGTTCAGCCGAGACGTCAAATGTGTTCTGCTTGCACCGTGAACAAGCTAGCCTTTTCTGCCGATTCTGATTTTTCGAGGTCTTCCATTTTGCTGCCTAAACTTGTGGACATCTCTATTTTGCAGGCGCGTGGACCCACTTGGTGGCCGTGTACGACGGACACAAGATGGCGCTCTACGTGAACGGCGCTAAGGTCAAGGTCAGCGAGCAACAGACCAGGGACGTCTTCCCAGGAGGATCGGCTCTTTGTCTAGCCTTGACCTTGGGCGGGGGTGCAATGTCCTCTGCAAGTGTTGGGGTCAGTGGAAAAGGGGCAACAAACATAGGAGTAGGGTCAAGGTCATCGAATGAAGGCCGTTTCCGAGGTACTGTGGACGAAGTGCGGGTTTGGGGACGTGCTCTTAGTCACAGCGAAGTTGTGGAGAGTGTTAGGAGAGTGATGGGCGAGAAACAAGGAGCAGACTCTGGAACAGGTCCTCAGACGTCAATAGCATCACCGTCCTCATCGTCTTTATCTTCATCATTGTCGTCGTCGTCGTCGTTTTCTAGTCCTGCTGGTGCTCCTCATTCACAAAACATCCGCCTGATTGCACAATCACCGCACTCTCATCCTGACAGCGTTCAGCAAGACGCTAGTCAACCACACCGGGGTGCTTCTCAGCACCGCGCGCATTCCAGTAAGCAATCGATGCACGGGTCGTCGTCGACCGCAGTAGGCCCGCGCACGGACGTGCGCGGGCCTACTGCGGCCGACATCGGGACGAAAACCCATGCTGACTGGGACTCAAGCCAAACAGACCAATCTAATCGACACGGACCCGCTGCTAGTCAAGGTGACAGCGACCGGACTCTTTACCTTCACGACAGTTTTGTCGATCTGAGCAAGTGGTCGCCAGATGACGAGGGAGGTCGCTCCGCGAGTCTGGTGCCCTCTGACCTTCACCGACCTTCCCACGACCTCTCTGTGACCGTACCAATGTGTGGGCAGACGCTGTGCGACAGCCCGGAGGTGGTGATGAGCTACGCTAGCAGCTGGCAGCTGCGCGCCCACAAGCAGATCCGCTACAGGGTGGTCAACCTGATGAACGACGACGGCACCAATCCTACCGTCACGGACCTGCAGATCCTCAAGCAGCACGACTCGCTGAACCGCGCCTTCAGGCCCTACAACATCTCTTTCAAGATAGACGTGCACGAGGTCCGCAACACCTCCCTGCAGCAGAGGCTCATCATGTTCGGCTGCGAGCCAGATGACGTGGGGGACAACGTGTGTAATCTCGAGTGCATGCACACGCGGACTGGGGAGGACGGCGGAGATTGCGACAAAATCGAACAAAAATGCGAGCCTCGCAACAAAGGTAACATAGAGTACGCAAACGCTATCGGACCGAACCCGGCCGCGTGCGCGGGCCCACTGCGGCTGGCTTCGGCCCGATAGCCTATTGCAGCGGGCAGAGAAATAACCAACTAAAAAGAAACCCGCTTTGAAAGGTTTATTAATAATGCAACAATAGCAGAGTGCATTAAATCGGTGCTTAACCCATTCAGCCCCGACGCCCTACAGCAGGAGATGGGTCGGACCATGATAATTATCATGGTCGATCCATCTCCTGCAACTGGTGGATAGTCGTTAGATGACGACTTCAAAATTTGGGGCTGTGGGTCTGAATGAGTTAAGTTATCCCAATGGAATATTGGCTCCAAGCGCGGCCGCCATCTGAACCCAATAAGCACGCTCACGTGAAACACGCGCATTCACTCACATACTAAGCATAAACGAATATATTCGCGTGGTACTAACCAACAAAAAAAGAAACACGCTAAAAAGAATGGAAGCAAAGAAGAAAGCACGCTTTGAAACATCGAGTAAAAGCAGGTCACTTTGTAAACTATGTTTTCTTCGTTTCAGAGCATGTTTTCGTTGGCACTTTTTTGGGGTTGGGGGGGGGGGGAGGGTCATTTTACACGTTTGGAAGTTAGGCTTTTGGTATGGATTACGTCTTGAAAGGACAAGCACAAAACAACTCGTCCTTTCCAGACGCGTTTCTTCTTTGTTTATATCTGTTTTTATGTGTATTCATTTTATGCACACAAAAACAGAACCAACAAAGAAGAATTGTACACCCTTGGCATCACCATTTTGGTGTGGACTGCTTGTTCCAGGTAACGGGAGGTGTGACTTCGTCTGTAACAAGCATTACCATGACTGGGACGGTGGAGACTGCTGTCTGCCGGGTCCAGATACCCATTACACCTGTTACGACCCCACCTCCCCCTACAGGTGAGGAACGCTGAATGAACTTATTCATCCCCGACACACCACATCAAGACATGGATCGAGCATGATAGTTCAAGGATGGTGCCAGAATAGTTTGGCGCCCATAGTCGCCAAGCTATTCTGGCACCATCCTTGAACTATCATGCTCGATCTGTCCCTAGAATTGTAATACAGTCCTTCAGAGGGCAACTTCAAAATTTGGGGATTTCTGTCCTGGGGTCAGTAGAATGTAATAAATGTGTGCTCGCCTCTGACCTGAGGCCTTTCGCCTCTGTATTATGGCATGAAATTAATTAATTATGATTATCTTTGCATGCTCTTGATTCTCACTCATTTAGCAATTTTCATTGTTAATGCACCAGCCAGAATGTAATGTAAAATAAGCAGCAAAATAATGTAGAATCATTAATTAATTAATTAATTATTTGCAAAGAAGAAAAAATCTGAAAAAGAAAACTGAACAAAGAAAATAAAAAGAAGAAATACAGGAAAGACAAGGAAAGAAAAACAAAAAGAAAGGTGAAAAAAAAAGAGAAAATGAAATACCATGAGCTACATACACTCCTTGCCGGAACTAAAATTGATCCTCTCTTCAACCCTAGGGCAGTTTTGTACCCATGAAGCCATTCGGGAAAACGTCGACAGGCAACATAAAAGTAAGTGGCGTAAGTGACCGGAAGTGACGTAAACGGAAGTGACGTAAAATAACTTTCGGTGCAAATCATACCTCACGAACGCCTGCCCACTACACTGGTGGAATATAGGCAAACTACCCCATTCACAAGCTGAACTACCGAATGTTTCCGCCGTCGAAGGAGAAAAGGATGTTAAGTACAATACATTCCGTTACACAGGAAGAGGCATAGATTCTCATGAGAGCCTGCACCTGCAGGGACTTATGAGAATCCGTTCCTCCGGCAGATTGCAGGGACTGTATTCCCATTGTTGTGTATGTCTTCAGCTTAAGAGCAGAAGCCGAGACAGACAGATGCAAATACGACATTCCTTTAAACCGAGAGGTATAGATTCTCATGAGTCCTGCGGCTAGGACTCATGAAAATCTATGCCTCTTTACACACGCCGAGGAGGCGTGACTGCTGTGGATAGTCATTAATCTCTTCAATAATATTGTCCGCGTCCCCCATAGAACAGACGGGCTTATCTTCAGGCTTATCAGCGCTCGGCATCGGTCATTGAGAAAACCCTGCCATGAATGGGCAAGACGCTGGGAACGGCTGGGAGAAGGCCCCGCGGAGATCTGGCTTGTCAGACAAGATCGGTGGAAGCTGTCCAGAAGAGTCCTCACAAGATGGACATTAGGCGTGGGAGTAATTGTGCGGTATTTCCCCCGAGTGACTCGTCGACGCTCCTACTATATAAGCAACGAGGAGATGTGTGCGATGGTCTGTGATTTTGGACCTTAAGGCTGGCTGTCGTACGGTCCAAAATCACAGACAAGCACACAGCTCAGATGTATAGATTACATGACGTAGGCAAACTTTGGTTGCACGACGCGACACTATTGGAGCGCTGAATTGCACGAGGTACTGGGTGCAGGTTAGGCTTAACTTTGACGACTTTGATGCCATTTAGCCCGACGCACAACAGCAGGAGATGGATCGATCATAATGATTCAAGAGTAGTGCTAGATTAGATTGGCGAAATCAGGCGCCAAGCTAATCTAGCACTACCCATGAATCATCATTGGTCGACCCATCGCATGCAACTGGTGCATAGCGGTTAGGTGACACCTTTATACTTTGGAAAATGCGGCCTTGGGGTTAAATGGGTTAGTTTCTTTGAATTACAGCATATTTTTTAAAACGTCATTATACCCCAAGACCGAAATCCCCAAATTTTGCCGTTGTTCTCTGAAGACTGCATTGCAGTGCAGGACACAGATCGACCATGATAGTTCAAGGGTGATGCCAGAATAGCTTGGCGCCCATAGGCGCCAAGCTATTCTGGCATCACCCTTGAACTATCATGGTCGATCCTTATCTGGCTGTGGTTGTCTGGGGTAGAATGAGTTAAGTGAGGGTAACTGAAGGCATGAATGAGCTGTTATTTACACCTGCTCAAAAGACAATTTTCTTGAATGAGAAATTGATTAAAATTGCACGTGTTTCGATTAAAACAGTGGATTAAAAGCCCGAACAAACCTGCAATATCGTGTTTCTATGAAAACAGTGGATAAACAGCCCGGACAAACATGCGATATGGCATGTTTGTCCGGGCTTTTTAATCCACTGTTTTCATCGAAACACGTGCAATTTTCACCTACTTCTGATTTCCGAACAATGTCTTATTAGTATTAGTCATAACACAGTAGCACAGTTGGCAGCCGTCCAAAAATCTACTGTCATTCTTCTTAGGCTGGACAGAAGGGACTGTGTCATGCCACAGACAATGACAAGACATACTATTAGTATTTCAAGGTACGTCTAAACCGATAATCCCGGCTGTCTTCCTTTCGTTAGATGTCCCGGCGGGAGATTGAATTGTATGACGGAGCGCGTGGGCGGCATGTATTATAGCGGGCATCCGTGCGATGGTTGGCTCTAAGCCGTAAGGTCTAAAGTCACAGACCAGCACAGTCCATTCCTTGTCAATGAGGTTTCTAGCCAGGAATACTTCCACAAACTATGGCCGACACTCTAACCCGTATCACCAGTAGTGAACTCTTCTCCGCTGGCAAGAAAAAAATTGAACACCACACAACTGCAAGAGTCATAGATTCTCATGTGCCCCCGCAAGTTGCGGAGGCGCATGAGAATCTATGACTCTTGCTGAAAACACTCCGTATCCACGTTCTGTTGACGGCTGGGGATATATTACGTCACATTTACAGTGAAAATCCCAAATAAGAAAGGAACGCGCTCAAAAAGGACAGTTACAGCACAATTTACAATGATTTCCACAGTCAGCGTCCACTGTGTGAAAGAGTTAATGGAACAGCCTGCTTGACTGGGTCTTCGTCACCAAGCGCCCCAGTCTGCAGCAGACGATAGGGCCAAAGTCAGCCGCAGTGGGCCCGCGCACGACTCTGCGGCCGACTTCGGCCCGATGGCATTGGGAGGTGTCTTGCAGATGCAGTTAGCAGGATGACGCGCTAAGCTGTAGGATGCGCTGATTGAAAGACCAGTAATCCCTTAGTTATGGCGAGGAAGAAAAAACGGGGGTGGACGATAGACGGACGATGAAAATGAAGATTCCGTGGGCGGGTGCGTAGGTAGAACCACGGGGGGAGGGGGGGGGGGGGGGGGGGCAGAAAACCTGGGCAAGAGTTAGGCAAGAGTTGTTCCCCTGACTCGGAGCGTCAATAGAAAACTAACATTGTGTATCCAATTGAGTCCTGTCGCTCCGAGTCAGGGGCATAAACTTCGGTTTTCTCCCCCTGTGGTAGAACTGATATCCTCGCAACAGATTCACTGTATTCAACCAAATGTTCTTTCTTTGACTGGAGACGCACCCATATGCGGCAAGTAACAGCGTAAAAACATCGAATCGGTAGCTGCCACCAAGAGGCATCGATCCTCGTGCGCCTCTGCAGTTTAGCGGGAGCGAGTGTTTGGAGGGAGGGGGGGGGGGGAGGCGGGAGGGTGGAGGGATTGGGTGGGGTAGGTTTGTGTGGGAGAAATACTCCCCTGTAGAATCAGCTAGCTGACTTTTCCTTCCAGTCACTTAACACATTCGAGACGTGCCGCTTCCGGATACGCGGCGAATGCCGCGTATCCGGATGCGGCACGTCTCGAATGAGTTAAGTAGTACTGAACAAAGGTATTATAACAGATATCTGAGAACATTTTTGTCTTTCGCCACTAAACAATAAACTCTAAACAGATGACGTAACATAGCAGGGGTACAGTCATCTGTGCTTAGTAACAACTAAAAATATAACGATTTTTGTAAAGCAGAAGTAGGTAAGAAAAAAACCCTGGTTGTCTTTTAACGCAAACTGGATTATAAACGCGGACAAACGTGCGATATTATATATTTGTCCGCACTTTAAATCTATTGTCTGCGCCCCGAACACGTGCAGTATTGACCTACTGATTTCCGTACATCATTAATTGTTGCAGGGGTTATGTGCCGGTGGACCAGTTCCGCGAGATTGTTGGCCTGCGGGCAGACGCTCATCTGAACGTCTTCTTCGCCGCCTGGACCACGGACCACCTGATAGGGCTGGCCACCTTCCCCTGGGAAAAACACATCTACTCCGTGCAAGGTTTGTGCGTAACATTCATTCCTGATGTACTGCTGTAAGAGACGTAGTCAGTCCTTTGGCTGTCGGTAGCGTTTTTTGTCGCGATGATTCCTGTAGGAATCATCGCGACAAAAACCGCTACCGACATCAGAAGGGTTAACCAGCTAGTTCAAGGCTGGTGTCATGAAAAACTGTTCGTCTACACCAAAGCGCGAAGGTCCGAAAGCACCCGTTTTGCTTTTAACATTTGTTGCCGAGAAACAAATTAACACCATCCAGCTGCTAGAAGAATAGATCTTCACGAGCTTCCGCAGTTGCGGGGGCTCATGAAGATTTATGCTTCTTGCTGAAACCAGTTTATACCCATGTTCCTTTGACGGCTGCGGATCTTTGACGTCGAGTTTACAATGAATATAAAAACACAGTCAGGGTCCACTGGCAGTGAATGGTTTACTATTTAACCCATATCGTACTGAGGCTAAAAGCTTCAAATTTGTACACTGCCATATGCAAGCTACATTACAGTACTTATAGATAGGGATATAGACCAATGGCTTTAGTTCAAGGGTAGTGCCAGAATAGCTTGGCGCCTAGAGGCGCCAAGCTATTCTGGCACTACCCTTGAACTATTTTAGTCAAACTTATTTCGCACACTGGTGCATTCCGAATGATTGCGGTTAATGTGTTCCTTCTGGTGTTTTTTTGTGTTGGGTTTGGGTATTTATCCCTGGGGCTGCGGGTGTTCTTCCCGTATGTAGGCCTATTTCCAGTTTATGTTAGGTACTAGATTTAATTTGCGTTATTTATTTGTCGATTGTTTCTTTGATTGTTCTTACATCCACGTTTCTCCTGTCGTCATCATGTCGAATGTCACAGTTGTGCGCGGGCCCACTGCGGCCGTCGTGGGCCCGAAGACGTGTTGCTAGACTGATCAGTCTCTGGTCTTACTCGCCGTTTATCATCCCATTCAGGAGGCACTGTTGTTCAGCCGCAGACGTTCGGCACGGACGGGCAAATGGACAGCCTGGTGCACGAAATAGGTCACAACTTCGGCCTCTGGCACGTGCATCACGGGGTATCGGAGGTCGACTGCAGGTATCACGACACATTGTTTATTTGGTAGCTGTGTTCAGTTAATTGGACCTTTTCAAGATCAGTGAGCCGTCAGTAGCTCGACAACACGAAAGTTGCTGTTGGACGTACGGTAAGGGTTGAAAATTTGCTAGACCATCAGGACTGTTTGCAGGAATACTCCCCGGGGGGACATACTCGGGGAGTGCTCTACAAGTTCACTTCTGTTCAAACGAGATGCTTTTAAGCTCATTTGAATAGAAGTGTACTCCCTTAGTGGATCTACCTGGGGAGTATTCCCCCAAACTGCACGGGAAACTGTGGATATGAAAAAAATGCGATAAACAAAACAAAAAGCAAACGCACCTCCCCCCTACCCCCCAAAGAAACCAAAACAAAACAAACAAAAACAAAACAACAAAAAACAAACAACAACAACAACCACAACCCCAAAAAAACAAACAACAAAACAACAAAAACAACAAAAACAACCAACAACAAACAAACAAACAGAACAACAACAAAAAAACCCAAAAAAAAAACACAAAAAAACAAAATAAAACAATAAAACAACCAACAACAACATCAAAAATCACACCAAAAGCCAACCAACCTACGAACGAACCAACCAACCAAACAACCAACCAACCAACCAAACAACCCACCAACCATCCAACCAACCAAACAAATAAACAAAACAAACACGACACAGCGACACAAATCAGATTTCCTGGTATTTTGTTATATCCAAATTCACTGTTTGTAAATTACTCAGGATACAACACACTTAACTCATTGTGCCCGAGGTACGAAATATCCACATTTTGGAGTTATCCTCTGAGGACTGCATTACAATTCAGGAGACAGATCGACCATGATAGTTCAAGGGTGGTGGCAGAATAGCTTGGCGCCTATAGGCGCCAAGCTATTCTGCCACCACCCTTGAACTATCGTGGTCGAGCCATATCTCGCTGTGGTGTGTAGCGGGCAGAATGAGTTAACAACAAAAGATATAACAAACTAGCATTGCGGCCCTGCATGTTCTCGTACCCGCAGCGACCCGTGCGCAGAAACCCATGCGTCCATGGAGTTAGGGGACCTGTGCGCCGACACCAACCCCACCCCGCAGAACGTACACTGCGGCGACCCCGGGGTGGCTGAGGACCAGTGTGGCCTGATGGCGTCCTACAGGGACACACCCTACCGGAGCTACATGAGTTATGCCGGTATGTAGCATATCTCTTTTATTGTCATGTAACTATATTTCAGAAGTAGGCCAACAAACTGCGTGTCTTTGTCCCGGCTTTTTTTTTTTTTTTTTTTTAACCAGTTCAGTGCCGAGAAAATCTCAACACCACCCTTCTGCAAGAGGTATAGATCCTCATGAGCCCCCGCATTTGCGGGGGCTCCTGAGGATCTATGCCTCTTGCTGACACGACTTTGAATGCATGTTCCTGGCACAGCTAGTTTTTTTTTTTTTTTTTTTTTTTTTTTTTTTGGTGCTGAGTTAACAAAAACTGCAGCAGCTGGCGCTGAACGGGTTAGTCCACTATTTGCGTCAAAAGACGCGCAGATTTGGACTCCAAGCATAATTTACATTGTTTATACAACACCTTTTAGAAATCATTTTTACTTTGAATCGACACAGTTTTCCTTTGAAGCTGTGCGATGCCACATGCCTTGCACGTGCCTAAGTCGTTGCTACTTTAAGCTCCGCCAAAGTGACTGTACTTTATAATAATGCATAGCATTTATATGGCGCATTTCTCATACTTATAATATAACTCAATGCGCAGAATGTAGCCGCGAACTGAACCCAACAAGCACGCTCACGTGAATCACACGCATTCACTCACACACTGTACGTAAACACAGAACATTCACGTGGTGCTAAGGGCAAGCTCAAGCGAGCTACTGACGGTATTTGGAAATCGTTTTGTATTTGAAATTTTATTAAGTTGGCTGAAACTGATACCAAAGCCGCAGTGCAACGAACGGGGAATTCAACTCTGGCATCGGAGACTGGCAGCAAGGCTTTATCACCACACTTGAATTGAGATTTAAGATTGTAATCACATAGGCGGGGAAAGAGTGTGAGTCGATTAAATCATATTATATGAAAACATGAGTTACGCTTCCCCCCCCCTCCCAGCCACCACCCTTCCCCTCCACCCTACCCCTCCCCCCTCCTCCCCCCCCCACCCCACATTCAGCAAGCTTTACGAATGATCAGACGCATCCATATATATATATATATATATATATATATAATTATATCACATACCAGCGTAAATCATATATATATATGGATGCGTCTGATCATTCGTAAAGCTGGCTGAATGTGGGGTGGGGGGGTGGGGAGGAGGGTGGGCAGGATGGGGGGGGGGGAGGGTGGTGGCTGGGAGGGGGGGAATTCTCTACGACGAAACGACTTTACTTATGTTTCAAGTTAACTCATTCCGCCCGCGACACACCACAGCAAGATATGGCTCGACCATGATATTTCAAGGGTGGTGGCAGAATAGCTTGGCGCCTATTCCGCGACCACCCTTAAACTATCATGGTCGATCTGTCTCCTGAATTGTAATGCGGTCCTCAGAGGATAACTCCAAAATGTGGGTATTTCGCACCTCGGGCACAATGATTTAATGATGAGTTCATAATCTTGTATTGCTTCGGGTTGTTTGCAGATGACAACTGCACCGAGCACTTCACTCCACAGCAGGTGGCGCGCATGCACTGTTACCTTGACCTTGCTTACCAGCCATGGAGTGTGACCCAAAAACCATCACCAGTCCCGCTGGCGCCAAAGGTACGGGTATCTTTTAAAACAGGAAATCTTTTCTTCTCTGGCAAAAGTCTTTTCGACAATGACAGGTATGCGATACATGCAATAATAATAATAGACGATGTTCGGAAATCATATGAGTAGCTCCAAATTGCACGAGTTTAGACGAAAAGATTGAATTAAAAGCCGGGACAAATATGCGGTCGCATGCTTTTCTTGGCTTTTAATCCAATGTTTTCGTCGAAACTCGTGCAGTTTGGACCTACTTTCTGATTTCCGGAAATCGTCTGTTCCCTCTCACAATATTTTTTTAACTGTTATACATCCTCGTACAGGCCTTCAGCACTTCAGACAAAAATAATAATAATAATAATAATAATAATAATAATAATAATAATAATAATACCGGTTATTATATAGGCGCTTTACCCAATTCTGCGAATCGGCTCAAAGCGCCGCGAACTGAACCCAACACGCACGCTTACGTGACACACGTATTCACTCTGAAGACAAACTTAGTACAAGACAGACTCAGGACATTCACGTGGTGCGAAGGGTCAGCTCAGCTACAGAGGTTTCGGAAATTTTGATTGCTTGTATTTGAAATTTATAAAGTGGCCTGAAACCGGTACCAAAGTGGAGGGGGAGGAAGAACCGGAGTACCCGGAGAAAGAACCCCCGACGGATCATAGATCCAATGTCAGATAATTCAAAGAACAAATGCGAACACACTCAGCCTTGTACATTTTGTTTTGTTGATAACTCAATACTACAGATCGCCGACCGTCCAAAGAACGCGGATATAAAACGGATCGGCCATGATATTTCAGGAGTGATGCCAGAATAGCTTTGCGCCTAGACCATGCTAGTTCGAGGGTGGTGCCAGAATAGCTTTGCGCCTAGACCATGCTAGTTCGAGGGTGGTGCCAGAATAGCTTTGCGCCTAGACCGTGATAGTTCATAGGAGATGCCAGAATAGCTTGGCGCTGCACTATGAAAGTTCAAGGGTGGTGCCAGAATGACCTGGCGCCGAAGGCGGCAAGCCATTCTGGCACCACCCTCGTACTTTCATGGTCGATCTATCTCAGAAACTGTGATATTAACCAGACCAAAAGTAACGCCTGCCAAGCGAGTAAAACGCATGGCATTAACCCCAAATCAGCAAAGAAAACACGATTCAGAAGGAAAAAAAAGAAGAAGAACACAATGATAAACTGTGTTGTCTGTCCTTTTTCTCCGAAGCGTGTTTGTTTTTGCTGGTTAATGGGTAAAATGTAATGTATTGTTCAGAAGGAATTGCTAGAAAATTTTGAAATCTTGATTTAACCACTTCACTGCGACTGATCGTACATTGTTCGTCTGAAATCTGTGTAAATTCAACGCGAAAGAACCCCAGCCGTCCCAAGAAACATGGATACACTGAATTTCGTCTCAGCAAGAGGCATAGATCCTCATAAGCCCCCGCAGTCGCGGGGGCTCATGAGGATCTATACCTCTTGCAGTAGTGGGGTGTTTGTTTTTTTCTCGGCAGTGAAGGTGTTAAGGGCACGTTGCATGATTTAACCCATTGACCTCTATACACACAGGTGGTGGCAGCCGATGACACATCCGTGACCGTGGCCTGGGTGCCGCCTCTGGGTCAGGGGTCAGGGCGCGTGGGGTCAGTGTGTAACCTGTGTGACGCCAAGGGGTCGCTTGTCCAGTTCGCGTCGTCCGCCTCCTCCCCAGCCCAGGGGGCAGGGGGCACAAGATGGTCTCCCGCGCAGGCAACCGGCGAGTGGTGTTTTATTGCTTGTGCGATGGCTGGCTGGATGGCTGGATGGATGTATGGGATGTATGGGTGGACTGGACAACCGATCGAGCGATTAAGTTGAACCCTTTTGTTGCATGCCGAAAAAAAAAAATTTCGATCGACATCAAGCTGCAATAGGTATCGATCCTGATGTGCCCGTCGCAGCTATGGGGGCTTATGAGGATTTATAACGATTTGAAAAACTTTGTCTGCGTCTACTGGCAGTGAAGGCGGTTAGCCCTTTCCCTGCCACTGTATGTACCTTTTTGTTTGTGAAATCTTTGTTCGTTCAACGACCAAAAGTCAAAACCGTCCAAGAAACATGGATACAAGCTGGTCTGAGCAAGAGGCATAGATCCTCATGAGCCCCCGCAGTCGCGGGGGCTCATGAGGATCTATGTCTCTTGCGGTTGGATCTTGTTCACTTTTTCTCGGCAGTGTAGCGTTTAACGGTGGTTACGGGGATAGTCTGCAGAGACAGGTGACCTCTCATATCAGGCGGTCGCTCAAGACAGGTTCTGCTGTAGTGCTCACGTCTGACATTTCTGTGAAGGTCCCCCGGATGCCGAACCATGCGTGCCGAGCGTCCGAGCGTGGCTGCCTGGCGAGCTCAAGTGCGGCAAAAGGTTCTGCATGATTGAACTCTCATTGGACAAGCCCGTACTGGCTCACACGTGAGACTCCATAACGTTTAGAAGTTAATTTTGTCGGCGCGACCTATTCCATGCATTAATATGGTCCTTAGATTGAAACGATGTTAGTACTGCTGACACAGTGCCGGACAACATAGTGGTGTGTTAGTATTGCCGACACAGTGCCGGACAACATAGTGGTGTGTTAGTATTGCTGACACAGTGCCGGACAACATAGTGGACTAAAAATGTGAAGCTTGAATGTCGTAAAATGAAAGACATTTCTGTTCTTCTTCAAATCAGTGTTCGCAGGAGAGCTCTTCCCTTAAGGCCCCGCCACACGTGCCGGTTGTGCCCCGATTTTGAAGCCGATTCCGATCCGATTGCGATCGGATGACGTCAATTATCCGATCGGCCGGTCCCAATCGGCTGGGAATCGGGTGTCTAGAACCTGCTCTATTTTCCCGATCCGATTCGGCCCCGGTTGTAAGCTTCAACCAATCAGAGCGCGTCTCGAAAAGCACGTCGTTTCACAGTTTGCAAATGGCGGAAGACGCCTGTTGTGATCAGTCACCGCCGTTGCTGATGTTTCGCACGCCTCTTCCCGAATATGATGCAAAACTGCTGATAATGCAAGCACATCATCATCACTGTCAAAACTAGCAGCCATTTTGCAGAACAGGTACGACTTTGATCTTCGGTTCAAACCGGTCGGCTAAACAAGTCGGGAAATGTGTGGCAGTGCACACGTTTTTTAGTCCGGCCCGATCACCTACCGATTCGAAAACTGATAGGGAATCGGCCTCAAAACCGGGCATGTGTACCGGGACCTTTACGTACAAGGGGCAGTGGAAAACCTCTGTTAGGTGTGCCTAATTATTTGGAAAAGAAGGGTAGAAAGTCTTAGCTGAGGCAAGACGACATTGATAACCCGTTATATCGGCGAGTTTTAGCAATCAAAGCCTTCCATGGCACAGATCGTTTTACAGTCACGGCACCTGGCACCGCAGACCTGCACTGGAGCCTCCCGCACCGACTGCGGGAGTACTCCACAGATAGACCCACTCGGGAAGTACGCCACAAGTCAGTACACGTCTGTTCAAAGGACTTTGATGCGAATAGAAGTATACTTGTGGGGTGTTCACTGAGCACGTTTATTTAGGAGAATACTGCAGGAGGTACGGGCACCCACCGTGTATTGTTCGTTCTTCATAGTCCTAAACTGAAATCCTTGAATACGTCGTTTGACGCATTGAAGGCGCCCAGCGTCGATAGTTGCGGAAGTGTCGTATACGCGTATAGCGTTGCCGTCCAGTCAAGAGGTAAATCAACCAATCAGTCTTTCAGTCACTGGAGACATTTTGGTCATACAAATACGGCAGAATCCGGGACTAAAAAGGGAACTCCCGAGTGTGTATATATATAGAGTCTTACATCGGTGTTTAGGTGATACTGATAATCTCACTCGAGTGGTTTTTAAAACCTTATCCTACGAGCGAAAGCGAGTAGGATTTGTTTTTAAGACCACGAGAGGGAGATTCTCGGTATCACCTAAACACCGATGCAAGAATCTATTTCTTACTCACCTTTTTCTTGGCATAAATCAGATGTGAATTGGTTTTCGGCACGCGTCTAACCATAACACAGCCGCCATTGTATCTTTGACGAAGAACATAACGTCATTTACGTTGTAATATGACGTGGATATTTTGGACGTCAGACAAATGTTCCTACGTGATGACGTAATAGCATAATACATGACGCCAGAGTGCCAGTCGTCACTATAAAACGGCGTCATTGCACGTGAGCTGAAAGTAGATCATTTTTCAATATCGTGTGTGCCCGAACCTTACTGTTGACCAGATTTACTACAAAACAATACTGTGCACACGCGGCGTCCGTTTTTGCACCAGGGCTATATCTCACACGTGTGTGATACAGCTTTTCCGCTCAAACGCAGCAAAGAAGGAGGTGTGTAAGAAAATATAAGTTATTGGTAGCAGGGGTTTCTACACAGACCCCTGTAGGCCTGAGGGAGACCAAAGGAACCATTGTACCCCGAAGGCCGAAGGCTTTCGGGATACAATGGTTCCTTTGACCTCCCGAAGGCCTTCAAGGGTCCGTGCAGCAAACCCCTGCTGCCAATAACGTATTTGTTTTTCATTCCTCAACTATTTTCGTAAAAGAAATCTTCCGTCCTGGACCAGGCCAGACATGATTGACGTCATAGGAATGTACATTTATACATAATAGACTTATGACGTAATTTAAAATCTTTCATGGCGTTGCCGTCTCCAGTAGTGTGTTGTTTCGAACAACACTAAGTAACTTTGTACTTTAGAACGTTTTGATGATCATTTATAGAACAAAACTGGCATCCAAGACGCGTCAGAAAGAGGGCTACAAAAAAGTCCGCCATTAGTCGCAACAAGGGTTTTTGTAGCTCGGTCACATGGAAAGTTTGCGCTAAAGTGTGACGTAGGGATGAAAACAATGTAAATTTATCCCAGCAAAGAAACACGCGCTCAGAAAGTAACATTTTAAAAGAAATTCCCAACTAAGAAACACGCTTAGAAAGGACAAGTACAATACAATTTATTCTTTTCGAAGCGTGATTCTTTTTGTTGTTGTTGTTGTGATTTTCTTTAGAAATGGCACGACCTAAATAGCGCAGCTGTGGGCACATCGAATATTTCTGGAATACATCTCGGACAATTTCATGCGTGTGTGTATCAAAGAATATAAAAACAAACATCGCAAATAAAATTAATAATGTATGCTGTTACTTGTGTGCACTAACATTTTATTGCACCAACAACACGGTTATATTAGTTGTCATTGATGACGTCATTGGTTTCAGTATCACACTTTGGGTGACGTGGAACGCAGACGGAGTGCGCAGAATCCGCCTGATTTACGAGGATGGGAGCTCTTCCGTGCTGAAACCCACACCGGCCTCCTGTGATATTCCTTTTACAGCCAGTCTGACCTCCACCAAACGACTGCGCAAAGTATGAACATGTCAAGGCGCCCGTAATGCGATATTACGCTTTCTTCGAGTGACCCATCACGCGCCTGGTACAAGCTGAATGAAACAATATACTCTCACTGGACTTGTACCGGGCGCGCTAGGGCGCACTCGAAGAAACGGACACCTTTGGAATGTGTGTCAGGTGAAAGCCCTCTTTGGCAAACAACAATAAGATATTCAGCTGTCTTTTCATCAGGAGTCTGTTTCGTTTTCACTTTTAATCCTAGTACGCGAAGGTCATACGGCCGAAATCGGCCGCAGTTGGCCCGTTCACGACTGTTCGCGGACCGACAGCGGCCGAATTCGGCCCGATAGCATTTTACGTACTGGGCATTGACCTCATCCAGGCAAAACAGAATTACTAGTTTGAAATATCTCCTTTACAAAAATGATATTCGTTACAATAATGCTGGACTAAATGGTGAGACTTTTAACTTAACGCTTTTAGCCCCGGATCCCTACAGCAGGAGATGGCATGACGAATTCAAGGGTAGTGCCAGATTAGCTTACAGTACTTTAGGCGCCAAGCTAATCTGGCACTACCCTTGAATTATCATGATCAAGCCATCTCCTGCAACTGCTACATAGTCGTTAGGCAACACCTCCAAAATGTTAGAAATGGGACCTTTGGGCTAAAAGGGTTAAGTAGTTTGAATGTCTTAAAATGAAAGACTTTTCTGCGCTTCTCCTCCTTTGTACACAGGAGACGTCCATTGATGACCATAGGCACAAGGGACAGTAGAGAATCTTGCGATACGCGTGCCTATACTCACGTGGATTGTAACAAGAAGGGTAGGAAAGTCTTAGCTGAGGCAAGCCAAATTGAGAACCCTTTGTATCGGTACACTTTAGCAATCACACCCGGCCCTGGAGCAGTTCCCCTTAATTTGATTTTGCAAAACAGCACTGTTTGTGTATTTGCAGGTGCGCGTGTACACCCAAACTCCCTTCACCGCCATTGACGCTCTGCAAGTGGTGTCCCAGCCTAATGACCCGCGCTGCCAGGCCTGTGATCCAATCCAATACCGAGTTTTCCGTCGGCCCGGGTTGAATGGAGACTACTTCCAGGTGACCTCTGAGACGCACTTCACTGACAAGTGGGTAGGATTGGGTGTTTGACTGATTATTCACTTAACCCATTTAGCCCCAACGCACTGAATCAGGAGATGGGTGGACCATGAGTAACTCAAGGGTAGTGCCGGATTAGATTGGCGCCCTATGACCACGCTATAAGACACTTCCGCAGCTGCTGATGCGGCGCGCCTTGAATGAGTTAAAAATGCGACTGTTGCGAGAACGGATGACGTAGTGATCAAGTCGGACGCAGCGAATCTGTCCCTTTATTACTGTGTGGACATCCTTACGATAACGGGGCACAACCTACCTTTTTCCCTACTGTAAAGGGGCTTAACCTCCTGTCTTTAGTCTGATTTTGGTTGAGGAATAAACCTCTAAGCCTTTGCGTGTCGGTAGCGGTTTCAGTCCATCCACCTGGAACACTCTCCCACTCTCTCTCCGTCAGAAACACTCTCTCTCCTCCTTCCAGTCCGCCCTCAAAACTCATCTCTTTCAACAGTTCTAGCACTATATCACGACACTCCCCACCCCAAGCTGACCGTCGTAATGTTTTTCACTATTTGTGGTACGTGAGTGATGGTCTAAAGCGTGCGCATGCGTGTGCGAGTTGTGAGTGCGCGCTTAGAGTTATAATTATTATAAAATAAGCGCATTATAAATACCCTAATTATTATTATTGTTATTATGATTCCTGTAGGAATCGTCGCGACTGAAACCTCTACCGACACGCAAAGGGCTATATGATTTGCATGTTTATTTTATGACCTCAGTGAGGTGGCGCGCGGCAACAGCTACCTGTACTGGGTGGAGGCCGTGGTGGAAAGCAAGCCGAGTCAACCCTCACCCGTCCTCAACTACCGTCATGGACAGCATTTCTGCGGCGACGGCAACCTCGACAGGTAGCTTACCATTGTCCTCGGCGTCGTCATCCATGTCATCATCACCACCATGCCCTTCGACAAAAAGTCCATTTTTGCAAAAAGCGAAAATTTTCATTGTAATACAATGAAAATATAGCTTTTCACAAAAACGGACTTGCTGTCTTGTGCCTTCACGGGGCAGAACCAGCAAGTTCATTATCATCGGACGTCGTCGTTGTCAATCCATCATCAACAGCTTCGTCGTCGGCCTCAGTGATTATCACCATCGTCGTCGTCATTGTTATCACTATCATCCTATAGTATATTTGTTCTTGTCTTGTTTCTTTGTGTGAGCATTTGAGAGTCACGGTTTTGTGAAGGTCCGTCTAAAAAATGAAAGAGAAGCAGTAAGTAAGGTCTTTTGCTATATTGGTGCATACGAAAACGTTTATCTCTGTGAAATAAGGGACGTCATTGTGTGGATCAGTTCAACACTTTGTGTTCCGTTTGCATATTGGTGCTTACTTCCCCTTAAACAAACGTAGCAAGTCAGTCGGGTTTTCGCACTTGCAGTAAATTGGAATAATAAGGAGGCATGGCGACAGAAACCGCTACCGACACGCAAATGGTTAAAACTGTGCGTCTTTTGACGCAAACAGTGGATTCGTCGAAACGCATGCAGTCTAGACCTATTCAGTTCTGAGATCCCCCGATTTCCGACTGCGAACGCTAGTCTGTCAATTTATTTCATAGAATGCAAAGCCAGTGAATAACTGTGATTTCTGTCTTGTTGTTGTAAACAGGGATCAAGGAGAAGATTGTGACGATGGAAATTTGGTGGCTGGAGACGGATGTGACATCAAATGTCACATGGAACCTACATTCCACTGTAAAGGTAGACACTTTTAAAAAAGCTTCTCTAACTTACTCCGGCGTCATCATCGCCGTCGTCACCAGATCACGGACCAGCAATCACAGTAAATGAGTTGGTAGAATACAGCCTGTCTTTTGACGCAAACAGTGGACTAAAAACCCGGACAATCATACGTCATCGTATGTTTGTCCGGGCTTTTAATCTACTGTTGTTTTTATTTTGGTTTTTTGTCGAAACACGCGTACTTTGGACCTACTCCTGATTACCGAACAGATTCCCCAGTAACGAAACGTCTTCGGGCCCAAGACGGCCGCAGTGGACAGTGCGCGGGCCCACTGCGACTGTCGTGGGCCCGAGGATCTTTGCTGACTGAGACTGTTACGATTATTGAATTCCAGGAAGCCCGAGTCTGTGTTACCGCCATGATGGGGACGGGGAGTGCGAGGCGTTTGAACGGGAGACCAGCGTACTGGACTGTGGCTTCTACACGCCTCCGGGATTTACTGACCAATGGGCGCACGACGCCGTCGCCAACCCGCAACACCAGCTTCCGGTCTGTCCTGCGCGCATCGCCACTGGCGCTCCAGAACTTACGCAGGCAAGATTATATGTTGTTTGTTTCTTGTAGTTTATTTATTTGTGTATGCTTCTGTGGGCTGGGGATTGGGTGCCTGATAGAAAGGGACAGGGGAGCTAAACGTTTGTCTGTAAGGCAGTTAGTTATTCCCCGTGGTACGTGTACTGTTTGTTTGTAATTGTTTAACCCCTTCTCTTCCACTGGACGTACAGTGCATTTTTGAATTTATCGTTAATTGAACGACGCAGATCCATAGCTGTACAAAGGGCATAGATACAAAGAGGTGTCAGCAAGAGGCATAGATCCGCATGCGTACCCGCAACTGCGGGGGCTCATGAGGATCTAGTACCTCTTCCAGTTGGGTGGTGTACAAGTTTTCGCGGCAGTGTATTGGTTAATTAGTCGATAAAGAAAATGATTGGCTGGTTGGTTAGTTGGTTGTCTGGTTTCCCTGGTTGGTTTGTATGTAAAGGCGGATGGTCGGTTGTTTGGCTGATAGGCTGGTTGTTTGCTTGGCTGGGTTGTTGTTTGGTAACGGAAATAGTTGGTTGTCAATAGCTGGTTGGTTGAATCGATGATTGGTTCATTAGTTTAATTTCCTATGAAAAAAAAGAAATCTTAACAAACATTCGGAAATATTTTTTTAAATGATACACAGGCGAGAGAATGGAAGCTATCCATAATTTAAATAGAGGTATACAACTGCACGGACATGCAGTGAATTCATCCACCCCGCGGCGACTCGTCAGTAAGAATGTATGCCTCCTACTCGCAAGGAGTTGCCTCAGTCACATTTTTCAAAGTGTAACCGAGGAAGCAAGCTACACTCGGGCCGAAGTAGGCCGCAGTTGACCCGCGCAAGAATGTGCGCGGGCCCACTGCGGCCGACATCGGCCCGAGGACCTTTCCTTAATGGGGACGCACTGACGACGACGCATGCCGCAGTGAAAGGGGTAATTCAAAGAGACGGTCCCTTTATTACTGCGTGGATACCCTCACTGTTAAGGGACTCAGCCTACTGTCTGTGTCGTGATTACAACATAGAAATAACTGATTTTGTGTGTGTGGGTTAGTCATGCGATTTATGATATATTTTCAGGGCTGTGGACCAATTGTGGATCCGAAGACAGCATGGTTTCCGTGTGGCAGTGTCTTTGAGACCGCCAACTTCTGGCTTGAGGTCAGTGCATTAGATTGTTGTCTGCCGAACCCATCGTGACATAACAGTTTTACCGCGTAAGTAGTTCCGGAACAACAACACAAAAAAGTATAGCTGTTTTTTATCGTTACGGAATCATCATTACGCTGGTGACTACAATGCGTAATGTCCTTGAGAGGGCAAAGTCACAGGGTCAAGGTCACTCGAGGAAGGCAAGGGCACTGTCCTTAACTTTTGAGAGTAGCCTTTTATTTCGTTACCCAGAGTTCTTTTTTTGTGTAAGTGTGACGATAAATGAACACGTCTGTCCATTTAGCCCCGACGCACTACAACAGGAGATGGATCGACCATGATAATTCAAGAGCAGCGCCAGATTAGCCTGGTGCCTGATGGCGCCAAGTTAATCTGACACTACCCTTGAATTATCATGGTCGACCCGGCTCCTGCAACTGGTACATACTCGTTAGGTGACACCTCCAGAATTTGGGAAATGCGGTTGTGGGGTTAAATGGTTAACAAACATGCATACTAGCTGGACGGGTTATGATTTTAACCGCTTGACAGCCGGAATACAACGAGCAGAACCCAAATCAGGTTTTTACCATGCAGAAAAGACACGTGTAGAGATCAAAGATAATTTCGCCGACAGCGCGCGGGATTAGCCTTTCTACCAGCCCTGTGCGTACCCGCACGCAAAACTGGAAGCACCAGCGCACGACCCCTGCTATGTATATTAACCCATTACATCCTGCGGCTGATTTTGTAAAATTTGCTTGCTGTCCTGTGAAGGCTACAATACAGATTAGGAGACAGATCAACTGTTTTAGTTCAACTCAAGGGCGGTGCCAGAATAGTTTGGCGCCTGAGGCGCCAAGCTATTCTGGCACCACCCTTGACTGACTATCAGTCAAATTCATTTCAAGCAATGGGTGTATTAGAATGATAAGGGTTAACAAACTGTATGGGTCTGCTATTTCTCAGCTGTACTTCCCCCGAGCTGTGGTGGCCACGGAGGTGATAGTGCACGTGGCAGCGGACGGCAGAACGGAAGCTGACCCTGCCCCCAAAACACTCAGCGTCGAACTGCTCACGGTAGACAACTCCACCATCATCCTTACGCCAAGGCCCGCCACTCTGGACTGTGACAAGTACCAGCTACACGTCCCCGTGGTGCATGACCTCAGCAAGCCGTTCTACAAGTCCAGAGGTGAATTTTTAAAGTCCCTGTATTTTGTTTTCACAGGACAGACCTGGTCTTGCTGCCTTTTAGCATGGTTTTCTGAGTACGCTAAAGGCCATAGGGCCGAAATCGGCAGCAGTGGGTCCGCGCACGCCCGTAGCCTTTTGTATACGCTGGGTGGTGTCGACTTTTCCTCCCTGTTAAACCTCGCCCCTTTGACATTTTCTATGCCGATCTTGAATTAATTCAATTCAATTCAATTCAGTTCAATTCAGTTTAGTTCAGTACATTTTAATTCAGTTCAGTTCATTTCAATTTAATTTAATTTAATTTAAAATTTAATATAATTTAATTTAATTCAATTTATTTAATTTTGTTCAGTTCAGTTGAATTGAATTGAATTGAATTCAGTTCAGTTCAGTTCATCAGTTCAATTCAGTAAACGTTATTAATCTAGATAGGGGCTATTAAAGTGGTCCGACATGCTCACTGACTCAGACATACGCGTAAATATACATTAAATTGACATAAAATAATCCCTTAATCTTGACGTGTCCTTGAGCCATATCTCATGGAGGACAATCGTACTTACGCAGGTAGGTAAGCATGGTGTAACTGGAACCTGTGTGGCATTGTAGGTGGCCTTGTAGAGCTTGTCCATGCTTCCTGTTTACTTGGTAGCCTTTTCTTCTCTAGCCTCTTTTCCCTGTCGTCAAACTTTTGTTGGCCGCACCTCCCCTTAACCCATTTTATCATGAGGCCGATTTAAAAAAAAGAGTATTGTCCTATGAAGGCTACATTACAGATTAGGAGATAGATCAACCATTTCAGTTCAAGGGTGGAGCATGGCTTGGCGCCTCAGGCGCAAAGCTGCCGTAGCACCACCCCTGAACTATCATAGTCAAATTTATTTCAAGCAATAGTGTATCAGGATGCAAATGGTAAAATTATCCCTATTTATTTCAATCATCAGGATGAAAAGGGTAAAATTCTCCCTGCACCACTTTCTATGCGATTGCACGATTGCATAAAGTAAGTGCATGAAGTCAATGCAATCATTGACCATTTGTAAATTCACATAAAATCTCTCCCCCCCCCCCCACCCCCCCACCCCACCCCCAAAGAAATGAATAAACAAAGAGAGAAGAAACACGCTTAGCCAAAGGACAAGTTCTGTACAGGTTATTAATTTTTCGGGTTTAAATGCATGTCTATTTAAAAAAAGATACACATTGAAAACAGCAAATTTAAAAGATGTGTTTACGTTTCCTTTCTAAGCGTGTTTCTTTATTTTTTGTTCAGGTGTCAGATTAACGTTCCAGTCTCACAACATCAGTATTGCGGCAGTGCGCTTGCGCTCCTCGCGTTACCTTGACCCCGTGACCTTGGCCTCTTGCGGGTCAGAGGAAGTGTTCAGTCCTCAATCCGGGGTCTGCCTCACGCGCAACTGCACACGCGCCCTCTGCCGGCCATATCTGCCCCTGCACGGCCGAGCACTGTGCACTGGCCAGGCGGATGGGGATATCTGCACCGTAACTTGTGACAAAGGGTGAGTGCTTGTGTCTTTGGTAAGTCCGTGTTCTTTTCAGAGTTCTCGTGTACTTTGATTGCGCGTTATTAAAAATCAGAGAATGAGTGTGAGATATTGGTATTGTATTTTGTTAAGCATAATAATAATAATAATAATAATAATAATAATAATAATAATAATAATAATGCACCGCACATTGTAATGGCACTTTACTGAATTCCGTGAATTGATTCAAAGCGCCACGAACTGAACCAAACACCTTCGCTCCTGTGAAACACAGGTATTGGCAGACTTAGAAAATCAAAAGCTGTCAAAATCAAAAGCTGTCATAAATGTTAACTCATTGTGCCCGAGGTACGAAATAGCCACATTTGGGCCGGAGTTATCCTCTGAGGTCTGCATTACAATTCAGGAGACAGATCGACCATGATAGTTGAAGGGTGGTGGCAGAATAGCTTGGCGCCTATAGGCGCCAAGCTATTCTGCCACCACACTTCAACAGTATCATGGTCGAGCCAAATCTTGCTGCAGTGTGTCGCGGGCAGAATAAGTTAAGGGACTGACAAAAAAAAAATCCCTCGTTGGAATTTGAAATAGGCAAGCCGATTTCTTATTTTTCTCTCTTGCATGCTGTTTCATCCATAATTATTATTATTGCAGCCACCTGGAGGACGTCATTTTGAAATGAACTTAATTAGCTAGCATGCCACATCTGCTCTTTAATTATCCCTTTGGGTGTCGGTAGCGGTTTTTGTCGCGATGATGCCTGCAAGAATCATCGCGACAAAAACCGCTACCGACAGCCAAAGGCTTAACTAATTTATTCACATCATTTAACTAATTTATTCACATAATTTAAGGTAACAATTGTGGCAGTTGAAATAACAGATTTGGGTGATTTTGTTTGCAATATATATATATATATATATATATATATATTATATATATATATATATATATATATATATATATATATATATATATATATATATATATATATATATATATATATATATATATATATATATACACCTGCGAGGGCAATGTAGCTGGAACGTAGCTGTGGGGGGAGTCGACGCTGCCTTTCTGCGAGCTCTGGCACTGGTGATCCGTTCGCGCCGATTGTGTTCCGAGCGTGCAGGCCGCTTTCCTGGTGGCGGCACGCCAGCCAGATGTCTTGTGCTTGTGCTTCAAGTTCGTTTACCGGGAAGACGCAGTACTTGAGGCTGTCTTTTATGCAGTATTTGAAGCGTTTCTTTGGCCGTCCTTGCTTTCTGCGGCCTTTTGAGAGTGCACCATACAGGAGTTGGCGTGGCATGCGAGAATCATCCACGCGTATGACATGGCCTGTCCAGCGAAGTTGTGTCTTTAAGATCAAGGCTTCAACACTCACTAAGCCAGCATAATCCATGACTTCCAGGTGTGTCACCTTGTCTTGCCATTTGATGCCCATGAGTGAGTGCAGGGATCTCATGTGGAAACGTTCAAGCTGTTTGAGGTGCTTTCTCGGTACAGCGTCCATGACTCACAGCCGTAGAGGAGGCTGGGGAGGACTACTGCCTTGTAGATTTTGATCTTGTTGGAGAGCTTGACGTTGTTGTTATTCAACACACGAGTGCGCAGACGACCCAGGGCTTGGCTGACATTGCTGATGCGAGCTGCGATTTCCTTGTCGATAGTACCGTCAAAAGAGATGATGCTGCCCAGGTACCTGAACTGGTCAGCAGTCTTCAGCTCGGTGCCTTCGATATACATTTTGGGTGGGTGGATGGGGGGGGGGGGGGGGGGACACACCCACACACACACACACACATGTAGCCTTAAGATACAGAAACGGATGCGCACAAGAGAATATGAGGGTAAATGTAGGCTCCTGTTTGTCATAGCGGCCTTCCTGGTGTATATCTGTGTGCTGGTCTGTGAGTTTGGACCTTACGGATGAAAGTCGTAAGGTAAAAAAATCACAGACCAGCACATGCTGTTACCGCTCTCGATCACTAACTCCAGACTCGCAACAGGTTCACTCTTGGTGACAGGTACAAGCCAGAGAGCCACGGAATGGAGGTGGCGTGCCGCGGTGGACAGTGGTCTGCCCCTCATTCAGTGAGTTGTCTCCCCCTGGATTGCCACCGTCTGACGATCCCTCACGCCGTCATTCAGTGCGCGCACGGGACGACGTTCGGCCAGAACTGCACCTTTACGTGTCGCTCACCGGCCAGATTACAAGGTAGAGAAATGAAATAAAGAAATGCGGGCGTGACACTATAGCCGTAGGCAGAATGTTCATGGCTGATCAAGTGACGCCATTTTAACGCATTCCAGACAAACGGCATCCGGATACTCGGCGGCTTAACCCTTTTAGCCCCAAGGTCCCATACTCTTAAATTTCGGAGGTGTTGCCTAACGACTGACTTTGTACCAGTTGCAGGAGGTGGATTGGCCATGATAATTCAAGGGTACTGCCAGATTAGCTTGGCGCCTTCAGGCACTGGCACTACCCTTGTGAATTATTATGGTAAATCAGTCTCCTTCAGTAGGGACTCGGGGCTATATGGGTTAAGCCGCGTATCCGAATGCCATTCGTCTCAGTATTATGGATGCCTTAGAGCAATATCAGCTTTTAGCTGATTGTGCTTCATGCAGTGGCGTAGAAGATATGTATTTCATGCGGGGCCTGGGGGAGGGGGGGGGGGGGCAACCGACCTTTGACTAGTCATTCAACTGAAAAAATCACACAACATTTTTTTATGTGAAAAAAATATAATAAAATAAAAAATGCTGCAACCCACTCCCCCTTTTACTGTTTTTTTTTTTGTTGTTGTTGTTTGTTTGGTTTTTTGTTTGTTTGTTTGTTTGTTTGTTTTTGGGGGTTTTTTTGGGGGGAGGGGGGGGGGGATGCAGCTGAAACTTTAGATACTAGATTTTCTCTATTTTACTCCAGGAGCAGACAACTGGGTGGTGTGCGAGGAGGACGGACTGTGGTCTACGCCGGGCGCGAGCTGCCTGGTCACGTGCCCGCCTCCCTCGCATGTGCAGCACGCGAGCCGAGCCAAGCGCCGATGTAGGTCAGGGTCACAAGCGGTGGGCACGAGGTGCAAATTCCGATGCAAGACAGGCTTCCACGTGGCCGGTGCCCGCTCCACAAGGTGAGTGAGTGAGGAAGTGAAAAAGGCTTGGAGACAGATGATGGTAACTGACATCGATAGATGGTTGGTCGGTTGTACGTTTTTAACGTTTTGGCTTTCGGTAGCTTTTTTTTTGTATTGTTTTTTTTGCGCGCGATATTTCAGGCCGTAACTATCGCGACAAAACTAACGACAGCCAAAGGGTTAATTGATACTGAGATGAGTCAGTTGGAGGGTGGGTTGGTGGGCGACAGAGGATTTCGGTGAATAAGGGAGAGAGGGGAAAAGGAAAAAAAAAAAGAGTAATGTATAAAGTGAATGAATGCAGAGATGGATCGATGAGTCTGCATGGGTGACCCAGTGTGTCACGATTGGGTTGTGTTGTTCTGTGAGAGCATGCATGTGTTAATCGTAGGAAACGATCCGACTATTTATTTGAGCTATCTTGGTTACGAATCACGTACCTTTCAAGTTCAGTAAGATTCTATATCGTTCGGCGTCGCGCAGAGAGCGGAATTGGTTTTGTTATGATACGCTAAGATTAGTCCGGAAGTTTCTAGAAGAGTCGTACGGAGAAGAGCGGTCGACTTTAGTTATGCGTAGATTCGCTGAGAATAGATTAGAACGTTCAAGAGAAGCCGCGCTCTGTCGAGTGTCCGTACATGTGCACGTGAAGTTAGCAGCCAATGTGTTTTATGAAAGGTCGTGAACGGTCTATGGGCCATACTTTTGTGTGACGTTATTACACACTAGAATATGGGGCTGAAATGAGCAGTCAGATTTTTGTAGACTATTGTAGTTATTCTAGAAAGTTCTTTTTTGTATTAATGTTTATGAGTTTCAGTAATGTGTTCCGTTTTGATTGGATGCGTTGTGTGAATTCATTAGATTTTTCTGGAAAGTTGTTTTACTATAAAAGATGGTGCTAGGAAGCACGTGTGTACATTGTCATACATTGTCATGCATTGTCAGTTGTAGGGACACACAGTTTATCGTAGGTACGTGGCCCGTATAGGGTGTACATTGTGAGAGACGCAGCGTAACGGTGGTGTGCGTTGTATGTGAAACGCATTGTGTCCAGTGTTGACATTGTTTTTAAAGAGACATTGTATCAGTGGTGGTGCATTTGGGGATGCATTGTGTGGAGATCGCATCACTAAAGTAAAGTATTGTTGGAACTGTTACTCCAGTATTGTCTACAACCTTAAGCCACGTGTGACGGGTTGCAGCTGAATGAAGTTTCTTTAAAAAGAACCGTTACGTGCGCGATGTGTGGTGTGATATCATACTACGACTACGACTCAACACGTAACACAGTGCTTGGGCATATGTGTTGCTGGGGCCCAGGCTGAGTGGATGGATGGATGCTTGTGAATGTGTATGATCAGCAGAAAGATATAAGTACGGCTTTCTGAGGATTGTTTGACTGGCCAGGTGGGAAGCGTGACTGTTCCGAGCCTGTATCACCTGTTGGCTAATGCTATCCGAAGGCTTCAGTTTGTAATATTCCTTTACATTTGTACATCCCATACAATGTTAGTTTTTACCGGTTAACCCTTTTAGCCCCAAGGTCCCATTTTGGGGGTGTTGCCTAACGACTATGTACCAGTTGTACGACTGAGATTGGTTGATCATGATAATTCAAGGATAGTGCCAGATGAGCTTGGCGCCTGAAGGCGCCAAGCTCATCTGGCACTACCCTTGAATTATCATGATCAATCCATCTCCTGCTGCAGGATCCCGGGGCTAAAAGAGTTGAACCGTTCAGTGCCAGCAGACGCAAGCTGTGTTTCTGCAGTCATCGTTGATTCAACACCAAAATACTTAGCTGTCCCAGTAACATAGATTCAAATTGGTGTCAGCAAGAGGCATAGATCCTCATGCGCTCCCGCGGTTGCGGGGCTCATGAGGATCTATACCTCTTGCAGTTGGGTGGTAATCAAATTTTCTCGGCACTGAAACAGGTTATAAATAAAAATACTTTTAACATCAGTTGTTTTGCTTCGTATCTTTTCCAGGCGGGTTTTCCGGGTGACCTGTGAGAGTGATGGTTCCTGGGCTGGGGAACACTGCGAGAGAATTACCTGCCCTAAGTTTGACCCAGTTTTCAGTGGTCTGGTCAAGTGCTCAGATGGCGTGGCGGTTAACAGCCGGTGCTCACTCAACTGTCCAGACAGCCAGGTGGATGATCGAATTCTCCCTATATACAAATAGACTCGTCTATGTGTATAGCCTACATTATATTCATAAAATGATTTATATAAATAATATGTCTGACACTTCAACCATTACCCCTTGATAAATTTCGCTACTAGGATTTATTAATTTATTGATGTATTAATTTATTAAATCTTCAACCAAAAGATTCTTTATAACTTATTAATTAATTATTTTGTTAATTTATTAATTATTAATTTATTGATGTATTAATTTATTAATTTATTGATGTATTAATTTATTAATATATTAATTTATAGGGGCAGTGGGCAGATGTTCACATCTGCACGGGACATAGACGACCCCGCCCTCCACGAGTCGCCTGCTGCCTTGCAGGCCTGGCCGCTTGGCTGCGGAAAGGCTAAGGGAGGAAACCCCTGACATCAAAGCCCCCGTGTCTCCGGGGAAGGCTTTTGAGCCAGAGACTAGGACAAGGACAGTCTGATATAAAACCTACGACCCGAGGACCTCGATGCCATCGTCCCAGCTTGCTAGGCCATGGCAGATGAACCAAGGGTTTAAAGGGTGGGGCCAGTACTGCGCACACTGCACTCCACCAAAAAGCTCCACCGCGCAGGCTTTAGGAAACGTCCACGGACCATGACACTGACCATTCCAAGTCCTGTAGCGACGGGCGAGGGGCGAAACGGCAGGTGAAAGATGTCACTGGAAGCCGCAGTCTCAAACCTGCATGCAGGCGGTTCAGGATATTGGTCGCCTGATGTTGACATGGGGATGACAACATCACTCGGCACACCCTGAACGACCAAGCAGCCTTCTCTAGGGACAGCACTGCTTGCTCCACACGGAGAGGGGCCTAGAAAAGGTGGCCTAACCAAAGCTCGTCCCCTCGCAACCCCAGTTGGCTAGCCGCGGTCAACGGGCATCTTCTCCTGCGGTCAAAAAACAAGAAAGAATAACGGATCCACTCTCATGACGACCACGACCGGACTCAACGTAGCATGTTGGAACGTCCGAACCATGCTCGACAAAGCAGACAGCGGACGCCCTGAACGTCGCTCTGCCCTCATTGCCCATGAATTGCGGAGGTTAAACATCGACATCGCCGCGCTCAGCGAAGTACGCCTTCCGGACGAAGGCAGTCTCCAAGAACTTGGTGCTGGGTACACCCTCTACTGGTCAGGCAGGCCTGCATCAGAAAGACGGCTTTCAGGCGTGGGTTTCATGGTCAAGACATCCATTGCGACTAAGCTGGAAAACCTACCAACGGGCCACTCAGACCGCATCATGTCCATGCGCCTCCCACTGAGACACCAGCAGCACGTCACCCTTCTCAGTGTGTACTCCCCAACCCTCCTGGCAGAGCCTGCTGAAAAGGACAAGTTTTACACTGACCTGCGCAGCCTCCTACAGAGTACCCCTGCAGACGACAAAGTCATCATCCTTGGCGACTTCAACGCCAGAGTGGGCCAGGACTCTGAAGCCTGGAAAGGAGTCATCGGCAAGCATGGCGTGGGGAACTGCAATGACAATGGCCGCCT
>BTPG01000004.1:193125155-193171172 GCA_036245525.1 Semisulcospira habei | reverse complement strand
ATTAATTTATTAATTTATTAATTGTTTGCAGGAGGTGCAGTCCGTGACGTGTAACGCCAGCGGCCAATGGAGCAGCTCTCTATCGCGGTGCTCATCTTTTAATGACGTCACCTGCCCGGTTCCAGTCGGTGGCGTGGATCTTAATTTCCGCTGCTCGCAGGCACAACCCTCAGTGGGTAAGCAACTCTTTTTCTCTGTTTCATTGTACCCTTGCCACAGGCATGAGATGATCGTTGCGTAATGACGCACCCTTAAACCTTTTAGTCCCAAGGTCCCATTTCTCAAAGTGAAAGTGTTGCCTAACGACTATGTACCAGTTGCAGGAGATGGTCTGACCATGATAATTCAAGGGTAGTGCCAGATTAGCTTGTCGCCTGAAGGCGCCAAGCTAATATGGAACTACCCTTGAATTATCATTGCCAAGCCATCTGCTGTAGGAATCCGGGGCTAAAAGGGTTAACACGGGTACACAAGTAGGAAGCTAATTTCCTGTTACACGCGTTAACAAGGTTGTCGACTGCGAAATGTTCGTCAGTTTCCTGTGGTACGTGCTTTCCATCAACTGCCTTGTGTAGAAGATAGCTCAGCTTGATATACTAATCACGACAAGTTAAATCATTCGCGGCCAGCCGCATCCGGATGCGCGGCATAAGCCGCGCATCCGGATACGGCTGGCCGCGAATGAGTTAACCCATCACATCCTGAGGATTTTTTTTTTCAAATTTGTATTGGTCACATTAGAGATTAGGAGATACTGACTTCAACCATTTTAGTTCAAGGTTGGTGCCAGAATAGCGCCAAGCTATTCTGGCTCTACCCTTGAACAATCACAGTCAAATTCATTTCATGCAAAGGTGTATCAGGATGGAAACCCTATACGATCTTCCGCAGCTACTGATGCGAGGCGCGGCCTTCAGTGAGTTAATGAATTTACGTGCAAACCTCGCGAGGCGCAATATTATTGTTTTTATGTAAGAGTTTTGTAATACGTTAATCCATTCACATGGGAAAAGTGTACTCGGGAACATCCACTCAGAAGTTGTTATATATCCCACTTCTCTCTTATTAGTGAGCAGACCTTCTTACAAGCAAATGTTATTCTATCTATCTATCTATATCCCATAGTCTTGCCGACCGTTGGGGCACCACTGATGACTTGGCAACCAGCTCCCTCCATTCCTCTCTGTTCTATTCTCAGCGTATCGCCCAGCTTCAGTCCTGTCCACTCTGAGATATTGTCCTCCCATCTTTTCCTCTGTCTTCCTCTCCTTCGTCCTCCTTGCACAGTGCCTTGCAGGATTGTTTTGGCAAGCCCTGCTGAACGCGTGACATGCCCATACCACTTCAGTTTGCGTTTTCTCACAATGGCATTCTCACAAATGTTATTATTTTTTCTTATTAATTTATTATGCGTTTTGTCGCTGTTTTTAAAAAAAAAAATCTCTTGTGATGTATGTATGTATTTTAAACTTTCCTTTCAGCTGCCGAAATAAAATATAAATCTTTGTTTTTACTTTATCAGGGTCAAGTTGCATTGTGACGTGTAGTACGCCTGATGAAGAACCGATCTACGTAACATCCGGTGACGCAACTTCCGCCGGTGGCTTGCAAGGGGAGGCAGTCAAGGGTATCAAGTGCACGGGCTCAGCAACGTGGTTCCCTCCCATTACTAACCTCACGTGTATTGAGAAGTGCAGCACGGTAAGACTCCATAGTGGCAAATATTGCAAGGTGTGAAGACCGTCCTCCCGTGGTCGCAATATTTTTTACGTTCTTTTATTACGTCGCACAGCGACCGTCGTAACGCGACAAAAAAAGACACTTAAAAAAAAAAAACTCATTCGAGACGTGCCGCCTTCTCAGTGACGCGGCACTGCGTATCCGGAGGCGGCACGTCTCGAATGAGTTAAAGACGTGGCTACGCGCCAGACTGGTCGCTTTCAGGTCTGTGCCTTGCAGCAAAAAGTGGTCCTCCAAAAATGGCTCTGCTGTATTCCATTGTTCACGTTTTCGATCAGTATTGATATTTGTGTGCTGTGTGCTGTGTTTCACTATCTCTTCTAGTCTAATACACTCACACGGTTTGTCTCTTCTTTTTGGAATTTTCCCTTCTTGATACTATCAGGCCTATCAAAGCGGTAAGCAAATGTCCCCGGGCCCGCGACGGCCGTAGTGGGCTCGCTGCGGCCGTCGTGGGCCCGAAGACGTTTTACTTCTTTTGCAAACGGTAAAGTAGAGATTATGTCAAGTTATGTCTGGCCAATCGTTTAGCAAAATAAATCGTCGTCACGATCGCACGCAGTTCGACCGACAGAAGCTCACATTTCATAGAAGCTCACATTTCATCTGTCGAACTGAGCCCTCGCGATTTATACCGACAAGCAAACAGAAATGCGACATTTTTGGAATCATCAGAAACAGTTTAGTATTTCCGATGATTAAAAAAATGCCGCATTTCTTTTGCTCGTCAGTATATTTTGCGTAACAGGAGGTAGGCGTGATTTAATTTATACAGCTTTTCGAAAGTGACGTATTTTACCCTGAGAAACGGCGCAGTACCACTTTGTCTCGTGACTGTCGTCTAGTTTGATCGTTATATTGCAGTTCAACAAAACTTGAAATTGTGGCGTCGGAGGCAGCACAGGCTTTATCACCACACGTGAATTGAGATAACCGTGTCTTACACACCTCCTTCTTTGCGCCTTCGAGCGGAAAATCTGTAATGTGTGATACAGCCATAGTGCGTAAACTGCCGCGTGTGCACAAAATTGTCTTCTAGAAAGTCTGTCAACAAAAATGCACGGGCACACACGATATTGAAACTTGTCCTACTTTCAGCTCACCTGCAATCATTTCATACTGACCACTGGCACACTATCGTCATGTTTTTCGCTGTTACGTTTTCATGCACGGGACATTGTTTGGCATCCTAATTATTATTATTATTATTATTATTATTATATTATTATTATTATTATTATTATTATTATTATTATTATTATTATTATTATTAACGTCACGTTATAAAGTAAATTACGTAAAGAAATATTCCAAGACTTAAAGGCGGCCGCCTTGTGGCTAAGGTACACGCCTAGAAAACCAACTCATATCTGATTACTGCAAAGAAATAGATTCTTACATCGGTGTTTAGGTGATACTGAGAACCCGGATCTCGTGGCCTTGAAACCTGACACGTTTTATTTCGTAGGATACGGGTTTAAAACCACTCGTGTGAGAGTCTCAGTATCACCTGAACACCGATGTGATGTATCACATAGGCGGGAAAAGAGCGTGAATTGTGTAACCTCTGTTAACCGCCTGCCACCAATGCCAAAGGTGCGTGGTTCGATACCGGGTTCCGGCGTTGGACTTTTCTCCTCTGGTAAGTGTCACCGTTAATTCGGGCGGACCGTCGGGGGTTCTTTCTCCGGGTACTCCGGTTCTTCCACCCCCCCCCCCCACCCCCCACACTTTGGTACCGGTCTCAGGCCACTTTACAAATTTCAAATACAAGCGATCAAAAATCTCTGTAACTTCAGTAGCTGACTGGCCCTTCGTTTGTCTTGTACTGTGTTTGTCTTAAATGGCGTAAATCCGTGTCTGTTTCGTGAGTGTGTGTGTTGGGTTTCAGGCGCGGCGCTTTGAGTCGATTTCCCCAAAATTGAGAAAAAGCGCCTATATAATAACGGTATTATTATTTATTATTATAACCCTTTGGGTGTCGGTAGCGGTTTTAGTCGCGATGATTCCTACAGGAATCATCGCGACTAAAACCGCTACCGACACCCAAAAGGTTAATTGCTTATTTCAGGACTTTATTGGCGACAAGTGGTGTGACGCTAGAAACAACCGACAGTACTGCAAGTGGGATGGAGGCGACTGCTGCAGCTCCACCCTGGGTGACAAAGTCAAGCCCTTCCCAGAATCATGTCGCGAGGAATGCACCTGCAAAGACCCCAGGGCCGCGGAGAACACAGGAAGCAAGACGAAGGAAAATAACCAGAATGCTCGTCAAGACAGCCGGAAGCGGAAGAATGGGTAGACATTTTGTACTGTGACTCTGACGCAAGACTCATGGCCAGTCTTGTCTGCGTACGAGGGGCGGAGATTCTCATAAGCCCCTGCTGCTGCACGTGCTCATGAGACTTTGTGTCGCTTGAGATGAAACACGGGCCTCATTTACAGAGGTAACAAAAATGAGGAATAAGATGAGAAAGGGAACTGGATTACCCGCACCGTTTGCGCGACTACTCCCCAGATACACCCGCCCGGGGAGTAACGCACAAATACACTTCTATTCAAATCAGATGCTAAGCATTTTATTTGAACAGAAGTGTGTTTGTGGCATGCATCTCGGTTGATGCTTCCGAGGATTAATGTGCATGCTTAACACATTCTACACCAAGGACCGAAATCCCCAAATTTTGAAGTTGCCCTCTGAAGGATTGTATTACAATTCCAGAGACAGATCGAACATAATAGTTCAAGGGTAGTGCCAGAATAGCTTGGCGCATATGGGCGCCAAGCTGTTCTGGCACAGCCCTTGAACTATCATGCTCGATCCATGTCTTGCTGTGGTGTGTCTGGGCTGAAAGAGTTAAAATTCAAATTGGACGGGTTGGCATACATTTTTTCGCTGCTGTATGCAACAAGAGGCGTAGATTCTGGTGAGCCCTGCGCATAAAGTGGCTCATGAGAATCTGTGCTTCTTGGGGGCAGGCATTGACATACTTGATTTACTGCCTCAGATTGAGGCAGTGATTTGGATTAAAGCGCAAAACTGCCGGAGCGGAAACGACTTTTGAACATGAAAATATTAATGGCCAGTATTCTCCTTAGGACGAAACTCGGAAGATTCCAGGACGTTAGAAATTAGTAACTTTTCTCCGCGTCACGTTTTGCAAGTGGTCTGGTTTTTGTTGTTGTTGTTGTTACTTATATTTTAATCACGAAAAAAAATTACAATGGACTTCATCCATGGGAATAATGCTTCACTCACTGGATAATTATGTGTGTACGTGCTGTCCCGTGATTTTGGACCTTAGGTCTTAAGATTTTTAAGATCTAAGTCCGTAAGATAAAAAAAAAAATTATAGGCCTGCAGACATTTAGTAAATGTATTGACCCTGATATTATATGCTGGAAACCGGATGATATTGGCTTGTAACGTACGGATAATGAATAGATTTCATGTTGAGACTGAAATGCTGGATATATCTCTTTGTATATAGCTATTTAACTCATTCGAGACGTCTCGAAATAGTTGATTTAATAATTTGGACTTGGACACGCTTTCAAGGTTCCAATTTAGTATCTCTATTGTTTCATGCGGCACAGCATCTGCACGTTAATACAAGTCATGGACATTGAATCCCAGTAAGCAACGGTTTTCGGGCCCACGACGGCCGTAGTGGGCCCGCGCACGGCTGTGCGCGGGCCCACTGCGGCCGTCGTGGGCCCGAAGATGTATTGTTACTGGGAATCATACACCTGATATGGAATTTTCTATTGCGGACAGAAACTGATGGTTGGTGCATGCTCAAAACTGGCCTTTGGTGATGGTATGTGATTTTCAAGCACGTTACTGTAGATAGTTAGGTCCAAAATTACAGACCAGTACAACTCGAGTTTGAACTTTCGACAATGGCCGACACATAGTGCGTATGAAAATGTTTAAAAAAAATAATAAAAAAATAAACAAACTAACAAACAAAGGAACACGCTTAAAAAGGCCAGGTACAACACAGTGAAAAAAAGAAACGCGCTTAGAATGGACAAGTACAACACAGCAAAACAAAGGCAGGACAGGCGCAGCACAGTTAAAGAAGGAAACATGCTTAGAAAGGGCCAAGTGCAACCCAGTAGAAGAAGGATACGCAGACCAGTGCATCACAGCTTATTCATAAACTGCTGTACTTGGTCTCGGTAAACGTGTTTTTTTTTCTGTTGTTGTGGATTTCTTTTTTAATTTGGTGCATTTTACACGCTCGGACGTGATCTTTTAGGTCTGCCTGTGGAGATGGTAGGGTCCAGATGCTGACTTGTTGATGTTATATAGCTTAACTCTTTGACTCCCCGAACTAAATGACCTCCATTCTTATCGTCCGCGCCCCACAGCATTAGCCCATCACTCATATCATGAGACAACTTCATTGGCTGCCAGTCAAACAACGAGTCTCGTACAAAATCGACTGTCTGTGCTACAAAGCTATTAACTACTCTACCCCTTCCTATCTCGCTGATCTTCTTCAACTATACACTCCCTCCCGCTCCCTCCGTTCAACTAGTGACAGGTGCCTTCTCAGAGTCCCGCTCTGCAAATACAAAACCAGAGGTGACCGTTGTTTTGCGCACGTTGGACCTGTTGTCTGGAACTCTCTACCCACAGACCTTAGACATTCTCCCTCATTCACTGCCTTTAAATCTGTGGTTAAGACCCACCTGTTCGATACCCCAATGTAGCTCAGTTCTTCGTGATTATGTACCTGTGTGTTTGTATCTGTGTTCGTGTGTATTGCAGAAGCCTTTGTTTCTCTGGCTTTGTGACCCCTCCATTCCCATTCTTTATTTGTAAAGCGCTTAGAGCTTAATTTAGGATAAGCGTTATATAAGTAGTCATCATTATCATTATTATTATTTAGTTCGGGGAGTCAAAGGGTAAATGACGATTTTTTTCGTTCTGTTTGTCCAGCATGGTCTGGAGCAAGTTTTTAGACGCGCAGGCTATGTTGGAAACTGAGCTATGTATGTTTTAACTTCTGTTGAATGCCCATTACTGTTAGAATACTCAAATGTTGCCAGTTCGTAGGAAACCGGAGGAGGGGAGGGACAGAGATGGGGGGGGGGGGGGAGGTATGATCTGGGCATACCTCCCCTGGACATTATCAGTATATACTTACGAGCAAAAGAAATGCGACAATTTTGGAATCATCGGAAACACTTTAGTGTTTTCGATGATTCCCAAAATGTCTCATTTCTTTTGCTTGTCAGTATATGCGTGCTGGTCTGTGATTTTGGACCTTACGGCTAACGTCATAAGGTCCAATTTTACAGATTACCACTCATTATATGTACGTCACACACGTTTTCTTTTGGGAAGCTTTTTTTTGTTGAACAAGTTACTTAATTTCTGGACAAATTGTAATAACCATCCCCATAATTCATTCCATTTCATAAATATCAACTTGGTAATCCGAACTCAAAAAGGCCCAACATATCGCAAATATTTCTGTTACAAATACAATAGATTTTTAAAGAATGTTTTAGAAAGAATTGTTTAAAAATTTCAAATTTTCAAGGACCGATTTTCACTTTTATGTGACGGTTTCAGCTTTAACAAAGATGATATTATTAAAGGAGATATACAAAGACATGCTAAGATATTTTTGTACACAGTTGACTAGTGTCTTTGTATGTCTGCTGTCAAATTTGCACTCACGAGCGACTGAAACGCAACTATTGTATTCCAGCAAGAAATTCGTAAAAAGAAGGGAGTGAAATTCGCAAACAGAAGGGAGAGAACCCAGTAGACTAGTGTCCTTGTACCGAGAGAACGTGCATGTTTAATACATTCTACACCAAGGACCGAAATCCCCAAATAAAACAGATGCCCTCTGAAGGATTGTATTATAATTCCAGAGACAGATCGAGCATGATAGTTCAAGGGTGGTGCCAGAATAGCTTGGCGCCTGTGGGCGCCAAGCTAATCTGGCACCACCCTTGAACTATCATGCTCGATTCATGTCTTGCTGTGGTGTAGCGGGGCTGAATGAGGTAAGACACCGCATATCTGAAAGCTCAAACCTTTGGTGCTACCTGTTGATATTACAGAAGCACTTAAAACTCTAGTACACTGGCGAGCGAAAGAAATGAGACATTCCCAAAATGTCGCATTTCTTTTGCTCGTCATTATATTTTTGCTGGACAAATGTCGTAAATCTCACTTTGTTACCTCACAGAGAGAGAGACGCGAACAATACCTTTCTCTTCGTTTTTGATGACGACATTCATCAGACACATACTCGCCGGAAGTCACTTCCCGTACCTTTTTGCGAGAGTGCTCCTCAGATAGACCCACTCAAGGAGTACGCCACAAGTACACTTCTATTTAAACGAGAGGCTTTGCATCCCATTTGAATAGAGGTGCACTTGTGGCTTATTCCGTGAAAGACCCACTCGGGGAGTATGCCACAAGTACGCTTCTATTCAAATGAGATGCTTAGCATCTCATTTGAATAGAAGTATACTTGTGGCGTACTCCTCAGTGGCTCTGCCTGGGATGTAGTAATACAAAGTAATACTAGTTCCTGTAATTAGTTCCGCTAGGGCGGATTTTTTCAAGGAGAGTTAATGAACACGGTTGAGAACTCTGTATAATTTAACTCAATCGAGACGTGCCGCTCCCGGATACGCGGCTTATGCCGCGTATAATATGGAGGCGGCACGTCTCGAACGAGTTAACTGACAGCACTAGTATAACATAATCAATTAGTTGATGTTTCGCAGTTTGGCTTTATCCACTTAACTTTACTCATCGGGAAGCTGTTTGTTGCATTTCTTTCGCTCGTTTGTGTATTTCGTGGCATTCTAAGGTAGGAACTTTAAGAAATCTGTGCACATAATCGATCAAAAAGCACACAAATACAATATTTGTACAACCATATTTTTTCTGTAACAAATTTGAGACTCGCCGTAAACAGACACCCATCGGCTTTTTTGCCGCGCGTCCGTATGCGTCTGGAAGGAGTTAAATCTTCACTCTTTTCATTGGATTCATATCCGGTTGCTGCTGTTTTTTGTTGTTGTTGTTGTTTTTTTTTTTGTATATGCGTGTGTGCGCTGGTCTTTAAGTCTAGAGCATACAGCCTAAGGCATGTAAGTTCTAGACCGCAGAACAGCGTACGTCTTGTTCGGTTTGAGTCCGTGTATGCGGATGTTGTTTTGTGTATGTAATCTTTAAGCTTTTTGTCGAATTTAAGTATACTGCACAATCGGTACTGTAATAACACTCGTACATATACTGACGAGGAAAAGAAATGCGACATGTCGCATTTCTTGTGCTGATCAGCATGCATGTATAATGCATGTATATTCGCTTCAGCGTTGTTACTGTTTCAGATATTTTGTAGAGCCCTGACATTAGTAGCACCTTACAGTGAGTGCACCAGTTTGTGATTTTGTCTCTTACGGCCTAGAGCAGTGAGGTCCAAACTCACAGACCGGCACACATTGTAGTCTCAGCGAGTATACTGTAACTAGTCTACCATTTAGAACGTTGAATCTGTCATGCAGATCTGTGAACTGATTTGAACCTTAATTTACGGCCCGAGTACCGTAATGTCACCAAAATGTCACAGGCCGGCACAAGCATGATTGTGTCCTTTGCTGTAGCAGAACCTGTTCTGAGCGACCACACTCGTGAGAGACCGCCTGTCATTACTGACCACCATTTTGGTGACGATAAACCCTACAAAGAAAGGAACACGCTTAGAAAAGACGATTACAACACAATTGTGTTGTAATTGTCTTTTCTAAGCGTATTTCTGCCTTTGTTGGGTCTTCTCTGCATCCTACGCGCTTGGCAGTCATCTTTTTGGTCCGGATTTCATCGTTGAGCTGAGTGCTTGGAGCCCCCTAAATGATGATGGCTTTTAACGAGAGGTGACACCGTTTGCCCCGTGACCTCTGTAGAGAGCACCTGCCTTTAAAAACCACACTTTCTTGCAAAAGGTGGCTGGTCAAAACAGGTCGTACAGCAGTACGGTTAGTTTGACTCTGGTTCAGCTTGGCACGATTTTGACTTGATCCGATTCATCCATGGAACAACGTTTGTGACATCGGCAGAGACCACCCAATGTGCATAAGACCATCGGGCCGACGTCGGGCGTGCGCGGGCCATCAGCGGCCGAGGTCGGCCTGATGGCCTTTGCGCACTGGGCAGTCAGACGTTTCTAAACTGGTCACGTCATATACGCCAGTTCGATATTATTCTCTGCGGTATCATGTATCGGAAAAAATGCACCCCCCGCCCCCTCCCCACACCATATCCCCGCCCTCTCGTTTGTTGTTGGGAGTCGTTTGGCGTAAACATAACCTCTCTAATGACAGACCAACACACATTCGCTGTGTCAACTTTCATAGCCCCATTAAAAAACAACAACAACAACAACAACAAACGAACAACTACTCACGCAGCTTTATCTAAGCATGTATGACTGATTTCTGCCGCTTGATTTTTTTTTATACAACTCGCGCGCTTTTCCTGACGATATGTTACGAGGCTGTTTAAGATCACGTGTGGTGATACGGTTTGCGCGATCTCCGCCGCACTTTGAATTGTTTCGTTGCAGTGCCACACAACAATCAGCTGCTGAGGCTTGGCTAAAGTAAGCGCTTTTGCAAACGATGTTACAAGGCTGTTTCAGATCACCTGTGGTGATACGGTTTACGCGATCTCAGCCGCACGTTTGACTGTTTCGGTGCACTGCCACATAACAATCAGCTACTGAGGCGGGGTAATGCAAGAGCGACTCAGCAGTGGCACCGCATCACTTCTAAGATAAAAGAATATGTCGACTGTGAGGTTAACGCCCTTTCAAAAAGTCGTTGTATAAATAAATTATATTATGCCTGACCCTAATTACGCAATACAAATCACTCGCGCTCAATTCGACCGATAAAATGCGAGCATCAGCTCGGTCGGAATTGAGCCGGCACGAGTGATTTATATTGTGTACCGGAAGGTCAGACACAATTTAATTTAATTTAATTTAATTTAAAACTTTTACTGAACGATACTGTTCGGCGAAAAAGACGCATAACCACTCGTCTTTTCACCGAACGGAATGTCAGCAGAGGTCAAGGGATTGAAAGTATCCTTAAATAACCTTTTTAGTAGCATACTATTTAAGTTTGTTCACTGGCTCTAGGCTAGAAGATCAGAAATCAAGGATGAACTTACAGTTTAACTTTAAGGACCTGTTTCGTCTTTTGCAAACTGCATCTTACACTGAAAATACTCTTAGCGGTGTTTTAGGCTGTTGGTTGGTGTTGTTTTCTCTTTTTAACCTTCTCTGTGTCAAATTCTAGACGTTATCACAAACAGTTTTACGCGCTGTGTGTTGCTGAACAAAATTGTTGTTAATATGTTTTATACTTTCATACAATATGTGTTATGTGTGACGGTGTTGTCAGTGTTAAATCACACAATTTGTATTGTTGACGGCTTGGTGACATGAAACAAACATGCATAGAGGCACTTCATGTTACCTTTAATGTTTCATATCTAGCCCCATGCCCGTGGTATATGGATTGTTGAAGATGTGTTGGATGCTTTAACAGGACATTTTAGACCATGCACCATGACATTGGTGATTTGTATGTACATTGTTGACTGCTACTTCATATTTATTAATGTCACCCGTATAGCTCATTTGTTCAGTTCTTCATATTTTATTGATAGTTTTGAAACATTTCACGTACTCCTCCGAAAAAGCGCCACGCATTTCTAACACCATCTCTGAACTATCGTGGTCAGTGCGTGTCTTGTTGTAGTGTGCCGAGTGGATCAGGGCTGGGTATGTTAGTCTCCATTTCATCTACCTAGTGCGCAAAGGTCATCGGGCCGATGTCGGCCGCAGTTGGCTGGCGCACGTACAACCTCAAAAAGAAAAAAAAATGCTTTGCTTTGGCAAACGAACCTCACTGAGGTTCGTTTGCCAAAGCAATTTTTTTGGGGGGAAGGGGAGGCGGGGGGGAGGGGAGGGGAGGGAGGGGGGAGGCTTTTCGCTCGAATGTTTTCAGCGAGTGTTATATCTACTTCGTTTCATTTAATTTTATTTGTGCTTTTTGAGTCTGAACAACTCAGTTGACATATTTCATCTCACTTCAACTCGTGTAGTTACTTAAACGGAAAAGCACCGTATCGTCAGTTCGCACAGAAGAGCTCTAGTACACCAGGCTAAATAAAACCCATCAGTTACGCGTGCATGATACGCATATGCTGATCTGTGCTTATGAGCCTTACAGCGAAGAGGCGTAAGGTCCACAGTCGCAGACCGGCACACACACATGTTTAGCTCACCAGACAAAGTGCAATCTATTTGTTTGTTTCATCGGTTTGTTCCTAGATAGGGCACTTTGATTGTGGCTGTTATGTGACTTTCACGCTACAGTGTTGATAATGCCCCCCTCCCTCCCCCCCCCCACCCCCCGCCCTTCAAAAAAAAAAATAATAAAAATTCACACTTTAGAGGTTTGTTCGATAGCGCATAGTCCTAGGTCTTTAACCCCTTAACTGCCAGGGCAAGGCGAACACTACCCAACTGCAAGAGACATAAATCCTCATGAGCCCCCGCGGTCGCGGGGGCTGATGAGGATTTATGTCTCTTGTTAGTCCTGTGTTCTTTGTCCCCACGTTTGGTCCCATTTCATTTGTGTTCTGCACTTTAATGTAGGCCAATGTGCCGTGCTTTCAGTCCGCGTCCACTGGCAGACAAAGAGGTTAAATTGTCACATTGGTCATTAGCATAAGTCACAATTATGTATGCGTTGTTCATTCGCTGTCTAGCAGAGATAGTGTCGCTGACAATACACTCATTCGCCGATAGGCGCGCAAAGGATTTTTATTTTTCCCCTTTCAAAATTGAAGTCGTTGGCGACAACTAGCGAGTCAACTCGTCAAGTCCAAAGCCCAGCCTTCTGGATTTTAGTAGGTGTCTACTGATGTATTCGAACACAGAAGTTATAGAACAGTCACTAGGTATCAGCTGCAGAAGGTGAATTCTACCCTGTGAAGTCGAAGTACAGCACATCTTATTTGACAAAAGCCAATATGTCTATTTCTTTTTTTTTTTTAAAGCGAAATTTTCATTGCGTAGCAATGAAAATCGCTCTTTTTTTTTTTTTTTTAATGCATTTGTGTGTGTGTGTGTGTGTGTATGTGTACAGCGAGATTTTCACTCTAACACAATGAAATCTAGCTTTTCCGCAAAATGCACAGTCTTTCGCCTGCACGGGGCAGAATTAATCATGAATCAATGAACCTTTGTTGTCAAACGGTGACAATGCAGTTTTCGCACCTCTGTCGGTGTGGGACAAAAGCCGTCATTTCCATTTTTCGAAAAGCGAGACTTTCATTGCATTATAACGACAAACTCGCTTTTCACAACATTGGACTTTAATGTATGAGGCAGACCTGGGGAGCCTGGTGGCTCAGGTGGTAGTGCGTTCGACTCTCATCCTAAAGGTCGCGGATTTAAAAAGACGTTAACCCATTCGCTGCCGAGAAAAAGTGAACACGATTCAACTGCAAGAGGCATAGATCCTCATGAGCCCCCGCGACTGCGGGGGCTCATGAGGATCTATGCCTCTTGCTGAGACCAATTTGTATCCATGTTCCTTAGGCGGTGTTGGCTTTTGGTCGTTGAATGAACCAAGATTTCAGAAACAGAAACGTACGTACTGTGGAAGGTTGGTTGGTTAGTTCGGGTTTAACGTCCACGCACGAGGTGATCATGGCGCCTGACGGCGGTTATAGGGACAGGAAATCTATTGCTAGAGTACGACCTGAACACTGATCACTCAGCGCACTCAACTGGCACTTTGATTACAGACCTTCACAGAAATGATTGAACAAATCGTTTCCCCCTGACTGTGAAGGAGGTTAAGCCCTAATGTTTAACCTTTTTAACTGAACAAGCTGTAGGGCGAGGGGGCTGGGGTTTGAGAACAAAAATATACGGCAATGACGAAAAAGAAATTGTGGGTATATAGCTTGACAGATCAAGAAAAGTGATTGTCTTGTAGCCTTAACCCCTTAACAGCTGGGGCAAGGCGAACGCTACCCAGCTGCAAGCGACGTAACCCCTCATGAACCGCTGCAGTCGTGGGGGTGGGGAGGGGAGGGGGGGGGGCACATGCGGGTTTATCGTCTCTTGTTTTTATGTCTCTTGTCTCTTGTTTTTATGTCTCTTGTCTCTTGTTTTTATGTCTCTTGTCTCTGGTTTTTTTGTCTCTTGTCTCTTGTTTTTATGTCTCTTGTCTCTTGTTTTTTTGTCTCTTGTCTCTTGTTTTTGTGCTCGAATCCCTGCCACTGTACGTACATGTTTGTTTCTGAAATCTTGGTTCATTCGACCAAAAGCCAGCACCGTCCACGAAACATGGATACAATCTGGTCTCAGCAAGAGGCATAGATCCTCATGAGCCCCCGCAGTCGCAGGGGCTCCTGAGGATCTATGTCTCTTGCAGTTACTTACTTACTTACTCACGCCTGTCTCCCCCTCCCCGGGTATAGGCCGTCGACGAGAGACCTCCAGCGACTCCTGTCCTGTGCTTCTCCTTCGATTTTACTCCAGGTGGTTCCCAGTCTCTTGATGTCTGCTTGGAGGTCTCGCCGCCAGGTGTTTCTCGGCCTGCCTCTTTTCCTCTTTCCCTGGGGGTTCCATGACAATGCCTGCCTAGTGATACTGGAAACTGGCTTTCTCAGACTGTGACCAATCCATCCCCATCTTCTTCGCCCAATTTCATTCTCTGCTGTTATCTGCTCAGTCTGTTCTCTCCCAGTGTCTGACGTTGCTAATCTTCTCTGGCCAGTGAATTTTCAAGATTCTTCTAAGGCAACTGTTTATGAAGATCTGTACTCCGTTGACTGTGGTTTTTGTCAACCTCCAAGTCTCTGCTCCATATAGGAGAACTGCTTTTACGTTTGAGTTGAAAATCCGGACTTGGTGTGTTGTAACAGTTCTCTGGAACTCCATACTTTTTTCAACTGGAGAAAGGTTACTCTGGCTTTACCGATTCGTGCTCTGATATCTGCATCAGTGCCGCCTTTTTTGTCGATGATGTTCCCGAGATAGGTGAAGGACTCCACCTCCTCCAACGGGGTGCCAGCAAGCAGGACTGGTCATTCTTCCCTGGTTGCGTTCAGCCTCATTGTCTTTGTTTTATGTTTGTGGATGGCGAGGCCCACTTGGGACGAGATGTCAGCAAGCCTCGTGGTCTTGTCCTGCATTCGTTGATGAGTGTGGGACAGTAAAGCCAAGTCGTCTGTAAAATCGAGGTCGTCAAGCTGTGTCCACAGTGTCCACTGTATTCCGCTTCTTCTCTGCTCAGTGGTCCTCTTCATGACCCAGTATATGGCCAGTAGGAAGAGGAACGGAGACAGCAAATACCCCTGCCTGACGCCGGTTCTGACCTGGAGCTCCCTGGTGAATTGCCCTTCATGGATCACGCGACATGTCATGCCATCGTAGCTGCTCTTGATCAGGCAGACGAGCTTTGTGGGTACACCGTTGGTCTCTTGCAGTTGGATCGTGTTTACTGTTTCTCGGCAATGTTTTTTTTAGGCCGATTTTTAGTTGTAGGGCGTCACGGCTGAATGACTGAACACGGTACTATACTCTAGACAGACGAACGTGCGTTTTCTTTGTTTGTTTGTTTTACGTTCGTTCATGTTTGTTTGTGTGCTCGTTTGTTCGTTCGTGTTTATGTCTGTGTTTTCTTTGTTTGTTTAATCGTCAGTACGATGGTCGTATGATTCCTTGTTTATTCGTTCGTTCGTTGATCCGTTTCTGTGTGACTGTTTGCTCGTTTGCTTTGTTTGTGTTTGTTTGGAAAACGGCCACCATTCAGCCCCGGGACACATACCTCACTACACGGGACCAGAAGACGCCCACTTTGTCTGTCCGTGGAACTGCCTGGTGGCCATTTTACTCTGTATTAACACTTTCGAGACGTGCTGCATTCGGATTCGCGGCTTTATACCGCGGATCCGGATGCAGCTCGTCTATAATGAGTCAACTGCGACTGAATTTCAAACCATTCTTGTATCAAGCTTTGCCTGTATAAAAGATAGATAAAGACGCAACAAATTGTCGGTGAAAAAAGCAGTCCACGAACGACTACCAACCACGAACGAGAGCGAAGTCATGGCGGATGACCAGTGTGTACTAAAAACATAGTCACCACTCCCAACATCTCCAAAAGGCATAGATCTTCATGAACTCTTCGGGCTCATGAAGATCTATGCCTCTTCGAGATGTTGGGAGTGTTGTCTGTGCTTGTTATCCGCCGCGGTTACGCCCTCGTTCTGTTTTTGGGAGTCGTGCGTGCAAACGAACCCTCTCTATGCACACGCATTTCAGACGTAAGGTTGGCCAGTTGCGCCAAAGACTACCGTGTGAATGCAGTATCTTCCAAAAGAAATGCAACTACAAAGACACGTGAATTCCTAGGTGACTGACAAACATTTTTGGTGCACTGTTCTCTCTCGTATGAGGCGTTTTGAAATGTTTTGGGTAGACAATAAGAAATATACTGACGAGCAAACGAAATACGACACTTTTGGAATCATCGGAAATACTTTTGCTTCCGATGATTCCAAAAATGTCGCATTTCATTTTGCTCGTCAGTATATATGCTGATATTGCAGTTTACTGCTGATTAAATTATAATGTAAGAAGTCTATGGGTCTCAAAGAGTACAGACGTTAGGAAGAACAATTTGCATGTGCAGTTGATGAATACAAAGATTTAATCAGAAATTACATGAAAATTTGCTACCACTGTTTGTTCTGCTATGCTGTTTTAATGATTATTTTTGGGACTATCCATCAGCTAAATACAGACCGGAAATTCAATTTATGATGTTGAAGGGGACTTAACATGCATATAAAAATGGCTGCCATAGAAGAAAAAAATAGTGGTAACAAACCTTTTATGCACTTTCTGTTTGATTTGTTGATTTGGTAGATAGTTCAAATTAACATTTAAAGAATCATGAAATGACTGCAATCAACCAGAAAACAACAATAACTGGTACAAAGGGATGTGCAATTGAAGATGTCTTAAGCAATAATGATACACCACAGGATTATCATTTAAAATGAACATTTTCAAAATTAATAACTTTGAAAGGCGTCTGTAAGCACTGTTTACTACCTGGGGATAAAGGTCAGCCATGATAAATTTCAAAGTAGTGCCAGGTACGCTCGGTGCCTGGATAGGCGCCGAGCTTATCTGGCACTACCCGGGAACTATCATGGTCGATTCATTTGCCTCTGTACCGTCTTCAGCATTTTTTTTTTTAGTTTGGTATTTTGTTAGCTTGTTTGTTTGTTTGCTTGTTTGTTTGAGAGAAAACATTCCAGAGCGGAGTCTGTGAAATGGGCGCGTATTGTGATCTCATCTCCCATTTTTGATGCATAATAAACAATCACTGATCATAGTGCTCCTAACTGGTGTAGCCTGCTTCATTTGTGACTGTGCTATTTATCACATTGTGTAGAGCCAATCGCATCTCGGCCTGGAGATATTTACATGTTGTCTAGCCAATCGCATTTCAGTCAGGCGGCATTTATACATTGTCTATCCAATCACATCTCAGCCTCGAGATCTCCAGGCAGAGATGTGATTGTCTAGACAATCTCTATTAACGCATTGCCTCTAGAGGCAATAGAATCTCAGTCTGGAGATATTCACATATTGTCCAGCCAATCGCGTTTCAGCCAGGAGATTGTGTGCAATCGTACTACTTTAAACCAAATATGGAAAATAAAAAAAATGTACTTTATTTGCCCTTGTGTTGTTGTAAGTGGTGGTGGTGACGGTGTTGTGTGATAGTGCGTGTGTGTGTGTGTGTGTGTGTGTGTGTGTGTGTGTGCATGCGTGTGCGTGTGTGTATGTGTGCCTGCATGCGCGCTTGCGTGTTTGTTTGTGTGTTTGCGTGTATGTATGTGTGTGTGTGTGTGTGTGTGTGTGTGTGTCCGCGTATGTATGTAAACGGGAACATCTCCGATATTTGTGTACATACAGGCTTGGAACTTGGGGAAATAATTTGTTGAAGGGGTGCCTAGGAGAGCCTCCGAGCATATTGAAATCGGGTGTTTTTAATTTAAGAATTAAAAGACCGTTTATAGAAAGTCGGTTGTACCACATTAAAGTCCGTAACTTTTGTCATGTTCACGTGAAATTTTGGATATAGCTGGACTAGAGAAAGACATTGGCTATGCTCATTTGTTCATTAGTCAGCTTTGTATCTTTTGAACTTAAAGAAAAAGTCTATGCACAAAACAATAAAAATAAAAAAGTGAAAAAAACTTCGACTTCTGGAGAAAATCAGACAGTGACGCTGACGTAAAAGCAGAAATTTTGTATCAAGCCCCCGAATATCTCTGCATGCTATTTAACCTCAGCCCTAAGCATCAGCTAAATACGAGGAATGGCTTGCTTCATTTACCCCGCCCAAGGATAGATATCTACAAGTCGAGCCTTCTATTTTCAGGTAGTTCTGTCTGGAGCTCATTGCCTTTAAACATTAAATCATTTTGTGTAAAACCCATTTTAAACGTGCTTTGCACACTCACTTCCAATCAGCGTGACTTTACAGTTCGCCGTACAAACACAATACTGTTGATAACACGTAAACATCAAACATTTTTCTCTTTTTCCATACATTTACTAACTGAACATTTATTGTCTTATCGGTGTCGCTATACGCTATTGATGCTGCTGATTCTATGACACTGTCTTAGATGAGTATAATATAAATGCTATGCACTCATTTATTTCCTTCTTCTTTTTGCATCGGTGGCAGTTACAAATTTTCCAATGCAATGTTTTTTCTCGTTTCAATAATTCGCATATTGTGGTTTTTTCCCCGTAATTTTTCTTCTTATTATTATTATTATTATTATTTGCATGTTGTGTTTCTTTTCCTGTTATGTTCTGTTTTGTTTACAGGACAGCTTGTAAGACAGGCATTGAGTTGCCTAATAGCTTTATCCTGAACAAAAAAAGATTCATCATTTGTCTCTGTCTCTCTGTCTCTGTCTCTGTCTGTCTGTCTGTCTGTCTGTCTCTCTCTCTCTGTGTCTCTGTCTGTCTGTCTCTCTCTCTATCACACACACACACACACACACACACACACACACACACACACACACCACACACACACACACACACACACACACACACACACACACACACATACACACACACAACAGAGAGAGAGAGAGAGAGAGACAGACAGACAGAGACACAGAGAGAGAGAGAGAGAGAGAGAGAGAGAGAGAGAGAGAGAGAGAGAGAGAGAGAGAGAGAGAGAGAGAGAGAGAGAGAGAGAGAGAGAGAGAGAGAGAGAGTCAACAGAAAGCGTGTACAGTACAAACTCATGTATCTAGGTAAAGTCAGCCTCACTGTACACAAATTATAGCAAGACTAAAACACAATTTTTCTCAAGTCTATAAGGCAAAGTTGAACACATGTCACGTAAAATATATAATTACGTGAAAACTAAAATTACTTCATGATAAAGGACGTTTTCTAAACCAATGACGCGTATGCACTGTGCCCCTTACAAAGCTCACTGACGCATTGACATTTCTGCGAGGCTTTTTTCAATTGGAGATATTTATTTCAACACAAAATCAGATCAAAGACAACAGGTAGAGACCATTGACAGCGAGGACAGCTCGCATATAATAGGGACTTTGTGGGTTAGGACTCTAGTATTGAAGAGACTTTGTGGGTTATGGTTCATCCCATCTTGTTTCTTATGGTGTAGAATGCGGGCGAATTGTGCATAAAGTTGATAAATACATGCAAGCTGTTATAGAAGAGACTTTGTGGGCTGGTTTATCTCATCTTGTTTGTTTTTGTTTTAATTATATATATATATATATATATATATATATATATATATATATATATATATATATATATATATATATATATATATATATATATATATATATATATATATATTTTTTTTTTTTTTTTTTTTTTTTGGGGGGGGGGGGGGGGGGGGGTTGCCGTCATTATATAATAAGGACGGAATCCACCGCAGTAGCAAAACGTCTTCAGGTAAAATGCCGGGAGCTCTGAAATCTTTCACATCGCGGCAATAACTGTCAGTGGCTTGTTCAATGACTCCTCCCTCTCAGTTTATGGAGGCATAGGAGTGTCATGAAGGTAACATTTTTGCTTTCTTTCTTTCTTTTTAGTATTTCCTGTCGTTCAGCATGAGTCAAATGCAAAATTGAAAAAGGCGGGTCCCGGTCGTAATACATTTACCTACGAGCTGTGCATGCGTAGGCTGGCCCACGTATCAGTATGTGTCATCGCGTACGTTTTTAAAGCACAGCGTTACTGAGACAGTTATAGCGTCAGTGGTCTGCATATCCGTCTGTAATTCAAATGTGTTGGATATAAGCTACCATGTTCCGTCTACATTCAGCGATTTTCTTGCTTGGTGTTTCAGGTAGGGTGTACAGCCTTACTAAACGCTTGTCGATCATACCCAAACAAAATCAGTGTCGACCAAGTTCAACGTTAAAATGTGCCGAGTGCTGGTCTGTGATTTTGAACCTGACGGCTGCAAGCCGTCAGGTTCAAAATCACAGACCAGCTCACAGATAAAATCTTTGTAATGTTAGGATTTATTTCTTTATAGTGTTAGGATTTATTTCACGTAAAATAAATCCTAACACTGTGACGGTCTAGTCACTGAGTTCGGCCGAAAACATGGCGCCGACAGTTGCCATGTTTCAACGTGCCCTTTTAAGGGGACGAGTTAACTATTGAAAACATGGGTGCATAAAACGCGTTGTAGATCCGTACCCAATCTCGCTGCCTTCGATGCATTTAACCAAATGTAAAAGAACGTATACGTTGTGATTTTATTTCACTGTACGGGGTTTGGTGAGAAAGGAACCAATGGGCCGGGGCTACTCACGGTACTTCCTCTGTACACGGTGTGTACAGAAGTTAACCCCAGACGAGATCACTCTTGTTGTTGTTGTTGTTGTCGTTGGTGTTTCTAGTGTCTAGAACTTCCATAGTATGAGCTCGGTCTACGATCTAGGACAGAGTAGGCTAATCTTTTGGCCACGCCTCCTTTCTGACTCGGGCAATACTCAGTTTCTCAGTACACAGCTTCCATATAGGTTCAGTACCCTGGCCACTTGCTTTTTGGAGATGGTGTACCCGCAAATACTGATGTGTCCAAGCTTTTTCGCTATGTGGAAAGAGATCTTCAGACGACCCAGTCAAAAACGACATCATATATTATGGCACTGCTTTGTACCACTAACAAGTAGCCCTCCCAGGCACACTGAAGGAACTTGCTGAAACTGATGGCCTGCTTGAACAGCTTCCAAGGGAACCACGAGTGGACCTTTTAGCAGATTCCTACCACCCACTTTCGGCGAAGAGTGTCAAGAGAGCGAGGACGGGTGCCACATCCGTTTACTTGCCAAAAGGAACCTCCAGAAAGATCCCAAGAAACTTGAAAGCCATCGTGTTTCATAACCAAAAGAAACAAAACTTCAAGATTTTTCCCTGGAAAAATGGCAAAAGAAAATCAACAAACTTAGGTACGAGAAGTTTCTAGAATGCTTTAGCACCAACCAGTGACAGTTGCTTACAAGCTACGATGGGGTTGACATGAGTCTGCTGCAAGAATTCCCTCAGGATGCACATCAAGAGTAAACTACCACAGTCTCATAATGGAACCAGGCAGACAAAACTACCGACTGCCGTCCTTCACCAGCTAAACATGGGTTTGAATTTACAGATGGTAAACTAAAGTTCAGTTAGACAGATGCTGCCACAGGAACTTGCTGATTTATTGCTGGGCATGCCAGAAGGAGTAGAAGTGCCCGGAAGAGGTACTCTCAGAGGAAGTTCAAAACTGATGAAAATCCCAGATTGTGTATTTACCAATGAGTGAACTCTACTTGACAGCTCCCTCTAGACATATGTGATGACAGAGAGGCTGAGCTTTCTGTTCTAGTAGTGATGGTTGCAGCCAGTTAGTATTGTTGCAGCCAGTTAGTATTGTTATCATCATTTTGCTTGAAACATACGACCTTTTTTAAAATAAAAAGTATGTCTCAAATAATGATTGAATATAATACTGAAACACGTTTCGGCAATCACTTTTAAAGAAGAACGTCTTTGTATTTGACCATTTGCCGTAATTAAGTATAACTTTTTGGTCTTTTGTTAGTGTTCCTAATCTTCACAGATATATAGATAGATACTGCTTATTGCCATTTGCCTTAAGAACATAAAGCATAGGAATGTGTGTTGGTGTCTTTACAATTACAAACATCACAGTCAACAGTAAGAAATAATTAATACTCTATTACGCATACCCAATGCCTTATACACACTGTAAAAACTTTAAAACTAGACAGCTAATATCACAAACCGACACGTACACACTCACACACCCATGCTCATCTACCACACACACAACGCACACGCATATTAATCTACGATGTCTAAGTTAATTAAAGGTATATCATTAACAATGAAAACACTATATCTTAAAGTAAATATAGTTACACATTTCACTGCCTAATTCACATGTAACGAAGTAGAACATTCTGAGGAACTGTGTCCTTTTGGAGATACAAATAAAAGAAATGTATGTTAAAGGGGCACACCCAACCTTTTTTTAAGGCTTCAGTTCGCAAAAAGCTTTTACTGGGATTCAGTATACACACCCACTTAGACAGTGACCACCCTATTGTCTCACTAAATGCTTTCTTTCGTCCGTTCAAAGTGAAATAAAAAGCCCTCCGGATTATTTCCTAGGATCCCAGGAAAAATTGCTTGTGATAGGCGATAGTAGCTGACGTCATAACTATTCTATACGGACCTTAGGTCATCTGCATAATTAAACCAATCAGAGACAAGATGACGGACGAACCAGCGAAGAAAAAAAAAAAAAGAACCATCGACATCGACAGACTCGGTAATTGCGGAAGAGAAGAAAGAGGAAGAGAGACAAGATACATAATAATAATAATAATAATAATAATAATAATAATAATAATAATAATAATAATAATAATAATAATAATAATAATAATAATGACTACTTCTATGGCGTTCATCCTAAAATAAGCTCTAAGCGCTTTACAAATAAAGGGTGGGAGTGGAGGGGATCCTAAAGCCAGAGAAACAAAGGATTCTGCAATACACACGCACACAAACAAACACACAGGTACATAATAACGAAGAACTGAGCTACATTGGGGTATTGAACAGGTGGGTCTTAATTTGTCACTTTCCTGCTGAATCAGTAAGTAATCTACGGTCTTTGTCGATCTTCCAATAGTTCCGCGAGCGCTAGTGATTTTCAGATTTCATGATATTCAGTAAAATTCATCTCTTACTGATTTCACAAGATTTTAAACCTGTTTGTTAGATAGTTACGAGCTAGTTATCACATTTTATGCTGCAGAAATCTGAAAACTATGGTGTATGTCAAAGTTGCACATCGCTGGTCGTAACATGTTTTTGTCTGTGTCGGCTAACATTCACTCCGCAGAGCGGTAGCGTTTCTGCTGCGAGGGTGCATTAGTGGTTTCTAATGATGCTTTACGTAGACCTCGACATTTGAGACGTGAAATTGAGTGCAGTGCAGAAAGTCGGTATAAATACCAATGTTCTGTTTCAATGATGGAAGACGGTTCGCGTTTCCAAGGGGTAAAGGGTCACAGGTCAAACTAGGCACCGTGGACTCAAGCTCACTTTGCGAGCGCCAAACACGCAACCCCTTGGTGCACTACGCTGGCACGATCGTTACTAGTAAATACAGATCGAGCGGAACCCGCATTGTGAATTTGACAGCATAGTGAGTACTGAAGGTTATTCTACTTTCTCGTGGAAAATTACGTCATGCCGGAGAACATCAGTACACGTGTACACTGACACGTGTGTACATCACACCGATGACCTCGTGACCTGCAGTATTGTGATACGCCGATAGTCAGCCGGGTTCTGCCTTGTGACGTAGGCTCATAAATATGCACAGTAATTAAAAAAAGACCGACGCAGACGATAAATTCGCGACTCGAGTACAAAAATAATACACTCTCCAAACGATGAATTTCGACATTTGTCATTGTATTTACATCATAAAGCTCTGCCGTTGCAGACAGTTTTTCTGACGGTGCTTGATCCTGGGGAATATAGCTTTAAAGGGCAAGAAGTTCAATTTTGTCCAGCATTACTGTAAGACGTACTAAGAAGACTCATTGTGCCCGAGGTACGAAATACCCACATGTTGGAATTATCCTCTGAGGACGGCATTACAATTCAGGAGACAGATCGACCATGATAGTTTAAGGGTGGTGGCAGAATAATAGCTTGGCGCCTATAGGCTCTTTTGGCTGGCTGTTCCCAGTGTCTGGCAAACTCCAGAAAATTCAAAACTCAGCTGCTTGGTTGATTCTTAGAGTCCCTAGATCAGATCATATCACACCCCATCTGTCTGCTCTTCACTGGTTACCTGTAACAGCTAGGATACAGTACAAAATTTCATGCATGACTCACAGTTGTATTACCTGTTCCTGCCCATACTACCTTGCCTCTCTTCTCCAGCTGTATACGCCCTCAAGACAGAATTTGCGCTCTGCTGCCGACTCTCGAGTTTTACGTATCCCTCTTGTCAAAACAAAGTCGTTTGGTGAGAGGTCATTCAGATACCAAAGCCCAGTTGTTTGGAATGACCTCCCACGCGAATTGAGATACGTGGATTCGAGAGAGGCATTCAAGCGAGCCCTAAAGACCCATATTTTTTCTGTCAGCTACAAATGACTTTGTCACACACCTGTCATGTTAATGTCATCTCTATCTATGTTAAAAGTAGTGTGTGTGTGAGTGTGTGTGTGAATGCCAGTAGGAGTCCATAAGCGTAGCACTTTTGAATGGTGACTTTATAGCTTGTTTACAGTATGCGTTGTATTTTGTTTTTTGTACTTTTTGTAAATTGCATTTTTGTAATTAGTTATTTTTGTACATTAGTTTTTGTTAAGCGCCTAGAGCTCTAATCTGAGGTTAGGCGCTATACAAGTACTCATTATTATTATTATTATTATTTATTATGCCATCCACCACCCGTGAACTAGCATGGTCCATCCATATCTTGCTATGGTGTGTCGCGGGCAGAATGAGCTATTAACGGAGATATTGTGAACAATTAACTCGTTACTGCATGGGTTAGGTCGTTTTAATAAACATATGTGCAGGTTATGCGTTCAGTGCAGGAGCTATTGCCAAGTAGTCGACATAGTCTAGAACTAAACGACTCCATTTCTATGAAATGGAAGTCGGACCCACGGCGCCGGCCGCAGTGGGCCCGCGCACAGCCGTGCGCGGGCCCACTGCGGCCGTCGTGGGCCCGAGGACCTTTGCTTACTGGGATTTAGTTTTGGGACGAAAAGGGTTAAGTCGGCGGCTCTCGCTGTCCGACCCGGCCTCCGAGTGCAACAGACAGTTCACGGTAGTGACACATTAATGTCAACACCTACTCTATCAGTAATGCTATGTCGATATCCGGGGGTTTCCCAGTAAATGTCATGTCACAAAACAATGGATGTGTCATGATAGGTAGTCACACACGTATTACGGCTTCAGGTCTTAAGGTCCTTAACAGATCCAGCACCGAGCCCTTCCCATCGTTTGATTTTCCGGCCAGTTCGGGAGTGATGTGAAGGCTGTATCCGTCCAAAATGAACATCCAGCCTTCAACCCCCTACACCCCCTCCCCCCTCCCCAACCCCCACCTCCAACACCCCCTCCCCCCCGTTCACGTTGTCCGACTTTTCATCGTATGTGTCCATCGTGAAAGGTGAATGAATTTTTTTTTAATTTTTTTTTTTTTTTTTTTTTTAGGTATTAGTAATTCTCGAATCGCAAAATAAACCAGTCGTCGTGTCGTGTATCATTGACTGTAAACCCCTCCCCTCCCCCCTCTCCCCTCTCCCCCCCCCCCCAACCCCAGTCCACCGCGCCTACAAGCCTTGGCGTGAATCACACACACAACACACACACACACACACACACACACACACACACACACACACACACACACACACACCATTATGTAGGTGTCTTTCACTGTGTTGAGAGGCCTGGGTTTAACCCATTCGCTGTCACTCATCACGAACTACGCGTCTGAGCCTGGACTGCACACTGACTGACACCTGCGAGCAATAGACAATTCAGCTGGCACCAACATTGGGCGTAAAGATTTTCATATTAAGAACTAACAAGAGACATAAACCCTCAGCTGGGTAGCGTTTGCCTTGCCCCCGGTAGTTACACGGAAGGGGTTTACTGATTCGAGTCACAGGATAATTATGTGCGCGCCATTGTTATTTAAACTACTATAACGTCGTGAAATGAAAGAAATTGTCCCAGGACAGTGTCTTACGTTACACTGCGGACTGACGGCGGTAGTGGTCGATGGGACGGCGTGGCACTGACGAGGTATCATTAGCAGGCATAATGTTCCTACCCCCCCTAATGGGAGGGACATGCAGTATGAGCAGTGACGAGAAGAACATTTGAACACAGCCCAGCTGCAAGAGGTATATATCCTCATGCGTACGTGTGTGTGTGTGCGTGCGTGCGTGCGTGTGTGTGTGTGTGTGTGTGTGTGTGTGTGTGTGTGTGTGTGTGTGTGTGTGTGTGTGTGTGTGTGTGTGTGTGTGTGTGTGTGTTGTAGACACGAGTATCTCCGGTATTTGTGTACGTACAGTTCTGAAACTTTAGGAAGTGATTCCTTCAAGATGTATTTCGGAAAGCCTCTGAGCATATTTAATTGGATGACTCATTAAAGAGAAAAATTGCCGTGTATAGGAAGTCGGTTACCCTGTATTTGAATCCGTAATTTGTGTTAAATTCACTTGAAATTTTTAATACAGCTAGCTTGAAGAACGACACTGGATGAGTTCGTTAACCAGCTTGTACCTCTTCAACGTTTTCGTAAAAATAATTCATTGCAGAAAAAAATGTCGAAGCTGAGAATTCTCGACTTCAGACAGTGACGGTGACGTAAAAGCACTAGAAACGACAGTGTTTATACCGCGTTGCTGAGCTGACACAAAGCACCAAACACGTCATTGTTATTATATTATACTGAGCAACATTTTGCATGATATAGTGCCGATAACAGACAGATGTGATTGCGAGACACGAATCAAAATGTCCGAGTCGTCAAACGAGGACATTTTGATTCGGGTCAAGTAATCACATCTGTCTGTTATCGGCACTATATCAAGCAAAATGTTGCTCAATATAAGTTATTGGTAGCAAGGATTTGCTGCACGGACGCTTGTAGGCCTGAGAGAGGTCAAAAGAACCATTGTACCCCGAAGGCCGTAGGCCTGAGGCCAGGTAAATAGTTCCTTTGACATCCCGAAGGCCTACAAGGGTCCATTTAGCAAACCCCTGCTAACAATAGCGTATTTGACTTTATTCCTCAGCTATTTTAGTAAAAGAAATTAAGCTGAAATCTTCTGACCTGAATCACGCCAGACACGACTGACGTCAAAAGAATATACTGCTATCCATAATAGACTTATGGCGTAATATAAGACTTCATGACTTTGCATACTACATACTACATATTGTCAGAGTAATGCAGTGGGAGAGTTGAGTGATTGTTTGCCTCAGATGACTTTAAAAGTTTTAAATAAAACAGTCGCATAGGACACACGTTTGTTTTGATTCAGCAAAAATTCTTTTTTTAGCGGTCTGTTACATGATATTGCTGCAAATATGTGCTGCAAACAACTTCAGTGGTGTGCCTGTAGTTTCAAAGAACACTAAGTAACTTTGTACTTTAGAACAATTTGGTGATCTTTTATAGAACAAAACTGGCATCCAAGACGCGTCAAAAAGAGGGTTACAGGAAGTCCGCCATTAGTCGCTACAAGGTTGTTGTTTTGTTGTTGTTGTTGTTGTTTTGTAGCGAGGTCACATCAGGTACGGTTTTAATAAAAGAGATCAGTCGTGTGAGGTAGGAATGAAAACAATATAATTTATGTACCTAGTCCCAAACAAAACTTTACCTGAAGTCCTTGAGTTTGTGGCTTATTGCCGCCATTGGTGCTGAAGTGGTCAAATTTGCTATATTTACACATACAACTACCTTGAATGTACTCACCTCTAATCCACCCAGGCGTGCATCTACCCAGTGCAGAGTTCATTCAATTTTAGGTCTGAATAAATTCAGTGTGAATCTTCGAAGCGTGATAACGTCCAATAAAAATCAATTGGCAAAAGCTTGAATTTATTCAAATGAAAATGGCTCGATGGAATAGCGACAGCACGATTTTACACTGAGTATATGTACGCCCAGGTAGATTCAAGCTGTGTAGGTTTCCATGGGTAGGTTTATGTTTTTGTCTACTGTATTGAAAATACGGCAGACTTTGATATGTCCAGAGCACGTTCCGTAGCATGCAAATGACGAACATTGGCGGGCACACATCAGACTCCGACAATGAAATAACACGATATAAATTACGTCAATCTTAGCTACGCCGAACCGCGCTGTTGAAAACTTACATTTGGCGGGAAACGCCGTATATATATATATATATATATATATATATATATATATATATATATATATATATATATATATATATATATATATATATATATATTATATATATATATATATATATATATATATATATATATATATATATATATATATATATATATATACGGCGTTTATATATATATATATATATGTGTGTGTGTGTGTGTGTGTGTGTGTGTGTGTGTGTGTGTGTGTGTGTGTGTGTGTGTGTGTGTGTGTGTGTATGTGTGTGTGTGTAGACACGAGTTACTCCTGTGTCTGTGTACGTACAGGTCTGAAAAATTAGGAAATGCTTCCTTCAAGATGTTTCTCGGAGTACTTTTCAGGATTTTTAGATTGGATTACTCATTAAAAAGACAAACTGCCGTTATACAAAGTCGGTTGATCCGCATTTGAGTCCGTAATTTGCGTTATATTCATTTGAAATTTTGAATACAGCTAGCTTCGAAAAAGATATTGGTTGAGTTCGTTCATAAGCTTTGTATCTATTCAATGTTTTGTAAAAAATAATTCATCGCAGAAAAAAATGTCGACACGAAAAATTCTCGACTTCAGACAGTGACGCTGTTGCTGTTGTTATATATTGTTGCTAAACTGACGCAAAGCACCATACACGTCATTTTTATAGATGAATTAACACACAGACTGTGAAAAGCTCTTTCTTACACATCTCCTTCTTTGCTGCCGTGGAGCGGAAAAGCTGTAGGGGCCTATCACACACGTGTGATACAGCTTGACTGTCACGTGAGTTATACTCATACATCCCTCCAGACCAAAAAGGTGACTGCCAAGCGTGTAATATGCAAAGAAGTACCCAACGGAGAAAGAAACACGCTTAGAAAAGACGGGTACAACACAATTTATTAATATTTCGGGTAAATACCCTTTGTCAAAATAGACAAACAAACAAACAGAGAGATTAGCCGCTACTTATCTTCATTGGCAGAAAGAATGTGGCAACTGAAGGAGGTGACGTAAAAGAAAGAAAAGGAAGAACAAAAGTGCGGAAAAGGTAAAAATGACGTCAACGAAAAATCGTAAGAGAGAGACTCGGAAAGAACCTGAACACGAGAGACAAGAGTGTGTGCAAGTACGTGCAGGAGCGAGCGAAAGAAAAGGCGTGTAGATGAGGCCTCTCTCTCCCTCTCTCTCTCTCTCTCTCTCTCTCTCTCTCTCTCTCTCTCTCTCTCTCTAACTCTCTCTCTCTCTCTCTCTCTCTCTCTCTCTCTCTCTCTCTCTCTCTCTCTCTCTCTCTCTCTCTCTCTCTCTCTCTCTCTCTCTCTCTCTCTCCCCCCTATTTTTTGAGTTACCCTTGAAGACGGTTTCACAACTACCTAATCTCCACTTATACCAATATTCTCTTACTGAATTTGATTATTTGCTTTGTTTTCATGACTTATTACTTGTTGTGTACCGTGCTAAATGCTGGGGTTTTTTCCCCGGGGTCCTCCCGTTTTTCCCCGAGGTAGTCCTCAACTTGAAGGTGATATAAAGTTTGCCTTCGGGTTGGTGTTTAGCAGGCTTTGTGTATTAGACACTCCGCCTACTTCGTGCCCAAGGGTACTCCCCGTTCGTTTTCCTTCTCTTTCTCTCTCTCCGTCTCTCTCTCTCTCTCTCTCTCTCTCTCTCTCTCTCTCTCTCTCTCTCTCTCTCTCTCTCTCTCTCTCTCTCTCTCTCTCAAGGGTACTCCCCGTTCGTTTTCCTTCTCTCTCTCTCTCTCTCTCTCTCTCTCTCTCTCTCTCTCTCTCTCTCTCTCTCTCTCTCTCTCTCTCTCTCTCTCTCTCTCTCTCCTCGTGCGTCGTCGTCTGTGCTATGTCTGTACATATCTATAGTCCCTCTATCCGAGTCTGTAATGCGTTGTCGTCAACTTTCTGTCATCTCATCTCATCTCTCTCTCTCTGGCCTCATCTACACGCCTTTTCTTTCGCTCGCTCCTGCACGTGCTTGCACACACTCTTGTCTCTCGTGTTCAGGTTCTTTCCGAGTCTCTCTCTTACGATTTTTCGTTGACGTCATTTTTACTTTTTCCGCACTTTTGTTCTTCCTTTTCTTTCTTTTACGTCACCTCCTTCAGTTGCCACATTCTTTCTGCCAATGAAGATAAGTAGCGGCTAATCTCTCTGTTTGTTTGTCTATTTTGACAAAGGGTATTTACCCGAAATATTAATAAATTGTGTTGTACCCGTCTTTTCTAAGCGTGTTTCATACATCCCTGGTTTTTTGAACCGACAGGTGTGTACACAATTGTCATGTAAAAATCTGGTCAACAAAAGGGTATGGATGTTCTGAATGTTCTTATAGGAAAAACGCATGTGAGCTCCCAAAAATACGGGAGACTTTAGAATCAAATCCACATCTTGTTAAATTTGCGCTGAAACATAGCGAAACTAAAGGCTTTCTCACACGGAGAGACAAAACGAAACATTTTGTCGAAATATCCGCATTTCAGACATTTCTCCAACATTTCACCGTTTCATGAAATGAGAAACGGCACATTTCGAACAATAGAACATGTCTCTATTCGCGAAAAATTTCGCCGAAACATTTCTACCCGTTGCCCAATCAGCATCGTCCGCTCGGTCACATGCTAATCTGACGTCATTCAAGCCAAAACACTGCCGAACGGATAGCAAGTAAAGCGATGCCGTGGAATCAGGCCTATTATGGCTAAAATCGCGTAATGTGACGCACGATCCTGTAAGATCATTTAAGAGGGGGTTTGACTGATTGAACATTGCTTAACGTCCAGACAGCAACAAGGCTTTCTCAGGACGTGCCTGCATTGCTTGTGAAAAAAAATAAACAGAACATTGAATGTATGTCGCCAGCCGGCCAAACACGTTAAATAAACCTAACACATGGGGTTAAATAAAGCTAAGACCATTTAGCAACACACATCCAATATCAAGAGCTACAGGCAGTGCAGACAGTAGGGAGAGTTTTAAAAAGGCAAATACAGGTGAATGGACAAAGGGTAGACAGAAACACATGCCCCAGAATAGAGCGGAAAACCCACCCTGTGGGGCTGACCAGGGTGACCATGGGAACTAAAATATACCTAACCCCACCCAAGTCCCCCAGGGCAGACCCAGGTGGGGTTTTAAGAGGGGGGGGGATCATTTTCGAAATGGAATCTGTAAAGTATCACCACTAAAGTACCACAAACTGAATATGATTTTAGGTCAGTTTTCTGAACCTGACTTTCATCGGCTGCTCTGCGAAGCCTACAAGATGGCGGCTATAGCTTCGAGACGGCGGCATCTTCGATTCACTTGAACCATCCCTGCTTACTCATTCAAAAGCGCTTACGTTTCTTCGATATGGTCGGGAATTCACTTTAATTGTGTACGCGAAGGCACACATGTCTTATATGTTTAGTTTTTAAGCGTCAGAAGTCAGAAATATGACCCGATATCCACCGATACAAACCAGAGCATGTGTCATTGAAGAGTTACATCCCCTGTACCAATCGAAATGAATTTTCACGGCGTTTTTGCGTGTGCGGAGGAGGCATTTCGATGCAATGAAAATGTTTCGTTTCTTGTGTATTTCGTTTCTCCGTGTAGGGAAGCCTTTACGCCTTATCGCGCACTGTGCGTACGGACCCTGTGTGCACGACACGAATTTGCTACAAAAGTAGCGTCATCACAAAACTCTTTGACGTCACAGACGTCTAGGGTCTGCAAACACATTGTCTCTAGTTGACGTCAGACCGGCAAAAGCGTTGCAAAATGACGTAAAGTTACACATCACTTACCGTAAGAAAGAGGGAACTTAAGTTCACTGCCCAACACCAAAATTAATATATGCTCAAGTTCAACCATACAGAACTCAGCAAATGTGACCACAGACATATATAAGAATGTATATTTATGAACCTGGATTGATATTTCCCATGTGCGTTCGTCTCTGTCCGTGTAGTGACGCTGAGTTGGTATACCTCGCCTCGCCCTGTACCTAGGTTAAACGCACCAGCGGCGCCATTGCTGCTATTTTCGCACCAGACCGGTCGCTCGGACCGGTCATGTGCAACAGGCACTGAACTGTAGTGACCTACGATGTGTGCCGCCACTGACGTATTGGGACCGTCGACCGATTTCGTTTGACTGTGTAGACATCAGTGCGGGGTTGTTTAGTAGATTCTAATTGTACTTAGATCACGGACAATGAAGAAAAATGTCACCAGGTTGTTTATTTAGTCCTTTTCTCAGGGTTGTCCCTATCGCTGGCGGATGTGTCGTCAATTCAAGTTCACTATGATCACAGCGATTTGCGTAGCGTGATTGCTGCTGTCTGTTCTCCGTTTATGTGTGTGTATGGGAAAGAAATTGCGAGCGTACGTACACACTAAGTAGTATTTCATTACTTGTGCGCATAAGGATTCTGTTGATCGTATTTCGCGTTTTCTTTGTGACAAATGCTAGTATCAAGATTGAATCTTTTTGTCATGCAAGGGATTTAGGGATGGAAAGTGTATCAAACAAATGCATGAACATTCATTTGTTTGTTATTCAATACACCAGTGCATGTCTCAAAGAAGGGGACAGATTATGGAGTGGACACATACATAAATGCTCTCTCTTTTTCTCTCTCACATGCGCGCATCTCCATGAGGCATACATCCTCATGCGCCCGGAGGGCGCATTTAGGATCTATCCTTCTTGGAGATGTTTCTCTCTGTCTCTGACAGTTTGGATTAAGAAGACCGCCTCTCTTTTTCTTATCAATGATATCTGCGAGCGGTTTCTGCGAAAAAGTGGGGAAATGTATGCGAGCTCGATCATACACTGATATAGGAGAGACTTTGTGGGCTGGTTCATCCCATCCTGTTTTATCCACCAGCCACCTCTGTCGCGGACCACGACGCCGTTCGTAAGCCTCCTCAGATCTTCACCCCGCTTTCTGACCATACTGTGGAAGTGTTCCATAGAAACCCGCATCCGCTAACAGTGACTTGTAACGCCACCGGCCTCAAACCAATCACGTCAGTATTTGCTCGCTCATTCATTCATTCATTCATTCATTCATTCATTCATTCATTCATTCATTCATTCATTCATTCCGGCATTCATTCATTCATTCATTCATTCATTCATTCATTCATTCATTCACTCACTCGTTCACACATTCGTTCACTCACTCGTTCAATTACTCACTCGCTCTATCAGTCGCTAGCGCTCACTCCCTAACTCCCTCGTTCGTTCGTTAACTGATTCAGTCCCGACACACCACAGCAAGATATGGATTGATCATGATAGTTCGTGGGTGGTGCCAGAATAGCTTGGCGCCTATAGACGACAAGCTATTCTGGCACCACCCTTGAACTATCATGGTCAATCAGTCCCGGCTGAATTCAAATGCAGTCCTCAGAGGACAACTCCAAAATGTGGGTATTGCGTACTTGGGACACAATGGATTAATCATCCATCCATCCATCCATCCATCCACTCCCCTCACTCACTCACTCGCAGATGTCTTTTTTGCGAGTACTTTGCATACACAAGAGGGCTAACTCCGCTGTTCTGTCAGACTCCTCCTGTGACCATGAATGATCTTTCTTTGCAGGTACAAATGGACACAGAACGGAAAAGACATCCCAAACGCGAACCGTTTCGTGACTTTTAACACTGAATCTGGCACACTGAGCATGCCTAGTGGGGTAAGTTCTGAGCAAGAAGAGGGTGACTTCCGGTGTCTGGCTACCAACCAATACGGGACGTCCATGTCGCAGATAGTTCGAATCAAAGCTGCAGGTAAAGGCGTAGGTTTAGTGTGTGTGTGTGTGTGTGTGTGTGTGTGTGTGTGTGTGTGTGTGTGTGCGTGCGTGCGTGCGTGCGTGCGTGCGTGCGTGCGTGCGTGCGTGCGTGCGTACAGAAACACTGTAAGTGAAGGTTGGAACCCAGCCTTTTCCACGTAGACGCGTAGCGCGGTGTTGCGCGACATGACCCACCCAGCTCTTTTTAACCCGTTCAGTGGCGAGAAAATGTGAACCCTACCCAACTGCAAGAGGCATAGATCCTCATGAGCCCCCGCATTTGCGGGGGCTCATGAGGATCTATGCCTCTTGCTGACAGCACTTCGAATGAATGTTCCTGGACCATTTGGGGCCTGGATTAACGAAGATTGCAGAAACACAGGCTGCGTCAAACGGCACTGAACGGATTAAAACTAATATTTGCTGTGGGATAAAAGCCGGAGTACCCCGCTAAAACAACCCTGATACGGCGTGAATGCCTAGAAGTTGTATCTCGGTGCATAAAACTTACGGAAGGTGTGCACAAGCGGGGATCCATGCCACGCGGTACTTTCCCTTTGACAATGGTTAAACAGTCTGCTGCTCATCATGGCGGTCATGTTACATATTCAAATTGGGCAGTTCAGGCAGTGCAAGGACCGGCGTTTTTAAAAATAATTTTTGCCTTATTTGAAAATTTGTGGTAGGGCTGAATTTTGGAATTTGCTGGAAACGCCTTGTTAGATGAGAGGAGACATGTTTGGTGCTTTGATTCATACCAAACCCTCTGCTTATCCAGTGGACAATTGTGGGCCTATGTTGAGTTGCCGTTGACGTAGTGATCTGAGGGGCACGCTGATTTCAGCTGTGCTTGGGTGTGGGATTGGTAAGGAATCAGGTTCATAGCCAAGAAATGAGACAGTCAATGTGCTGTTTTTGTTGGTATTTTGTGCATGGCAAATGTTCAGCTGGTGGGCAGTAGTGTATTTTAGCGGATTGAAATATTAGAGGGTGACTGGGACTGCCTACGGCTATGAAACTGGACAGTACGGAAACGGCACTGTGTTCCGTGATCAACTCGCTATCCGAGTCCCAGTCCCCTTCGACTACCGCTCACCCCACAACGGACGTGACCTATTCGTTTCAAACTGACTATTTAAACAAACAAACAAACAAACAAAAAAAAAAGTTCGCTGCCATTGATATTGAATTTCGCATCTGCAACAACAATGCACACAGGCCGATATTCACGTGAAGAACTCAGATGCAAATAGGACAAAAGAGGACTAACAAGAGACATAAATCCTCATGAGCCCCCGCATTCGCGGGGGCTCATGAGGATTTATGTCTCTTGTTCTCTCACAAAGTTTTATATCTCTTGCAGATGGGTGGTGCTCGCCTTGCCTCGGCAGTGATAGGTTTAATCATTTGCGTGCTTAGCCGAAGTAATTGGTAAGTGGAACTTTTCCGACTGAGAAAGAATCAGGCAAGCAACGTCATTGTGTTGACGCTTGAAAGTGACAAGAGCAACACGTTTCTGATTGGTGCATTTAAACCGGTAGTTCAAGGCTGAACTTCGCAGACGTGCTCTTTACACCCAAACTGACTTTGTGTCTGTTATTTTCTCAGCCGACCAACCGTGCTGATTATAAAACCCCTTCACAGCACGAGAAAAACTCAACACCACCCAACTGCAAGAAGTAAAGATCTTGCGGGGGCTCATGAGGATCTATGGATCTCACTGGTGCGCGCATTTTCAGCCAATCAGAAAATAGAAAAAAATTGCCGCGCAGCGGTTTTGTTGCTAGGTCCCACAAGCTTTCCCGTAACTAAGCAAGGAAATGGCGAAGTGCGATACTGTTTGTGCGTGTACATTTCACTGAAATGGTCAGGCATTGCCATTGGGGTACTGCTATCGGGACGAAAGCTACCCTGAAACCATCAAAGAAAAGCTTCTGGCTCCCCCCCCCCCAAAAAAAAAAAAAAAAAAAAAAAACAAAACAAAAAAACAACCAACGCAATGGGCTGAATCAAACTGAACTTGCTGTAGACCGCACACTGATCATCTCAACATCGGGATACTACCCCTCCCCCCCCCCCCCTTAGAGGACAAGAGCAAACGCAGAGCTATTTGTATGCGGTAAGTGTCATTTTTCTAGATTGTTCTGAAAATGGTTACAATTCACTTGCGGAAGTGGTACATAATTCAGCGATCGAGTTACCACGGCCGGAGCGTACTGTAGGCCTACAATAATGTGCAAGCACTCGCCATCAGGCAGTACCGATACACTGATCTGCACACTTGGGATGAATGTGTGTGTGTGTGTGTCGTGTGTGTGTGTGTGTGTGTGTGTGTGTGTGTGTGTGTGTGTGTGTGTGTGTGTGTGTGTGTGTGTGTGTGTGTGTGTGATTTTAAATATGGAATGAACTCTCCAGAAGCACCATAACCAAAGGTTTATGCCCTTACGTTTGTTTCTTCAGTTTGCACTCTCTCACTCACTGTAACAAATCACGCCAAGCACAAATAGACACATCACTCCTACAGTAACACATTTCATCAAATCTATTTATGATGAGCATATATTCATGCAACGTTTTTCTTCTCAGCATTTTTGGGATGGCGAACCCAGTGAGTTGCACCCCTGCCCAATTCCAGCAGACGAGTCACCTGCCTACAAATCCAGACTGCTCACAAAAGGGGCAGTACAGATTCTGTAAAATCTTCGCAGGAAGATCAAGTCTTGCAACATACACCGGACACTGTAGCTGGCAAGTGTGGGGCAGCAGAAAAATGAGGCAAGTATATTTCTGTGTATATATGCTGTCAATAAAAGCAGAGGTGCATACCAAACATTTCGCTTACACTCTGTGATGACATTTCACTTTCCAAGTAAGGCTTTCATTGTTCTTTGTAGAAAGCTGACAGAGTGTGAAATAGTGATGCCATGAATGGAATGTCTGGCATAATTTGCGATACATTTACATCCCTTTGGGTAAAAACAATAACCTGTGATATTTAACTGGCCTTGCACCTTGGTGGTAGGAATATGATTTCTTCAGTCCCACGATGGTGTTGTCAGCTAATTTCACACAAAATCCTGGTAATTGACATGCCTCGAGTATGGCGTAATTTCTGGATGCGGGTGGGCATTTGACTTTGATTATGCCTGTTTGGTCACTGTTGCACACTTTGAGTTGCTCCTAGAAATAGAAACTGTGGATTAACCCCAAAGCTGCGCTTGTGCAGGTGTCTGTCAGGAAGTACTTCTAAATATTTACTCTTGGCAGTGTCCTCATGTCGTTTATATAAAATGTGGCTGCAGCTGAGAAAAAGTGTGTGAAAAGATTGTGTCAAGACATTTGTCAGAAGCGTCTGCTTTTCTATTTAGATCTATGTGGAAGTTTCATTTGCTAGTTTCTTGGTTTCCCCCCTCCCCGCCCCCCCCTCCCCTCTACCCAGTGATTAGAACTGGTCTTTCCTCGCGTTTCTCAGGCTCTGGGCACTAACTGGTTAAGCAAAGGAGATCCAGTTCTTGTGGAAGATCAACTGGGGTTCTCGTTGTGACACACATGTCAGTGACCCTGTTGATTCCCTGGCATTGGCTCTCTTTTCAGTCTCCTGGTCTGTGGACAAATATTGAGTGCAGCCTTAGAAATACGTTTGACGTTTTAAGTTAATCAATACATATACTGTTTATAATTTTTTTAATTTCACTTTTAGGGATTTCACCATTAGACTACCTGGCCATCGCTGCAGAGTGCAAATTCTGAAATAGGAAGCTAGAAGATACAAAATAGACCTGCTAGAGGAGGAGATCAGATCAAGAATTTGACAAATCTGAATGACCCCATCTCAAGGCTGCAAAGAACTAAAGGTGTGCAGACACAATCAATAGAAGAAGAAGTATTTGGAGTGGACTTTGTCAGAAAAAAGGAGAGACAACTACACAACCTGTTCCAGTTCTACACTGCATTAACATATGTTTGGTTTATGGCTTTTTTTGTGTTCATTTTTGTTGCCAAATGGTCAATCTTTTAAGCACAAGTATAGTGAAAAAGGGCAGACTTTTAGCACGTACACTGTAGGTGCTGAAAGTCTGCCCTTTTTCACTATAATTGTGCTTAAAAGATTGACCATTTGGCAACACAAATGACAAAAAAGCCCAAACCAAACATATGTTAATGCAGCTGTAGTACAGCCACACGATAGACTGTTTATCACTCTTTGCTGATTGAGAAATTTTGAAGACTTCTTAATAAAATGAAAATGAGTTTTGAATCTACTATTCTTATGCTATAAAATTATGTCACTGTAAATCAGCCATTTATGACCTGAACCATTATTTCTCTGTGTTGTGTTTTGGCATGTGAACCACTCATATTCCAGAATAAAATATAATTTACCAGTTAATAATAGTTTTGATTTTATTTTAGGTAATGCTTACTTCTTGCTTGTGTTGGTGTGGCATGTTATAAGCATTTTCGTCCGCTTCTCCGATGACCTGGCTAGCACACCATGGTTTTATTATTGGGACCAATGCGATCTTGGTGCCTTTTGATATTGCTGCTCCCCAGGCTTGTGGCATGCCACCGCAGCTCATTCGATTAGGCACATGGGTCAAACAGTTTAGCTGCCTTGAAATACTGAAGAGTTTTCTGAAGCCCAATGAAATGAGAACAGTGACCATTGAACCTGAAATACAAAGCATACCTGCATGGTTATTTGTTAATAATCTCTCTCTCTCTCTCTCTCTCTCTCTCTCTCTCTCACACACACGCACACGCACACACAACACAACACACACACACACACACACAACACACACACACACACACACACACACACACACACACACACACACACACACACACACACACACACACACACACACACCGATTTTATTTGAGGGAGTGAAAGTAATCAGCTCAGCCTGACACTGAACACAGCCAGCAATAGAGAGCCCTGAGCAGCACTGCCATTCTGCTACAATGAGACAAGATGGACTAACATAGATCGGATAAGTGTGCTATTTTTTTTTTAAAAAGCAACACCAATAACAAAAACACCTACCCGGCTCTGCAGGCACTGATGGCTTCTGTGACCTGTGCTTGCTGAAGCTCATTTTCCACGTACAGTTTGTGTGGATCGGCGCGTTCTTGTACATCTGCGATCGGTCAACACGGATGCAACTTGAACGGAATTGCTGCCAGTTGTGTGATAAATACGAACAGCATCAATTAAACTTGACGCAAACTTGTTTTGCCTCGACCTAGAACCGTTTTTGACATAGCTTTGTATCCTGCCATAAATGTATGCTTGTAGAATTTGCAACGCATTCAGTCGAATCATGCGCGCTACCGTCTGCCATATTGCCCAAGGGACAGGAAAGCTTGTGGCACCCAGCAACAATTGCTGGGGGGGGGGGGGGGGGAGGAGGAGGCGTGGCTTTTGTGGCGCGTACTCGGTGAGGTCCATGCCTCTTGCTGTAACCACATTGTATCCATGTTACTTTGAGAGCTTTTATACTGAATTTTCAGAGATTTCAAAAAGAGACAATTGGCAGTGAAGGAGTACAAGACTATTTTAGTTAGTGTGGAATTGCCTCTGTTTAGCTCGCGTCCGTTAGATCTAAAATCAGATACCGGTATATAATATTAATCCTTGGACTCCTTGAACTTCATGACTTCTGTTACACCCCAAGCCGGTGGTGGCACCCCCCAGCCCGTACTCAGAAGGTCTTCCGGTCTCGAATTCATCACGTGACCGGTGGAAATACTTGGGGTGTCACGATGTGCAGACTTAAGGGCTGATTGGTCCCGTGCAAAATATTTTTTTTTAAAATGTGGTGCAGATTGATCGTTTTAAAGCTCAGTTTGTTTGAAATAAGCAGAAAAGTGCCCACGTAATGTTTTGTCGTTATGACGTCATTTCGGACTTTCAGAATGTGCGCCTTTTGTGGATTTTTCACTGCTTACCGCTAAACTGAGACAGGTTTCAGTAACTAAGATCCATTAAAACGTCAATTTTCCAGATCAAGATCAAGATCTGTACAAGTCAGTTTGTAAATGGCGCCGTCCCAAATAATCAACCAATCACCAAGGGGAATGCTTCCATTACGCGACTACTAGAGACCGGAAAGGTTCTTGTATACTTTTTGAAGCGTGCCACAGCTTGGCTGCAAGAACTTCTATTCTGTGGAATGGAAGTCATTCAGTTTTGGGAGTCAAAGGGTTAACTGTTACTGCCCGCTGTACTGTAATTGCTCTTTTAAATGTTCAATAAAACACTCAGGTGTTGAATCTTGAACGCTGTATTTTTGTGTGCGTTCTCTTTAGTTGAGACCGACTTCAACGCCACTGAGACAATAGTAGTGGAGTTGGTGGAATACAAGGGCGATGCTATCGAGTGTCGAGGAAAGCCTCGATTTGTGCCTGAGGGTTTCTACGACTGGGACCTGGTTCCTAGAAACGCCGAAAAAAATACCCGGATTACGTCCTCAGACAGACTCAGCGTGGATGCCAATGGTGGGTAATTACATGCCTGCTTTGTTCGCTTCGAAATAACCGTGCCATTTCTCCGTTGCTGAACGAGAAATGACGTCGGTGGGAATTAACCTTTTATATGACCTTGAAGATTCAAGATTCAAAGATTCAAGATTCAAAAACTTTATTGTCCAGATAAAAAAGATTTTATATGGAAAATTTTCTTTGCAGCACGGGTGTAGGATAATTAAATAAAACAAGGAATCAAGTGACATAAATAATGATAATAATAATATGTACAACATATATGCAACAAAATACAAGCATCACAATATCAAACATACACACACACACCACACACCCTATCAGCATACACACACTCTAAAAGAAGTGGTGTGTGTGGGGGGGGGGGGGATTAAAACAAGGGGAGGAAATGGTATGGTGGGTTAGGCTTAGGCTGAATGCAGAATGAAGGGATGAAGAGGAGAATGGGCCATCATCACAGTTGTTTTGAGTTTAGGATACTGATGGCGGTAGGAATGAAGGAGCGTTTGTACACGCTACGTTTTGCCAAAGGAGCACGCAGTCGTCTACCGGAGGGAAACATTTTGAATGCGTCATGAAGGGGGTGGGTGGGGTAACGGATAATTTTTGCTTTTCTCTTGCAAAACAACTCGTAGAGTCCAGAAAGAGATCTTTGCTCATGGCCAACGATTTTGCTTGCCAGTTTGACGACACGTGTCAACTTTGCCTTATCTCTTACAGTCAGGTTTCCAAACCATACTATGACATTAAAAGTGAGAATGCTTTCAATTAAAGATCTGTACACTGTTTTTAAAATGACTGAATCAACGTCAAAGGACTTCAATTTCCTCAAAAGATACAATCTCTGATTTGCCTTTCTGCAAACACTGTCAACATGAAGACTGAAACTAACTTTTTGTCCAAAACAGTGCCAAGGTACTTAAAAGAGTCAACCTGTTCCACAGCTTCATGGTTTATTATAACTGACCGCACCAGGGATGTGTCCCGCGCCCGACCCTCCTCAAAACAGATTTCCTTTGTTTTTTGAACATTTAATTCCAGAAAGCTTGAGCCAAACCAAAAAGTGAGAAATTTTATGAATTCAAAGTACTGAGAGAGTGAATGCTCGTCTTTAAGGCGTGCAACCAAAGCCATGTCGTCTGCAAATTTGATAAGGGTGAGAATATGAGTATTGCACGTTAATTCATTGGTGTAAATCGAGAAGAGTACAGGAGACAGGACACACCCCTGAGTGTTCAAAACCCGCTCACTAGACATGCATCCACCCACACTGACCCTCTGTGGCCGATCGCACAAAAAAGCCTTTATCCAAAGAACGAGTTCCGAGTCATAACTTGAAGATCAAAAAGACGAGAAAGAAGCAAGTGCGGCTGTAACGTATTATAGGCTGAAGAAAAATCCTTGAGAAGTACTCTAGTGAATGTTCCAGCTTTATCGAGATGACTTAAGACAAGATCAAGAAGAAGAACAGAGGCATTCTCCACCCCCCTTCTAGCCCTGTAAGCAAACTGAAAGGGATCCATGCGATCGGCCACAGAAGCAGTCAGCTGATTGCACACCACTCTCTCCATGCATTTACACAGTACAGAGGTCAAGGCCACAGGCCGAAGATCATTATGAGTCATAGCATTGGGTTTCTTAGGAACAGGTATGATCACAGAAGTTCTCCAGACACGTGGAACAAAATGAACATTTAAAATCAGTTGAAATAAGCGAGTGAAAACCTGACTGAGCTGACTAGAACATTTTTTCAACACCTGACCACACAAACCATCAGGCCCAGGGGCCTTTCTCGGGTTGACACGTGCAAAACAAGAAGCTACCTCTCTCTCTGACACAGTTACACTATCTGGCATTGCCACAAGAGAATCGCACAAAGTGTCACACTCATGCTTAAAGTTATTCACATCAAAGCGAGAGTAGAATGTGTTCAGGTCATTAGCAAGAGCAGTGGCATCATCACATTGAATCTTCTGTTTGTCCTCCTCCCTCCCCATCATCACATTCAACCCCCTCCAGGCATCTCTCACATTACCCGTTGTAAACTTTTCCTCTACTTTATTCTTGTAGTGTAGTTTAGCTGCTCTAGCTTTCCTTCTAAAATCTTTTTCCAATTCTCTCACTTTCTTTGCATCTCCACGCAAAAATGCCGTTTTTTTTTTCTCGTTCAAGCACTGTTTCAATTCTTTAGTAATCCACGGCTTATTATTAGAAAAAGACTAGTATCTCCTTAGTTGCAATTACATTGTCCTCACAGAACTGTACATATGAAGTGATCGCGTCCGTCAGTCTATCGTAGTCTGATTTGTTGTAAAAAAAAACTCATCCCATTCAGTTCTGTCAAAACAGCCTCTCAAGGTCTCTACCCTATCATGGTCCCACTGCTTGACACATCGAGTCTGCGGCGGTACACGCTTGACTACTTGCCGATAACGGGGAAGCAAGTGCACCACGTTATGATCTGATCGGCCGAGGGGCGGGCCTACACGGTCAACATAGGCCTCAGTGATGTTCAAGTAGCACTTGTCGAGAATCTTGCACTTGCGGGTAGGATGGGTGACATGCTGATGGAGGTGGGGTAGTAGATGTACTGACACATCTCACGTGTTAAAGTCCCCCAGCAGAAACACAGGCTGATCGCTTGCCCTACTCAGTGCACGATTGTAGCACTCTGCGATGCGATCGGCAGCTAGTGCGTTGTTAGGGCCGGGAACATAAGCAAGAATAACAGTTAATTGGCTGATTTCTCTTGGGAGGATAGTGTGGGCGGAAAGACACAGTCAAGATCTCGAAGTCCTTAGTGCTAATAGTCTCGCGCACTGTGTAGTTAGTTGCCCAAGCCTTGTTGACAAACATTGCCAGCCCACCTCCTACACATTTTCAGTGCGATCTTTGTCCCTGTCAAAGCGAATTGTATTGTAGCCCTCTAAGTCGCCAATGTCCTTGTCTTCGTTAAGCCACGTCTCTGTGACACACAACAAGTTGCAACGGCGAAAGTCGCCGTCATGTCGCACAAGCGCTGTCAGCTCGTCCATTTTGTTGACCAATGAGCGAGCGTTTGTCCGTGACACAGTTGGCAGTGGCAGTCTACTCCCCCTCCTTCGAAGTCTATTCCTGACATCTCCCCTAGATCCCCTTTTCTTCTCCTTATTTCTCTTGGGTTCCGTACATACTGCTAAATCAATGTCTATCAATGGTGGTTCAGAACTCAGAGGAGAATCTTTGAGTGACAGCAGGTACTCACGGGTGTAGAAGGCAGGTGTAAACGAATGTCCGCCATTTTCAGTGTCGAACCGGTCTCCCGAGGACGGAAAAAGTGCACTCACAGAACACAGCAACAGGTTTACAGTCACAAACACCGCAAAACATCTTCTCCAGACCTTCTCGTACATCCCTTCAATCATGATAAACGTGGAAAGTGGCAACAAATCAAAAGAAAACAAACAAAATGTCTCTGCCAGTGCTGCAAGGGTCTTGTCGACAGAGTCGCGCCCCTTTTGAAAGTCAAAGCGCAACATTTTTTTGTATGACTTATTTCTTTATTTATAATGAACGTCTGAAATATAAGCACAATAGCAATGAACCTTTTGATATGAACAAATAAATAGTTTGTAATGAGTTAAACTATTACTCTGACCTGATGGAATCTCGCCATGTCCGCCGTAGCCTATTTTGTTCGCTTCGAAATGACCGTGCCATTTCTCCGCGGAAGCGGAGAAATGGCACGGTTATTCGAAACGAACAAAGTAGGCCAGACAATAAACTCTAATATTCTGGCCAATCACTGCAGTCAAGTTTTTCAAAGTTGTACAGACCTATACCTTCTATAGGTGTGCATGGAGACAGTTGGCTTGTGCACAGCTGTGTGTGCCGCTTGTGAAGGCCGTTTGCCTTGGTGGACGCAAGTTATCGATCTGTTTTGTTGGCACGGTAGAAAATGATATGGTGTCCTTTCTTATTTTCCTTGTTGCTTGATGGATGGAATGTATGGGTGGGTGGGTGGATTGATTGATTGATTGATTGATTGTGAGTTGATTGATTGATTGATTCATTCATTCATTCATTCATTCATTCATTTGCTGACCAACCACAATTACGGACAGACAAACAGGCAGACCAACCGACCGACAGATTTAAATGACCCTCCGGGGACGGTTTAATTAATTGAGTCGTCAGTTCATTAATTCATTGGCTAACTGATTCGTTGGTTTATTGATTCACTAACTCATTCAAGGTTTAAGGTTCACAATAGCTGCGTAAGTGTCGTATATAGCGATGCCGGCGGCAACGCTAAACTACAATTCTGCAACTATTGATGCGACCGCCTGAATGTGTTAATTAATTGACTCATTGATTTATGAACTCATTCAGCCCGACGGCCGTATTTCCCAAATTTTAGAGGCGTCATCTAATGACTATGCTTCAGTTGCAGGCGATGGATCGACCATGATAATACAAGGGCAGTGCCATATTAGCTTGGCGCCGACAGGCGCCAAGCTAATCTGGCACTACCCTTGAATTATCATTATCATGATCGACCCATCTCCTGCCGTAGGGCGTCGGGGTTGAATGGGTTAATGCATCCTCTGATACTATTTCTAAACATTCCGGTGTATGTTTCAGGGACCTTGTACATCATCAATGCCGACATGGCCCTTAATCAACCTGGCAGCGATTACGGATGCGTCAAACACAACCGAAACAAAACAGTATCTTATACGGGTGGACAGTTATCCATTCGTGTCACGAAGAGTCAATCGGGTGAGGCTGTAAACAAGGCTGTTTCTCAATCTGATGCAGGTCAGAAAACGCGCGGAATTGACACACTCAGTTGTTGTTATTTGGGTTTAACGCCGAGCAGGCAACTAAAGCCGTCTCTCGGCGGCACACACTCAGTCCAACCCTTGAGCAAGAGACACATTCTCACCAGAGACTGCGGTCACATGGGTTCATGCAATAGTCTCACGCGAAAGAGACCTATTCTGACGAGTAAAAGAAATGCGACATTTTTTAATCATCGGAATCATCGGAGTTCAAAAATGTCGCATTTCTTTTGCCCGTCAGTATATATTCTCACCAAACACGGCTGTCACATGTGTTCGCGCAAAGGTCTCTTCTACACCGAGGGACTTTTCTCAAAATTGCCCGGTCGCATGGTTTGCAGACGGTCGAATGGCCATTAACCCATATCATCCTGAGGCTAAAAGCTTCAGATACGTACACTGCCATATGCAAGCTACATTATAGTACTTACATATAAGGATATAGACCAATGGCTTTAGTTTAAGGGTGGTGCCAGAATAGCTTGGCGCCTAGAGGCGCCAAGCTATTCTGGCACCACCCTTGAA
>BTPG01000004.1:192948799-193125135 GCA_036245525.1 Semisulcospira habei | reverse complement strand
AGAATAGCTTGGCGCCTATGGGCGCCAAGCTATCCTGGCACCACCCTTGAACTATCATGGTCAATCTATATCTTGCTGTGTTGTGTCGGGACTGAATGAGTTAATGACGAGAACTGGCTGAGGGCCAGTTTTAGAGACTATAAAAACCTAAGGCTGGTTGCTAACAAACGTTGCTAGACACGTGACAGCTAGGATCCACCCGGGGTAGATTTTGGCCTGGGTTCCATCGACAGTGCCGGTGGGTGTGCGACGCAAGCGGGGGACTGGCGGGTGTGCGGCTCATCCTCATTAAGAAGTAAGAATCCCAATGCGCAAAAGGCCATCGGGCCGACGGCAGCCTGATGGCCTTTGCGCACTGGGAATGTTTATTTATTCATATATTGTTTCCCAATTAACCCTCTGGTAATTAGGAAAGCGGGCGGGGTGGTTGGTAGAGCACAAGATACTTTGGACACACTGTACAACAGACGGATTACGAACAAACTGGCTGACGTTCCTGATGACAAAACACATCCACTTATATATTAATTTGACAGTAGACGTATCGAACGAAGTGGCAGCCTTCGAGCACCCAAAAGTATTACATCACGTTGTGCCGACTCTTGTGTCCCTCAGGCTGTTATCCTTTTCAACAGTAATATCAGTAGATAGCGATAGTTTCTGTCAACATTCTTTAGACATAACCCATTCAGTAGTTTATTGCAACATTGCTGACACCAGAAGCACATGGAACATAAACTATACGTGTTTTTGATGCCAGTAGTCTTACAAAATTTCCACAACAAAACAAACACAACAGAACTGCAGTCCGGCTGATGTTTTATTCGTCCATATTTATAAGTCCTTTCTCATTTATAGAAGAGATTTATTTTAAGGATAGGTCGCGGGGGAGGGGTAGGTAATAGCATGTCCATGATGTCAAAGGCGGGCAGGCCTAATCCTCTGACGTTAACAAGATACAAATTGCATCATGTCTAACAACGCTAACCTCGCTGCTGAACGTACTTTCGGCGCGAAGCGCCATATGTGTGTGTGTGCGCGCGCGCGTGTGTATGAGTGTATGTGTGTGTGTGTACGCGCGCGCGCGCGCAAGCGCATGTATGTAGACACGAGAACGAAATACGAAACTTGGCAAAATACTTTATTCAAGGGGTGGCTAAGAGAGCCTTTGAGCATGTTGTAATTGGATGTTGCGGTGGGACAAAAAGACCGTTACATGAAGTCTATTAACCCAGATTAGACTCCGTAATTTTTGTCATATTTTCTTGAAATTTTGGATATATCTAGCTTGGAGAAAGACATTTTGTGAATTTGTTAGCCAGCTTTGTACCCTTTCAACTTCGATAGTAAACATTAATTCTTTTCAGAAAAAAATTAAAACAGCAAAAAACCTTGACTTCTGGAGAAAGTCAGACAGTGGCGGTGACGTAAAACAACTCCGTCACCACGCAGACATTAACGCAATAAAAAATAAATATGACGTAATTATCTCTGGCGCGTGCTTTCTCTCTCTCTCTCTCTCTCTCTCTCTCTCTCTCTCTCTCTCTCTCTCTCTCTCTCTCTCTCTCTCTCTCTTCTCTCTCTCTCTCTATCTCTCTATGCCCGCTCTCTCTTAGTCTGTCTATAAACGGCAGCCCAATTGAGCAAGTATCACACCACCGCCTCTTGGGGGTCACTATAGATGATCAGCTTAAATGGCAACTGCATATTAATAATGTGTGCAAAAGGGTTTCCAGAAGCCTGTATATGTTGTCAAAATTGAAAACAATTACTGACACAGATACGCGTCTTCTTTTCTACAATGCTCATGTCAAGTCGCACATAGACTATGCATCAACAGTGTGGGATGGTTCTAGTGATGTACATTTGAAGAGGCTGAACTCCCTACATAGGAGAGCTGCTAAGCTTATATTTCCCGATCCCGAACTCTCAACTGACGAAAAGCTTAAAACTTTAAAAATTCTCCCGCCTCTATCCCATCACTTTCAGTTCAACAAAGGTGTATTGATGTACAAGCTGTACACGCAATCATGTCCACTGTACTTGAGTTCTTTTTTCTCAGAACGGACATCTGTAGCTTCTAGACATGGACAACAATTCAAAGTGCCCCTGCCGCGTATTGATTTATTCAAAACCAGCTTGTCATTCTCTGGAAGTTCATTCTGGAATTCTATTCCTGCAGAAATCAGAAACGCAACGACGCTCACCTCATATAGGGACAGCCTCTTCAAACACCTAGAATCTCTGACGTAATCTAATCATTACAGTATTTGGATAACTTGCACGTGTGTTCAGATGTGTACATGTGCGTGTGTGTGAGTTTGTGTGTGTATGTGTGTGTGTGTGTGTGTGTGTGTATGTGTGCGAGTGGGGAGGTGGAGGTGGATGTGGGATGCGAGAGAGAGAGAGAGAGAGAGAGAGAGAGAGAGAGAGAGAGAGAGAGTCCCTTTTTCCCATAGCCGTACCATAATATTTGAATGCCAAAGAGTACATTGAATACTGCATGTACTGTTTATAATGTTTTTGCCTTCATATGTGTGTGCTCGATATGTTGGGCGCGCACTCGCGTATGTGTGTGTGTGTGTGTGTGTGTGTGTGTGTGTGTGTACTGTATGTGTGACTCTGTGTGTGTGTGTGTGTGTGTGCGCGCGCGCGCGTGCGTGTATGCTGTGTGTGTGTGTGTATGTGTGTGTGTGTCGGCGTGAGAGAGAGAGAGAGAGAGGGGTGGGGGGGGTGGGGAGAGAGAGATAGCACCTGCATACATATTTGCCCTTGCTGTATGAACTTTAATGTACTTAATGATTTTTTGTTTATTGCTTTACTTTGCATTTTTACTCATTTTATATTTTTGTGCGTACGCGTATGCGGGTAGGTATGTCTGGAGTGCGTGTCCGAGAGCGTGTGTTTGTTTTTGTGCGTATGTGCCTGAGTGCGTGCGTGTGTAAGTGTGTGTGTGTGTGTGTGTGTGTGTGTGTGTGAGAGAGAGAGAGAGTGTTCGTGCGTGTGTGCATGCGTACTGAATTGCGGTGTACATGAGTGTGTGTGTCAGTGTGTGTGTGTGTGTGTGTGTGTGTGTGTGTGTGTGTGTGTGTGTGTGTGTGTGTGTGTGTGCGTGCGTGCATGCGCGAGTTGTGATGTGCATGCGTGCGTACCTGAGTGCGTGTGTGGGTATGTGTGTGTGTAAGTGCGTGGTGCGTGCGTGCGTGAACGAATGCATGCATGCAGCAGTGTGTGGTATGTGTATGTTTACATGTCTATGTCACTTATGTAGTAGATGTAGCAACGGCAAGTTTGAAAACTGGTCCTGTTACCAATAACTTCTACCGTTGGAAAATAAAGGTTCATTGTTCATTGTTCTCTCTCTCTCTCTCTCTCTCTCTCTCTGAGCAATACTCCTTTCAGTGACGTGTATAACCACACTTCTCCTGACAGTGCCCTGTCGTACTGGATGGATCTATTCCTTGGGGTCTTAAATAAGCATGCGCCCATTCGAGAAAAACGAGTTAAGCACTCTACCCTGCCACCCTGGTTACCAGTAGATGTCAAACAGGCCATGTCATTTAGAGACAAACTTAAGAAAGAAAAACAGTTTGATGAATATAAGAAACAACGAAATCGTGTTAAATACTTAGTGAGAACATCAAAAAAACTGTTCTTCCAGGAAATGATTAGGGACAAAAAAGATACAGCATCGGTGTGGAAATCCCTGAACGTTATAACGAAGGGTAAATCAGCCCCTAAAATACCATCCCATTTGTCAGCTGACATATTAAATAACCACTTCCTATCGACAGGTGAAACACTTGCTCAGTCAGCTGCAAGTAATAACGCAGAGTACCAAGTTCCTAGTGTACTGGAAAAATACTGTGAGGCCAAAAATATACTGCAGACATTCCTTATTCCTGATATTACCGTCGCTGAAGTCGGCAAATTTATCTCTAGCATACCGAACAAAATGTTCACCGGGATGGATGGTATAGACAACAAAATTTTGAAAATGTCACTACCATATACGGTAGAGGCACTCACTTATATCTTTAACCTCTGTATAAAACACAGCACGTTTCCAACTATTTTCAAAGAGGCCAAGGTAATTCCAATCCCTAAAACAAAAGATCTTGCAGATGTCAATAACTACCGTCCTATGTCACTTTTGTCGGCCCTGTCAAAGCCCCTTGAAAACCACATACAAAAACACCTCCTCGATTTTTTAGAAAAAGGCAATGTTATAAATATTCATCAGTCCGGCTTTAGACCGAAACACTCATGTCAGTCAGCACTGACACACATTGTAGACAGCTGGCTGGAATCAATAAATAAAAACCTGATGTCTGGAGCTGTTTTCTTAGACCTACAAAAAGCATTTGATCTTGTCGATCATGACATTCTCTTAAAGAAGCTAGCAGCATACCATATAAGTGAAACTGCCATAGCATTCTTTAGATCATACCTAAAAGACAGAAAACACTATTCCTGCACATTTGAAGACTATAGCCTCCTTTGGAATCTTTAAAACGAAACTTTTCGATTACCTGATGAGCCAAACATAACAACACTGGGCATTTAAACAAACCCTGATGGTTAATGCTTTCATGTAATATATGCATTTATCTATATTGTTTGTTTGTTTGTGTGTGTGTTTGTGTGTGTGTGTGTGTGTGTGTGTGTGTGTGTGTGTGTGTGTGTGTGTGTGTGTGTATGTGTGTGTGTGTGTGTGTATGGTATAAGATGAATGTTGAGTTATTTTGTGTAATTTTTTTTAAAAATTTTAATGTTGCATGAAATAATATGTGTAAATATTATTCTTTATTATTATTATTATTATTATTATTATTATTATTATTATTATTATTATTATTATTATTATTATTATTATTATTATTATTATTATTATTTAATCTATTTATGTTGTAGATGTTAGCAACGGCAAGTTTGTAAAATGACGATTTGTCAGTTTCTGTCAAAACTTTTTACCGTTGATAAATAAAGTTTCATCATCATCATCATCATCATCTCTCTCTCTCTCTCTCTCTCTCTCTCTCTCTCTCTCTCTCTCTCTCTCTCTCTCTGTCTCTCTCTCTCTCTCTCTCTCTCTCTCTCTCTCTCTCTCTCTCTCTCTCTCTCTCACACTCGTGCGCACATCTCTCAGAGGGCGCATGAGGACCTATGCCTCTTGAAGATGTTTGGAGGACGTGCGCATGTACACACTAACACGCACACACACACAGCGACGCGCTTTCAGAAGACAGGTGTAGCTAGGTAAAATCTCTAAATATAGCTCTCCGGCACAGCTGTTACCCACTGTGGGGAAGGAGGGTGGAGGGGTGGCGGGGGGATGGGGGAGGTGGGCGGGTCGGGGGGGGGGGAGGGGGGGGGGGCAGGGCACTAAACAAATACATGTACTGTGTATGTAATATGTAGGCTTGTATCGCTAGATTAACACACGCGTATTGTAGACAGAAGCTTCTTTCGTCAAGCTTGTGACTTGCGCAACATTGCTTGATAAGAGGCTTGATAAGAGGTTTACAGAATATTAAACTAAAAAAGATTGATAGCATTGCTTATTTGGACGCACAATTTAAGTTTGAATATTCCTAGTCGATTTCCAGCTGCTCTTCACTCCCTCCTCGTGGTGTATTATTGTATTATTTCTGTTGACCTAAATTACAGCTTTGACAAGTCTCGACCGTCTGAAACGCACACCATATTTACTGTAATACTTCAGCGCTGCACTTGATTTTTTCTAAGACAAATATTTTCGATGGTTTCTTTGAAATAATTCTTTGAAATAACCGTTTTAGTCTAGAACAAGAACGGCAACTCTTTGCCAGGTATCAGACCATTTTTTTTTTCAGCATGCCAACTAGCTTGGTTTTGACAGCCTAAAATATGAAGAAAAAACCCACAACGTATTTCATGTATTTCATGTTGTAAATTGTTTTACTAATCGTTGTTACGTACTTTTAAATAAGGAAAACCATACGAACACACGCTATTATATTATTATTATTATTATTATTATTATTATTATTATTATTATTATTATTATTATTATTATTATTATTATTATTATTATTATTATTATTATTATTATTATTTATTTCTTTATTTATTTATCTATTTATTTGCAATTTTATTTGGGGGGGGGGGGGGGGGGCAGTTACGAAACTATTTACAAAGAAAAATCAGATTGAACAACGTAGTGTCCCTGCAGCCCTGAGTTAATTCGTCTTTTCCTATACAGTAGTATCCAAGATTACTGTTTGCCAAACACTTGTGACGTCAAGAGCCACATAGATCTGTTTGCCTGTTGATACATACACAGTGATTATAAAGTACGGTCGAAAAAACAATTCAATTAACTCTTTCAAGAGGACCCGCTTCAATAGCTGCGAAAGTTGTCCCCGGCAACGCTATACGACACTTTCGCAGCTATTGATGCGGGGACCTCAAAAGATTCACTGCGTGCGTGGGTGCGGTTTAAACGTCACATGCAACCACGTATCTTACCCACGTCCCTCCAGTTGCAAGAAGCGAGGTCTTGGTTCGACGACAGCCAAGGGTGTAATCCCTTCACTGCCGAGAAAAAACTGAACACGATCCAACTGCAAGAGGCATAGATCCTCATGAGCCCCCGTGACTGCGGGGGCTCATGAGGATCTATGCCTCTTGCTGAGACCATTTTGTATCAATGTTTCTTGGTCGGTGTTGGATTTTGGTCGTTGAATGAACCAATTTCAGAAGGAAGAATGTAGGTATGGTGTATGTCTTCTTCTTGGCTTGACTTTTCGAACGAAGATTTTATAGGGGTTGCCCACGACGTCTGCAGGCCTGCTCGTGGCTGCGGAGGCCAATCCGGTACAGGCAGGTTCGACCGCAGTGGCTGCAGGGGAAGGTCTGGCCAGGGTTCTGAGTTGCGGCATCTCTGTTTTTTTCTCCTAAGCCGCTTGTCCTTTAAGGCTAGCTCTGCGAGAGTCCTCAAAGGAGACGGCTGCCTTGTAAATGGTGGAGCGCCAGGTGTCACGGTCCGCAGCAAGCGAAGACCACTGGCGGTGGTCGATTTGGCAGGCACTAAGTGATTCTTGAGACAGTCTTTGTATCTCTTCTTTGGTGCCCCTCTGTCTCAATGGCCAGTGGCAAGCTCGCCGAACAGGGTGATCTTGGGTAGGCGATGATCCTCCATCCTGGAGACATGCCCCGCCCAGCGGAGCTGCGTCCACAGCAGCAAAGCCTCGATGCTCACAGTTTCTGCCTGTTCAAGGACCTCGACGTTGGTGACATAGTCACTCCAGTGAATGCCCAGGATGACACGCAGGCAGCGCTGGTGGAAGCGTTCGAGGAGTCGTAGTTGGATGCAGTAGAGGGCCCAGGACTCGGAACCATACAGCAGGGTGGTAAGGACGACAGCTCTGAACACCCTGATCTTGGTGCCTGTTTTCAGCTGTTGATTGTGCCACACCCGCTTAAATAGTCACCCGAAAGCGCTGTTTGCTTTTGCCAGCCTGCTGTCAAGCTCCTTGTTCAGCTTGGCGTCCGACGTGATGATGCAGCCAAGGTAAGTAAACTGGTGCACTGACTTTAGTTCAGACTCGCCGATGGTGATGTGGGGAGGGTGATGCTCTACCGTGGGTGCCGGCTGATGGAGGACATCTGTCTTTTTCAGACTGACCTCGAGTCCAAAGAGCTGGGCAGCGTCTGCGAAGCAGGACGTGATGCGCTGCAGGGCTCTCTCTGTGTCGGCAACGAGGGCAGCGTCATCAGCCAAAAGCAGCTCACGAATCAGTTGGTCCAGGGTTTTGGTGTGGGTCTGCAGTCGTCTGAGGTTGAACAGGCTGCCATCAAGACGATACCTGATGTAATATACACTGCCTCGTCATCGTCGAGGTCCACTGTGGCCTGCTTCAACGTCATGCTAAAAAAGATGGTGAAGAGTGTCGGTGCCAGCATGCAGCCCTGCCTTACACCGTTGAGAATATGGTTCTCAGAGGTCATTGTTGAGTCTGACCTGGCCTTGCTGGTCCTCGTGTAGCTGGACGATCATGCTGAGATACTTTGGGGGACAGTCAAGTCGCTCCAGGATCTGCCACATGCCTTGCCTTTTTACAGTGTCGAACGCTTTTGTTAGGTCGACAAACGTTACGTACAGCCCGTTTTTCTGCTCGCGGCACTTCTCCTGAAGCTGTCTCAGCACAAAGACCATGTCGGTGGTGCTCCTGTTGGCTCTGAAACCACATTGGCCCTCTGGGAGGTGGTCTTCGGCGATGGCAGCTACCAGCCAATTCAGGAGCAGCCTTGCGAGAATTTTCCTGGCAATGGACAACAGGGTAATTCCACGATAGTTGGAGCAGTCAGACTTCTCGCCTTTGTTCTTGTACAGGGTGATAACGACTGCATCACGGAGATCCTTTGGTAGTGTTCCTTCCTCCCAGCAGCATAGAAAGAGGTCGTGGAGCTTGTTGTGCAGTGCTGGGCCTCCATGCTTCCAGAACTCTGGCGTTATTCCATCAATGCCTGCTGCTTTGCCACTCTTGAGCTGGTGGATGGCTGTGAGAGTCTCTTCAGCAGTGGGCGGTTCGTCCAATTCAACTTTTACTGGGAGATGTGGGATTTGGAGGAAGACTGCTTCTTGAACAGTGCGCTCATCGCTGAAGAGGCTCTGAAAGTACTCCGACCAGCGGTTCAAGATGGAGGTATTATCTGTGAGCAATGCCTGTCCATTAGCGCTTCGCAGGGGACTCTGTATCAGGTGCCTGGGGCCATACATTGCTTTCAGTGCTTCGTAGAAACCCCTGTAGTCACCGTTGTCAGCGCAAAGCTGGGTCTTCTGTGCGAGTCTGGTCCACCACTCGTTCTGGAGATCTCTGAGCTTGCGCTGGAGACTGCTGCAGACGAGGCGGAAGGCATACTTCTTCACAGGGCAGGAAGGCTGGGCTTGGTGGGCCTGATGGGCGGCTCTTTTTTTTTTCTTTTTTTTTTTGTTGCTAGGAGTTCCTGGATCTCTACATCGTTTTCGTCAAACCAGTCTTTGTTCCTCTTTCTAGCGAAACCCAAGACTTCTGCAGAGGATTTTGCAATAGCACTTTTCAGTTGTTCCCAAAGTGTTTCAGGGGAGGAGTCTACTGGGTCCGCTGTGTCTTTGAGCCTGCGCTGTAAATCTGTCTGAAAGACAGCTTTCACATCGTTACGCTGAAGGCTGGCAACATCAAGCTTTTTCTTGGGGGAGCCCCATTTCTTGGGTTTTGGCTTGAAGTGGAGCCTGAGTTTGCAGCGGACAAGGCGGTGGTCAGTGTGGCACTCTGCACTGGGTATCACTCTGGTGAGGAGGACGTCGCTGCGGTCCCTCTGACGCACTAGGACATAGTCGATATGGTGCCTGTGTTTGGAGCGAGGATGCATCCAGGTAGTCTTTCTACTGTCCTTTTGCTGAAAAGTAGTGTTGGTGATGACCAGTTGCTGCTCTGCACAGAACTCCAACAGAAGGCGGCCATTGTCATTGCAGTTCCCGACGCCATGCTCGCCGAGGACTCCATTCCAGGCTTCAGAGTCCTGGCCCACTCTGGCGTTGAAGTCGCCAAGGATGATGACTTTGTCGTCTGCAGGGGTGCTCTGTAGGAGGCTGCGCAGGTCAGTGTAGAACTTGTCCTTTTCTGCAGGCTCTGCCAGGAGGGTTGGGGAGTACACACTGAGAAGGGTGACGTGTTGCTGGTGTCTCACGGGGAGGCGCATGGACATGATGCGGTCTGAGTGACCCGTTGGTAGGTTTTTCAGCTTAGTCGCAATGGAGGTCTTGACCATGAAGCCCACGCCCGAGAGCCGTCTTTCTGATACAGGCCTGCCTGACCAGTAGAGGGTGTAGCCAGCGCCAAGTTCTTGGAGGCTGCCTTCGTCCGGAAGGCGTACTTCGCTGAGCGCGGCGATGTCGATGTTTAACCTCCGCAATTCATGGGCAATGAGGGCGAAGCTACGTTCAGGGTGTTCGCTGTCTGCTGTGTCGTGCATGGTTCGGATGTTCCAGCATGCTACGTTGAGTCCGGTCGTGGTCGTCATGAGAGTGGATCCGTTATTCTTTCTTATTTTCTGACCGCAGGAGAAGACGCCCGTTGACCGCGGCTAGCCAACTGCGGTTGCGAGGGGACGAGCTTTGGTTAGGCCACCTTTTCTAGGCCCCTCTCCATGTGGAACAAGCAGTGCTGTCCCTAGAGAAGGCTGCTTGGTCGTTCAGGGTGTGCCGAGTGACGTTGTCATCCCCAGGTCAACATCAGGCGACCAATATCTTGAACCGCCTGCATGCAGGTTTGAGACTGCGGCTGCCAGTGACATCTTTCACCTGCCGTTTCGCCCCTCGCCCATCGCTACAGGACTTGGAATGGTCGGTGTCATGGTCCGTGGACGTTTCCTAAAGCCTGCGCGGTGGAGCTTTTTGGTGGAGTGCAGTGTGCGCAGTACTGGCCCCACCCTTTAAACCCTTGGTTTGTCTGCCATTGCCTAGCAAACTGGGACGATGGCATCGAGGTCCTCGGGTCGTAGGTTTTATATCAGACTGTCCTTGTCCTAGTCTCAGGCTCAAAAACCTTTCCCGGAGACACGGGGGCTTTGATGTCTGGGTTTTCCTCCCTTAGCCTTTCCGAAGCCAAGCGGCCAGGCCTGCAAGGCAGCAGGACAATGATTAATTTTTGAGGTTCTCTCCTCTTGATCCGCATGGGGCCTCGTGCTGCCCAGTTTTTGGGGTCACCTCGGAGAGGATGTGGCCAGAGACCACGCACGGGCGGTCTTGGGATAAAGGGATGCTATGCTAGCCCGGAGGGATTACACACGAGGCTGCCTCGCGAAGGCCAAGAGGTCCTAGACTAGGGTGATCCCGAGGGGGCGCTGTAAGAGTTCCCCACTACCCGCACCACCAACGCAACTCGTCCCTTGGGGCCCCCACCTTTTGAGTCAGGCAGAGACCCCTTGACTAATGGTGTACGTACAGTTGCAGGGAAGGGGTTACGGAGCCCATATCTATCATTTGAACGTGCATTACACTTCACTTTTTTCTCACCACTCAGGTTTTTTATGCCTTTTGTGTCATTATTATTATCAGGCGTTTTATAGTCCAGATAGGCCGGGCCGCTTAATTCTGAGTGGCGTAGGAAGGTATTTATATTGGGGCTCCAAAGTGCTTGATATATCATTCCCCCCCCCCCCCCTCACCCCCGAAAAAATCGAATCACGTCGTAAAGGGGGTGGGGGGATGGTGGTGGTTGAAAGGAGCTTGTGGAGAGGGTGGGGGGGGGGGGGCAAGAAGCATACGAGATAAACGGGTAAAAGGGGTGCGGGTGGAGGGGGTGGGGGAGCGGGGGAAGGGGTGAGAGAGGGTGATGTGAAAAGTTACCTGAATTTACCTGAATTTACCTGAGTGGCCACTGAGCGCGGCCGACGGGGTAGGAAGTTTGAGAACTTATTTTAACCCCCTTAACTGTCTCTTTATCATGGCGGTTATTGAACTGGTTGATAGTTTCAGCTTCGACAATTGATTGTTTCAGAGCATTCCATGGGTTCACAACTCTTTGGGAAAATTTTTTTTTTTCTAAGATTCAGTCTGGACCTCCCTTTGAACAGTTTGCTGCTGTGACCTCTATGGTAAAATGATGACTGGCATGAAGTAAAAAATATGTCCGCAGAAACTTTTTCAAGTCCCTTTATGATCTTGAAAGTCTCGATGAGATCTCCCCTGTCTCTCCTTTCTTCCAATTTCTGCAAATTGCAAAAGGCCAGTCTCTCCTCATACGGCAGGTGACCAATCCCTGTAATCGATCTTGTAGCTCTCCTCTGCACCTTTTCCAACACTGCGATGTCTTTTTTGAGGTATGGTCGCCATGCTTGGATACAATACTCTAAATGTGGTCGTACAATTGTTTTGTAGAGTGGGACAATAACTTCTCTAGTTCTGGCTGTAACTGTTCGCATGATCTGCCCCACTGCTCTGTTGGCTCGTTTTGCTGCCACGCAGCACTGGCGACTGACCGACAGTGACCTGTGCATGATGACGCCTAGGTCCCTTTCTTCCTCCACTGCTCCAAGTTCTTGTCCTCCCAGCGTGTAAACCTGACAAGTGTTTTTACGGCCTGCATGCAGAGTCTTGCACTTGTCCACGTTATACTGCATCAGCCACCTCTCTGACCATCTTTCTGCTACCTTAAGGTCATGCTGTAGTTTGTCGCTCCCCGCTGGGTCGGAGACGTCGCCGTAGATCTTAGTGTCATCAGCAAACTTTAGAACGCTGGTCAGCATGTCGTCCTCCAAGTCATTAATGAACACCAGGAACAAGGTCGGCCCCAAAATGGATCCTTGTGGAACTCCGCTCGTCACATCTACCCATGGAGAAGCTTGTCCGTTGACCACAACTCTCTGCTTCCTGCCACGTAGCCATTCTTCCATCCACTGCATCACTTTTCCGTCTACACCGTGTGCTTTCAGCTTGTCCATAAGCCGTTTGTGAGGGACCTTGTCGAACGCCTTGGCATAGTCAAGGTAGATGACGTCTACATCTTTCCCTTCGTCCAGCATGCGTGTCATGTCCTCCAGGAAAACGAGCAGGTTTGTCAGGCAGGACTTTCCTTTTGAGAAACCAGTTGACAAGATGAAGTATATCTTATATTATATGATTTTTTCTCCAAAATTATATCATTGTACAATAATATATTTTAACATTTTTAATCTGTGTGGTTGTTATTTTTGTGTCTTTAAAAAAAAAATTGGAAAGAGGGATGGCTGGGGATATTCCTTCTACCCCCTTCCATTCTCTTACCTTTCTTTGTTAAGGGGGGGGGGGGAGGGGGCAGGGACCCACCTCCCACTCCCATCGTTTCTACGCCACTGTCTGACTCATCTGATGGCCTTCAACATTCATTGTATCTATACTCGCCGCTTTCCCGAGAAAAAAGACATGTCTCGTGGCAAACTGTTACAGATTTAGATAAGCTGAGAGCTGATAATTGCTTGTTGGTACTGATTGTGTCAGGATGGTGTTGAAAAGCAGACACATTTAATCCCTTCACTCCCGAGAACAAGTAAACACGTTCCAACCGCATGAGACATAAATCCTCATGAGCCTTCGCTTTTGGTCGTGATGTTATATATAACCTTTCAATCAGCAGGGGCGTGTCAGAACAACGTTTTGATTCCTGAGAAACCGTAATGGTTCAAGGCGATTTGTCAGTGCCTTGAGTGGACGCCCTTCTCCTCCCCCCACCCGCCCCCCCCCTCCACCCTACGGCCCTTACAGCCTCCCCGCATGTTTTGTTGTTGTTTTTTGTTTTGTGTGTGTGTGTGTGTGTGTGCGTGTGTTGTTAAATCAACTGTGACTGTGTTGCAAACTGCACGTCATCAGTAAGTTATCCAATTAGTAGATCAATTAGTAGATGCATGATATCACTCCAAATCAGCGCCCTAGTGCAAGGAGGAGTGTTAGGCAGTTTGTTTATTAGTTTGTTGCCGCCAGCTCGCTGGGTATCACAAGTTCCGAGGACTGCGTGTGGTTGGTGACTGACCAGAAGCTGTCTGCTAAATGCAGTCATTACACAGCTATAGGACGGGTTAGAGCGCTGTAAAAACTCTGTATTATTATTATTATTATTATTATTATTATTATTATTATTATTATTATTATTATTATTATTATTATTATTATTATTATTATTATTATTATTATTATTATTATTATTAAAGATAAGACCAAACCTTGGTCCGAAGATCACTTTCAATCTACTGGACCAGAAGTACCAACATGCTGTTCTCTTCTGAAACATTGTGAGCAGGAAGTCAAGCTACCGACAGCCAAGTGATTATGTCACATTCTAGATATTCTCCTATTATTTAACCCCTTAACTGACCGGGCAACTCGAACTCGATCTATCTGCAAGAGACATAAATCCTATTGAGCCCCCGCAGTCGCAGTTGCCTTTTGGGCAGAAGAGGAAACCCAGTCAAAACTCCTTTTATGTTCAAGTCTCGCGTGTTCTCTGCACATGCCGATCTATAGACGGAGCCCCCCCCCCTCCTCCCCCCGCCTCCACCCCACCCCCAAAACACACACACACACACACACACACACACACACACACACACACACACACACGCACACACACACACACACACACGCACACACACACACACACACACGCACGCACGCACTCACGCGCGCACACACACACACACACACACACACACACGCACGCACGCACTCACGCGCACACACACACACACACACACACACACACGCACACACACACACACACACGCACACACACACACACACACACACACGCACGCACGCACTCACGCGCGCACACACACACACACACAAACACACATACACGACATGAAATGGCCTTGTACAAGCTGTAGCCTCCTCGTCAGTAAATTCCAATAACATTCTCTCACGCACCCGCACGTACGCATGCACAATTATTTCCAGATAGTAGCTACATTCGGATAATGTTCTGGAATACATTTTGCTTCCAAAGACCAAGCGTCTGGTTGTTGTGTGTTGCTGTTTGAGTCATGCACTGTTATTTTTTGGGGTCGTGCCGGTATACAAATGGGTTTCATGTTTGCACTCTACTTCCCAAGATTAGACTTAGTAACATCTAACGATATACCGGAGCAGAATAAAGGTCACAAACTTAGCAACGCCAAAACTGTCCTATATATTAAACGGTGACATGCGCGGGAATCAAAAACAAACAAACACCCCTTACACAGTGCACGTGAACTTGCAGTTGCAACACCGTAACATTTGGACACTGATCGCGGCATTCTGCACTTTTTCTGGTGCTCCGGAACCGATATTTGTCCTCTATGACCCAGCCACAAATTCGAAAAATAGGCTATTGGCGAGAAGCCAACACACTAACCAGTTTGTGTTTACCTACGTGTCTTTATCAGACCTACGCAGAGAAGGAAGTGGCTAAACTAAAGTTGTAAAACCAGCTTTACAGCTTCGAAACTGATCTATTTTTGCACTTGTTTTTGTGCTCCAAAGCCGATATACGTCAATAAACAAAGTGCATGTCCCACCAAACTGAGGTCCTCGGGCCGATGTCGACTGCAGTGGGTCCGCACACGGACGTGCGCGGGCCCACTGCGGCCGACATAGGCCAGCGCCCGGCGGTCTTTTGTCTCCTGTGATTCTTACTTTTTTATTGTCGGGCTGAATCGATCACAAAATGTATGGCCATTCTAATCTTTCAAGTTGCATACCTGTTATCAGTGTCTATGCAGGTGGTAATCCTACCTGCACTACCAGTTTGTTTAAACCCCTTTACGGCCAGTCGACACAGATTGTGCTTGGAAACCAGCCGTCAACGGAATGAGAAAGTAAAGTGGTGTCAACAAGAGGCATAGCTCCTCATGAACCCCGCAACTGCGGGGGCTCAAGAGGATCAATTCCTCTTGCAGTTGGTTGGTGGTCAATGTTTCTTGGCAGTGAAGGGGTTAATTGGCCGTTCTCGACTTTTTCTCCCCGTTATAATATTTGACGGAATAAACATTTTCTTATTTCGTAATGAGGATGGGTCGCATAAATGTCAGCCCCTCCCCCCCCCCCACCCCCACCTCCACCCCCTCCCACCTCCCCTTCCAACGCCCCGAGTATTTTTCTGTGGGCTGGAGATTGGGTGCCTGATAGGACGGGGTACGGGATCTAACCGTTAATCTGTCCAACGATGAGTAATTCCCCATGTTATGCGGACCATTGTCTGGGCTGAATTTTCTACAAGAACAAAAAGAAGATGAGGATTTCATCCCAAAGTCTACCGTATTGTTTGGAGCTCACATGCGTTTATCTTTTAGGAACATTCAGGGTTGTTCATATCTTTTAGACTGTTATGCTGATCCATGCCCTCCTCTTTAGGCCAACCTCTGATCAACACACACGTCGGCGCACACAAATAAAGACGGACACACGCGCTTTCCGCCATTAGTACGCTCTGTGGGCTCGTGTAGCGAAAGAAATACCATCTCCTTCTACTCTAACCCACCCTCTGATCCACACACACACACAGAAATAAAGACGGACACACGGCGATTCCCGCCATTCGTTAGCTCTGTGGTCTGCTATTCTGAAGAAGAAGAATAGCACGAGCAGCGAAATGACGTCACTCCAAGCTTCACGCCATGGCATCATTAGTCCCACGACACCGTGTTCATAGTGGCGACTTGATGTTATAGGTCACTCATCGCATTACTAACATTTGACGTATTAGAAGACCAGACTTTGCAATATTCTTTGCTGATTTTCACACCTAGGGCTTACAGGTCACAATTTGACCTAATCCTACCCCAGAGCCGGGACAAACAGTAGGCTTATGCAAACACTGTTTATGAAAAAATCAAGCGGGTATTAATGATAAGATAGATGTTTTGGTAAAAGAAAAATTGAAGTTATGTTAGCTGTTTTACAAATGACTCCGAAAGAGTGGTGCAGAAAATTGTATGATTTTCACACCTATGGCATACAGGTAACAATTGACCACTAGTACCCGACAGCCGAGACAAACGATAGGCTTATGTAAATACCGTATATGAAAAAAATCATGCGATTATAAATGAGAAGATTTTTTTTTAAAAGATTCAATTGTTTTAAAATTAATCCCAAATAATTCGTGAAATTATTCCCCAAAACGTGAAAATATTTATTTAAAAAAAAAAAAATCAATAATCACTCAAAATGTTCTAGAGGTACAATGTTGGTTAACGAACACATTATTTTAATATCTTCATTTTATCTAGCTATATGCAAAATATCTAGTAAAAATAAGAAAAAATACTGACTCCAGTGTGGATCAACCGGTTTTGGTGAAACGGCCATTTTCTCGCCAATGAGGATCTTAATCACAAAAAAGATTATTCTTTTAGGGACTGACAACATCATACGGCAATGTCCAGCTTGTCCATCCTCAAACGCGGGGGATCTAGTCGCTGTCACACACACACGCACACACACACACACACACACACACACACACACACACACACACACACACACACACACACACACGCACACACACACACACGCACGCACGCACGCACTCACGCACGCACACACACACACACACACACACACACACACACACACACATGGAGACAAAAGCCTCAGAGTGGGTTACCTACCATTTTATGTTAAAATGGGTTCCCATATTTCGATTTATTCTAGGGCTCTGGAATTGATACAAATGTTTAGAACTCACCTTTAACTAAGCTTATAACTTAAAATAAAATAGATATTTTCTAGAAAGAGAGCCAATAGATGGAGTAAAAATGTGTTTCTACCAATAAAGTGGGTGCCTCTCACACAAAAACTGGCATTACAGTGAAAATGGTTGTCTTCACAACATTAGGCGTCTGTATTAAGGTCAAGTTCATGGAATACTTCTTTTTCACATTCATTGTTTTGTTTTGTTTTTTCAACTTAATGTGTATGTATGGATTAAAATTTGTAACATTGTATGGTGCAAAATTGAATGAACACTGGCTGGTAACCTTTCGATTATGATTTTTACAGAGGAAATCTTTTAAACATTGCTACGTTTTGTTCTTCTGAAGCAAAACAGTTTATCATGGCATTTATGTGAGAATTCTGGAAATTAAAGGACTTTTATATATACTCTGGAGTTTGAGACAAACAGCAACAGAGCATTTTTAATATTAACCCTTATCATTCGGAATACACCAGTGTGTGCAACAAGTGTGACTAAAATAGTCCAAGGGTAGTGCCAGAATAGCTTGGCGCCTCTAGGCGCCAAGCTATTGTGCACCACCCTTGAACTAATGCCATTGGTCTATGTCCTCATCTGAAAGTTCTGTAATGTAGCTTGCATATATGGCGGTGTACAAATTTGAAGCTTTTAGCCTCAGTATGATGCGGGTTAAAAGGTGTGGAAAAATATGAAAGACAGAAAAAGACCCGGACGAAGAAACTAACACTTAACTTATTCTACCCCAGACACACCACAGCAAAATAAAGATCGACCATGATAGTTCAAGGGTGATGCCAGAGTAGCTTGGCCCCTATGGGCGCCAAGCTATTCTGGCATCACCCTTGAACTATCATGGTGGATCTGTGTCCTGCACTGCAACGCAGTCTTCAGAAGACGACTTCAACATTTGGGGATTCCGGTCTTGGGGTAGAATGACTTAAAATGACAAAACAGGTCACTGACATTGATTAATTAACTGACAACATAGGAAATCACTTGAAACTGGAGCCTTTATTAATCACATCAAAGGTGCATGCATATAAAAACACAGTAATTGTTTGTAAACACTTCAAATCAAACAATCAAAAGCAGTCAAACCTTTTTCTGGCAACTTTGTAATGAGGAAAAATAGTTCTTGCCCAAGTTCAGCACGTAAAGGGTTTCCGTGACTTATGTGCCTCTATTCATAAAATGGAGAGAGAAATATAATACTGAGTTCTAGCAAGTGTGACAATAAAGTTTAGCCGAGTTGGTATGCCTCGGCCAGTGCCTAGGTTAAACGCACAAGCGGTGCCAATGTTGCTATATTGGCACCAGACCGCTCGCTCGGACCGGTCTGGTGCACCCGATCGGTTTAGAGCGTGTGCTTATTGCACCTGTAATGGGCAACCTCGCAGAAAGAATCACGTGAGCGTCGTTTGATTGCTGCAAAATAACATGAATAAAGAATAAACCCTTTACCATATATGCAATCCGGCAATAATGCATCCATCCTTTTGCTAGCACCACGAAACATTACGCGATTTGGCAGATTTGAAAAATAGCTTTTTAAAATCCTCAATGGAGGTGATTTTGCGACATCTGCATCGTTTGCGGCAGAAAGCACAGTCATAGTTGAAGTTCGAGAAATGAGCGCACTACATGTACAATGGGCTTGATTCAGTGGTGTCGGGCATGACACAAGCCTCCGCCATCTCAACACAAAACTGGCGTGTTAGGGGAGGTAAAAGGGGCTGCTAAAAGTTAAAACCGCAAACGAATCTTTTTTTCGACTGTGATCAAAATCTTCCGCGTGAACGTACGAGACCACACTACAAGTGCAGAAGCCAACCTGCGCGCGCAGTTCTGGTGCACATGACCGGTCCGAGCGACCGGTCTGGTGCGAAAATAGCAACAATGGCGCCGCTGGTGCGTTTAATCTAGGTAGAGGGCGAGGTATACCAACTCTGCTAAGGTTTATGCTTCCTGTGACTTTTGAAACAATGCACAGTATGCAAAGTGTACATTATAGTAACAAAATCGTTACAGACATTTCCATAATGATCCAGGCGTACATCAGATAAAAACAAGCTATACACACTGAAATAATAACACTCTTGTAATAAATCTTTATGTTGACAATGGTTTTCTTATCTTATTATTGTCTTTCGTCCAGATTGATTTTACATTGCTGAACGTCCCGACTTTTTCAGGACGTGCCAGCACTGATAATGAAGGGGGAAAAAAATGAACAGAATATTGAATGTATGTCGTCAGCCGGTCTAATGCGCTAAATAAACCTAAGACCATTTAGCAACACACATCCAAAATCAAGAGAGATACCCCCCAAAAAAATATTCAGACCAAAAAGGTGACTGCCAATCGTGTAAAATGCAAAGAAGTACCCAACGGGGAAAGAAACACGCTTAAAAAAGACGGTTACAACACAATTTATTAATATTTCGGATAATCCGCTTTGTCAAAACAGACAAACAAACAGAGAGATCAGTCGCTACTTATCTTCGTTCACAGAAGGAATGTGCCATATTCCTTCTGCGAATGAAGATAAGTAGCGACTGATCTCTCTGTTTGTTTGTCTGTTTTGACAAAGCGGATTTACCCGAAATATTGATAAATTGTGTTGTAACCGTCTTTTCAAAACGTGTTTCTTTCTCCATTGGGTACTTCTTTTCAAGAGATACAGGCAGCGCAGACAGTAGGGAGAGCTTAAAAAAGAAAAATACAAGTTAATGGACCAAGGGTGGACAGAAACACATGCCCAAGAATTGAGAGGAAAACACACCCTGTGCGGCTGACCAGGGTGACCCTAGGAACTAAAAAGTAGTTAACCCCACCCAGTCCCCCAGGGCAGACCCGGGTGGGGGCCACTGTTTAGTTGCAAAGTAAGGTTAATGTTAGTATACAAAATGATCCAGGTGTACATCAGATAAAAACAGAGCTATACACGCTGAAAACAATGGAATAATAATGCTCTTGTAATAAATCTTTATGTTGACAATGTTGCTTTTTTTTTATTATTTTTTTTTTATATCTTATTATTGTCTTTCGTCCCCAAGCGCTGTTCCATTTGCAGAGTTTTAAATGTTATACAGTATACAAAATGATCCAGGCGGACCAACCCCATAGTAGCACTTTTGTAATCAATTTTTATGTTGACAATGGTTTTCTTACCCCTTATTATTGTCTTTCGTCCCCAACAGTTGTTCAATTTGCAGTTCCATTTGCAAAATTTTAAATGTTATACAGTATATAAAATGATCCAGGCGGACCAACTCCATAATAACACTCTGGTAATAAATCTTTACGTTGTCAATGGTTTTCTTATCTTATTATTGTCTTTCGTCCCCAGCCGCTGTTTCCTTTTGCAATTATACAGTATACAAAATGATCCAGGCGTCTATCAGATAAAAACAAGCTATACATGCTCAAACCAACCCAATAATAACACTCTTGTAATAAATCTGTATGAAAACGAAAGTGCCGCGAGTGTCAGAGAATCTCAATTTATTTCTTTTGTAACTTTTTCAGTCTGTTGCGGATGTAATCCTTAATGTTTGTCCAGCGCCTATGTCTAAGTGCGGGCTCTTCTGCGATTGCCTGCTGTATCTCGGCCTTTCAGGAAGTTTGTTCACGATGAGGTGTGTCTTGAAACGAGTTTCAACAGCCTTCTCTTCAGCTTTCCCCCATGGTTTCCTTGTAAATCTAGCTTTCTTTCGAACAGGAGCTGACGCAGTACTGTCATCATCAAAACTATCTAGATTGTCATCGGGCTCTGGAATTCTTTTCTCTGTCATGCTCATTGATTAATGTGTTGTTGACTTGCTACTTGCTTCATTCATAGGTGCTGTTTCCCCCGAGACCTCGCTGCGAGTTTCTGATGTGTCTTCATTGTCAAAGTCAATCTCTTCATCATCGCCCAGTTCAGCTCTAATGCAACTCTCAAAATCTGTCATCCCATTGTTAACTGACAGAAGAATCTTTGCCACTTTTGCCTTTTGAAGGACGTCTTGAGGTTGGCAGTAGATATGGCGATGTATCCAAATATCATGACCAAGGAAGTCTGCCAGCTGATCCTGGTCTAAATCTGAGATGACCATTGACTGAGCCAAAGTTGCAACCTGCTTCTGTAACTGAGTAAATGTGAACATGGCTGGGTTTGACATTTGTGCTTGTAGCGCATGTTCCTTCAGAACATCATGGCCTCTGTAAGGCCTCTGACCAGGAGGTGTGGCAAAGATGTACTGGGAACCAGTGAGAGCTGGCACTGATTGCCTCATTTGAAGGATTCTGTCCTCAGTTGTCATCATCTTCTTCGTCAGCAAAATGGGAACACTCCTATTAAACTTGCCTCTGATTTCCACTCGCTGAAATGATTCACCATTTTCTTCTCAACCTCTGTGAGACCTTTCAAGATATCTTGATAGGTGATCGATCCAATCTTAGCATTCTGGAAGTCTGATACCTTCATTCTCTGAACTTCTTCCCCTCGTTTTCGGTTGAAAAGTGATACAGTGCAAAGAATTGCTTTAACCACTGTCGGATAATCTTTCGAAAAATCATCCTTGTCTCAAGAAGCTGTTCGACCTTCCTCACATCTTCTCATGATGGGATCAACTCGTGTTCCTTCTGCCTATCCACATTGTCATTGCCACTCCCTAATTCACCCCCTAACGCACACTGCACCTTGCGGGTACTTGCTTCACTGACACCTGCCCACCCTGAACCTGCCACTTTGAAATCTAACATATTTAGCATATTCAATACAATACTGTCTGTGTCAGAGATCCCAAAGGTTGATGACGACACACCGTCTGAATCCTGTGAGCTCGAGACAGGAACAAACTCCTCATCATCACTGTCCTTGTATTGCTATGCGCTTGCACTCTCAGTCTCAGGTCCATCCCAGGCTCCATTTGCCAACTGGAAAAAGAAAGAAAAAAAGCTGTATTAGGACGGAAACAGCCCAATTTTGGTTTAAGGGGCCTTGCACAAGAATAAAAAGAGTAATCCCGTGTATGACCAATTTACATATGTGTGACCTCGGTGATGAGGGCTGGCTTCTGCAGCAGTAAAATCCATGTTTTCTGAAAATGTAAGTAGTTTTCACACATCTGTCAACCCGGCGTGACCCTTTGAGAGAGGTCACTCAAACTGGTATGTTTACAAAGGTCTTGCCACAAAGTATACTTGGACCAAGCTTGAAGATTGTGGCTTGAATAGTCTCCGAGAAAATGCCACCGTTAAAGTTTACCATAGAAGACGGACGGACGACCAGTAGCCCAGAACATAAACTCACTTTTGCTTCGCACGCGAGCCAATAAAATGAAGATGATCATAGAATCACTTACCAGTTTGTAATTGGGGGCATTCCACTGCCGTCTATGCACCCTCCTACCAAGACGCACCCTCTCCGGCAGAGGCTGGGCTATCCTGCTGCAGCTGACTAATTTTGCCATGGGCCTTGGTCATGTGCCAGGAAGGGGCGTGCTTGTCCACTTCCATAGATCCCGATGGGTTTGGACATCCTGCTGCCATGTGGCGCTGGGTGTGTGCCATCTGGCGCTGGGTGTGTGCAGAAAGTGCTGAGTGTGGCCAAAACAGGGCTGCAAACATGTCAAATGCAACCATGTAAACCGTTGACAATTTTGGATCAGATATATACATAATTACTGCAGTACCCCTTGCCCCCTATGAACAATAACTGGTAATACAGTAAAAATCGACACTTCAGTTGCACAATCTGAAAAACCTGTTCGTGAAAGTCTGTTCTTCGAATCGGGAGGCAGTTTTGCCTACGAGGATTGAAATACACACTGAAATCTGGCGCCCTTTTGTTTAAATATATAGTGCATGCATGTGTCAAGTTACTTTTCGATCACAATCACACATGTCAGAAAAAAGCAACACACTCGTGTGACAGATTGACCTTGTAATGGTGTTATTGAACGAATTCCTTTCATTGAAGAAGAAAGCTTTTGTTAAAATCGTGGGGTTCTATTATCTTTTACTATAAGACTGACTGAACAGCAGACGCCGGCCGTAGCAGACGTCTCAGTTTTCTCGGCCAAACGGGTCCATATAGACTACTGTGCAATTGTATCAGATTGGGAGCATCTCAGTTAAATAACTGCGCTGAAGAAATACGCTTGGGCGTGCTCTTAACTAAGAAATATTGCATAAAATTGTACCTCTGCAAATGGAACAACAGCTGGCGGGACGAAAGACAATAGGAAGGGGAAACAACTCAGTTCATGTCACTGCGCAGCGGACCAATCAGGTATCAAGTTGTGACGCTCGCTTCCATGGTAACACACAGGCCTAGTGCGTTGCAAACACACAACATGAGGTAAACCTACGAAAATGGGACATACTATTTTGATATTTTTTTGTTGACTTTTGAATGAAAGATAATGCAGAAACAACCTTCAGAAAAAAATGGTTTCCTGACTTGGTCACCCAGAATTTTACACACACCCATTTTCCATAAGGATGGTAAAGAAAGTCACCCATTGTAGGGATTTTGTGCGCACGGTAGACATTGTACATAACTATGTCTATTTATGCAATTCAAGTTTGTATGTACACAGCCATTGCAGATTTTTGTGTTTACACACACAACACACACACACACACACAAACAAACACACACACACACACACACACCATCACACACACACACACACAAACACACACACACACACACACACACACACACACACACACACACACACACACACACACACACACACACACACACACACACACACACACACACAGCTTTGGCGCCAAAAAGACGTTCTCTAGCAAGGTTTGCGTAGCTAGACGTGAAGTCATTTTTTGTCAACCGTATTGAAAATACGGTAGGCTTTGAATTCGGGCTCTGTCGGAGCGCAATCCGGAGCATGCACATGACGTTTCTGGCGTGCGGAGCAGAAATTCTGGCAAAGAAGTAACACGATAAAAATGACGTCACGTCTAGCTACGGAAACCTTGCTAGAGAACGTCTTTTTGGCGCCAAGTACCGTATGTGTGTGTGTGTGTGTGTGTGTGTGTGTGTGTGTGTGTGTGTGTGTGTGTTTGTTTGTTTGTTTGTGTGTGTGTGTGTGTGTGTTTGTTTGTTTGAGTGTGTGTGTGTGTGTGTGTGTGTGTGTGTGTGTGTGTGTGTGTGTGCGTTGTGTGTGTAAACACAAAAATCTGCAATGTCTGTGTACATACAAACTTGAATTGCATAAATAGACATAGTTATGTACAATGTCTACCGTGCGACGCGTGTGACAATGTACGTTTACCCTTCCACTTCATAAAGTGAACACGATTCAACCGCAAGACAAAATTATATACTTTACGGTGTTGGCTTTTTGTCGTTGAATGAACCAAGATTTCAGAAACAAAAATGTATGTACAGCGTACATGCAGTGGCAGGGAAGGGGTTAATACTTGATCGTAAGGAAAATTCGCGTTTCTTTCGTTGTTCGGTATATGTTGAACTATTGTGTTCCAGGTACGAAATACCCACATTTTTTAGTTGTACTCCGAGGAATGCTTTACAATTAACAAGACAGACCGACCATGATAGTTCAAGGGTGGTGCCAGAATAGCTTGGCGCCTATGGGCGCCAAGCTATCCTGGCACCACCCTTGAAGTATCATGGTCAATCTATATCTTGCTGTGTTGTGCCGGGACTCAATGAGTTAATGACGAGAACTGGCTGAGGGCCAGTTTTAGAGACTATAAAAACCTAAGGGCTGGTTGCTAACAAACGTTGCTAGACACGTGACAGCTAGGATCCACCCGGGGTAGATTTTGGCCTGGGTTCCATCGACAGTGCCGGTGGGTGTGCTACGCAAGCGGGGGACTGGCGGGTGTGCGGCTCATCCTCATTAAGAAGTAAGAATCCCAATGCGCAAAAGGCCATCGGGCCGACGGCAGCCTGATGGCCTTTGCGCACTGGGAATGTTTTTTTATTCATATATTGTTTCCCAAATAACCATCTGGTAATTTGGAAATCGGGCGGGGTGGTTGGTAGAGCACAAGATACTTTGGACACACTGTACAATAGACTGATTATGAACAAACTGGCTGACGTTCTTGATGACAAAACACATCCACTTATATATTAATTTGACAGTAGACGTATCGAACGAAGTGGCAGCCTTCTAGCACCCAAAAGTATTACATCACGTTGTGCCAACTCTTGTGTCCCTCAGGCTGTTATCCTTTTCAACAGTAATATCAGTAGATAGCGATAGTTTCTGTCAACATTCTTTAGACCTAGCCCATTCAGTAGTTTATTGCAACATTGCTGACACCAGAAGCACATGGAACATAAACTATACGTGGTTTTGATGCTAGTAGTCTTATAAAATGTCCAGAACAAAACAAACACCACAGAACTGCTGTCCGGATGATGTTTTATTTGCCCCTATTTTTAAGTCCTTTCTATTTATAGAAGGGATTTTTTTAAAGGTTAGGTCGAGGGGGGGGGGGGAGGGGGGCAATGTAATAGCAGGCCCATGGTGTCAAAGGCGGGCTTGCCTAATCCTCTGACAACTGAAGTAACAAGATACAAATTGCATCATGTCTAACAACGCTAACCTCGCTGCTGAACGTACTTTAGGCGCGAAGCGCCATATGTGCGCGCGCGTGTGTGTGTGTGTGTGTGTGTGTGTGTGTGTGTGTGTGTGTGTGTGTGTGTGTGTGCGCGCGCGCAAGCGTATGTATGTAGACACGAGAACGAAATACGAAACTTGGCGAAATACTTTATTTAAAGGGTGGCTAAAGAGAGCCTTTGAGCATGTTGTAATTGGATGTCGCGATGAGAACAAAGACCGTTTATATGAAGTCTGTTAACCCAGATTAGATTCCGTAATTTTTGGGAGTAAAGCAAGACCGGTCCCACACAGGTATGCATGCTGTCACTCAGGTCCCTCGGTGGGAGTAAAGTAAGACCGGTCCCACCCAGGTATGCATCCTGTCATTCTGGTCCCGACGCCTCTAAATATCCGAGCAGAAGAATGTGAAGCACTCGGGGGCGTTTCGATCGGTATTCGTAGTTAGTAACTACAGGCTCCGATTTACTCATCAGGGAACCGGCCTACAATTCTCAGTCCATTCCTTGGTTTATTCCTATGTGTCGCATGTTATTCCTTACATTAGGACATGGTAATTGTTGTCCGTGTAGTCCATGCATGTAAATGTAGTCCCGACGCGGCATTATTGATGTCAAGTATGATCGCTTTCAAATCCTTGCAGTATTCCTGACGCGGCATTATTATGTCAAGTATGATCACTTTCAAATCCTTGCAGGGTCCAGTTAGTGCAATAATGCTCTTATGTCGGGATAGAATTGTATCGCCGCGTCTTCTGTTCCCTCGGCGCATGTGCTTGTCAGGTCCAAGGTCATTTCCTGCTCAGTGGGGCTTAGCCGCGATAAAACACCAGGAAGCGTCATATTTTCTTTGAAATTTTGGATATATCTAGCTTGGAGAAAAACATTTTTGTGAATTTGTTAGCCAGCTTTGTACCCTTTCAACTTCTTCAGTAAACATTAATTCTTTTCAGAAAAAAATTAAAACCGGAGAAAGTCAAACAGTGGCGGTGACGTAAAACAACTCCGTCACCACGCAGACATTGACGCAATACTCTAAATATGACGTAATTCTCTCTGGCGAGTGCATTCTCTCTCTCTCTCTCTCTCTCTCTCTCTCTCTCTCTCTCTCTCTCTCTCTCTCTCTCTCTCTCTCTCGTGCGCACATCTCTCATGGGGCGCATGAGGATCTATGCCTCTTGGAGATGTTTGGAGGGCGTGCGCATGTACACACTAACACGCACACACACACAGCGACGCGCTTTTAGAAGACAGGTGTACTTAGTATATCATGTAGCTAGTAAAGTCTCTAAATATAGCTCTCCGGCACAGCTGTTACCCACTGTGGGGGTGGAGGGTGGAGGGGTGGCGGGAGGGGGGGGCAGGGGGGGGGCGGGGGGAGGGGGGGGGGCGGGGCAGGGCACTAGAAAAATACATGTACTGTGTATGTAATAATTTTTTATGTAGGCCCATACCGCTAGATTAATACATGCGTATTGTAGACAGAAGCTTCTTTCGTCAAGCTTGTGACGATAAGATTGCTTGATAAGAGGCTCGATAAGGTTTGCAGAATATTAAACTAAAAAAGATTGAGAGCATTGCTTATTTGGACCCACAATTTAATTTTGAATATTCCTAGTCGATTTCCAGCCTGCTCTTCACTCCTTTCTCGTGGTGTATTATTTCTGTTGACCTAAATTACAGCTTTGACAAGTCTCGACCGTCTGAAACGCACACCATATTTACTGTAATACGTCAGCGTTGCACTTAAATTTTTCTGAGACAAATATGTTTGATGGTGTCTTTGAAATAATTCTTTGAAATAACCGTTTTAGTCTACAACAAGAACGACAACTCTTTGCCAGGTATCAGACCATTTTTTTTCCCCAGCATACCAACTAGCTTGGTTTTGACCGCCTAAAATATGAAGAAAAAACCCACAACGTATTTCATGTATTTAATGTTGTAAATTGTTTTTTCTAATCGTTGTTACGTACTTTTAAATAAGGAAAACCATACGAACACACGTTATTATATTATTATTATTATTTTATTTATCGTTATTATTATTATTATTATTATTATTATTATTATTATTATTATTATTATTATTATTATTATATTTATTTATTTATCTATTTATTTGCAGTTTTGTGTGCTTTTTTGGCAGTTACTCACTATTTACAAAGAAAAATCAGATTGAACAACAAATAGTAGTGTCCCTGCAGCCCGTCGGTGAAATCTGTCGTGGTGCTTCTGAGACGCATCGCCTCTGTCCGACACAGTCTTGCTGAATCTGCCACTGCAAAGTTAGTGAATGCTTTAGTCACGAGCCGTCTTGACTACTGCAATTCTCTGCTTTTTGGTCTTCCATCTGAGCAGATTAGCCGCCTTCAGCGAGGTCAAATAATGCCGCAAGGCTTGTGAAGCGCAGGCGAAATCGCGACCACGTAACCCCAATACTGAAAGACCTTCATTGGCTTCCAATCCAATCCCGCATACAGTTTAAGATTGCGACCCTTGCATACCGCCACTTTGATGGCAGCCTTCCGTCATACCTTTCCTCTAGTCTGATCACTTACCAGCCCTCTCGCTCACTGCCTTCATCGGGAGAGAAACTTCTCAAAGTTCCAAAGTACCATCTCAAATCTGCCGGTGAACGCTCTTTCAGTTGTACTGCTCCTTTAATTTGGAATTCCTTACCGACTGAGCTGAGAAATGCCTCCCCCCTTACGCAGTTCAAAGCAAAGTTAAAAACTTACTACTCAGACCTTTTCTCGCAGACTTTCATGTGATCTCTAGGGTTTTCTGTACACTCCGCCCCCCTTGCAGACTATGTGTGTGTGTGTGTGTGTGTGTGTGTGTGTTTGTGTGCGTGTGTGTGTGTGTGTGTGTGTGTGTGTGTGTGTGTGTGTGTGTGTGTGTGTGTGTGTGTGTGTGTGTGTGTGTGTGTGTGTGTGTGTGCATGTGTGTGTGCGTGTGTGAGTCGTTTTCGCCTGCGCATTGAGTTATATTATAAATATTAGAAATGCGCCATATAAATACCATGTATTGTTATTATTATTATTATTATTATTATTATTATTATTATTATTATTATTATTATTATTATTATTATTATTATTATTATTATTATTAGGCGTTTTATAGTCCAGATAGGCCGGGCCGTTAGATTCTGAGTGGCGTAGGAATGGGGTTCCAAATTGCTTGACATATCATTACCCACCCCACCCCACCCTCCCTCACCCCTGAAAAAAAATCGAATCACGTCGTAAGGAGGTTGGGGGGATGGTGGTGGTGGAAAGGAGCTTGTGGAGATGGGGGGGGGGGGGGGGCAAGAAGCATACGAGATAAACGGGGAAAAGGGGTGCGGGTGGAGGGAGGGGGTGGGGGGTGGGGGGTGAGGGGTGAGAGAGTGTGGTGTGAAAAGTTGACAAGAGGAAGTATCTTATGTCATATGATTTTTTCTCCAAAATTATTTCATTGTACAATAATATATTTTAAAATTTTTAATCTTTGTGGTTGTTATTTTTGTTTCTTTAAAAAACAAATTGGAAAGAGGGTTGGCTGGGGATATTCCCCCTACCCCCTTCCATTCTCTTACTTTTCTTTGTTGGGGGGGGGGGGAGGGCAGGGACCCATCTCCCACTCCCATCGTGAGCCACTGTCTGACTCATCTGATGGCCTTCAACATTCATAGTATCTATACTCGCCGCTTTCCCGAGAAAAAAGACATCTCTCGTGGCAAACTGTTATAGATTTCGATACGCTGAGAGCTGATAATTGCTTGTTGGTTGCTGATTGTGTCAGGTTGGTGTTGAAAAGCAGACACATCTAATCCCTTCACTCCCGAGAACAAGTAAACACGTTCCAACCGCATGAGACATAAATCCTCATGAGCCTTCGCTTTTGGTCGTGATGTTATATATAACCTTTCAATCAGCAGGGGCGTGTCAGAACAACGTTTTGATTCCTGAGAAACCGTAATGGTTCAAGGTGATTTGTCAGGGCCTTGAGTGGAAGCCCTTCTCCTTCCCCCCCCCCCCCCCTCCCTCCACCCTACGGCCCTTACAGCCACTCTGCATGTTTGTGTGTGTGTGTGTGTGTGTGTGTGTGTGTGTGTGTGTGTGTGCGTGCGTGCGTGTGTGTGTGTGTGTGTGTGTGTGTGTGTGTGTGTGTGTGTGTGTGTGTGTGTGTGTGTGTGTGTGTGTGTTTGTTGCTAAATCAATTGTAACTGCCGTGCGTTGCAAACTGCACGTCACCAGTAAGTTATCCAAGGTTATGATCAATTAGTAGATGGATGATATCACTCCAAATCAGCGCGCTCGTGCAAGTAGGAGTGTTAGGCAGTTTGTTTATTAAAAGAAGTACCCAACGGAGAAAGAAACACGCTTAGAAAAGACGGGTACAACACAATAAATAAATTAATAAATTGTGTTGTACCCGTCTTTTCTAAGCGTGTTTCTTTCTCCGTTGGGTACTTCTTTAAATAAATTGTGTTGTACCCGTCTTTTCTAAGCGTGTTTCTTTCTCCGTTGGGTACTTCTTTGAATAAATTGTGTTGTACCCGTCTTTTCTAAGCGTGTTTCTTTCTCCGTTGGGTACTTCTTTGAATAAATTGTGTTGTACCCGTCTTTTCTAAGCGTGTTTCTTTCTCCGTTGGGTACTTCTTTGCATATTACACGCTTGGCAGTCACCTTTTTGGTCTGGATTAGTTTGTTTATTAGTTTGTTGCCGCCAGCTTTGCAGTCCATTACACAGCTATAGGAAGGGTTAAAGCGCTGTGTAAAAACTCTGTATTATTATTATTATTATTATTATTATTATTATTATTATTATTATTATTATTATTATTATTATTATTAAAGATCAGACCAGTCCTTGGTCCGAAGATCACGTTGTATCTAGTGGACCAGAAGTACCAACATGCGAGGCTGTTCTCTTCTGAAACATTGTGAGCCGGAAGTCAAGCTACCGACAGCCAAGTGATTATTGTCACATTCTCGATATTTTCCTTATTATTTAACCCCTTAACTGCCCGGGCAATTCGAGCTCAATCCATATGCAAGAGACATTATGTCTCTTGTTAGTCCTGTGTTCAGTGTGCCCATTCCTGGTCCCATTTCATGTGTGTTCCTCACGAGAATGTGGGTAAGCGTGCAGTGATTCAGACGCGAAATCCGTGTCCGCTGGCAGCGAAGGGGTTAAATGTCGTTCGTTATTGTGAAGAACGTATCTGTCATCTAGAAGAACGAATGCGATAATCAATAATAAAGCGACTAAGAAGAAGTAATGTTCCGAGGTCCTATGAGAGTTGATAGTGAGGTTTCGTTTACAACGAACGACTCCCAACAACGAACAAGAGCGAAGTCATAGTGCTGGTGGTGGGCATGCTTAGTCTACCCACCGAAGAATGAGTGCGATAATCAATTATAAAGCGACTAAGAAGAAATAATGTTCAGAGGTACTAATTGGCCATATTGTCCAATCAGTATTGTGTCTGATTTGAGCAAGTTGTGACCTTTCAAAACTGACATTAAAATTGAGGTTGTTTGAACTCATTCAGCCCCGACACACCACAGCAAGACGTGGTTCAAGCATGATAGTTCAGGGGGGCGGGTGAGGGGGTGAGGGGGGGGGGGGCAGAATAGCTTGGCGCCATTTACGCCAAACTATTCTGGCACCACCCTTGAACTATCATGCTGGATCTGTCTCTATAATTGTAATACAGTACTTGAGTGGGCAACTTCAAAATTTGGGAATTTCGGTCCTGGGGTAGAATGTGTTAAACTTTGGGTTAGTATCGAAGCATCCTCTGCAAACAGATAAAAGGCAAGAATACAAATTCTACAACAAAATATGAGTGAACTGTCACATTTTGGGCGCATTGTGAAAAACGTGTGTGTACGTTAATAGAGAAGCATACAATCTGCCATTAAGACAGACCCGCTTTCACGCAGGAATCGTTACACTGTAGTTGGAAACCTGTTGTTTAACTCGTTGTTTCATATAAATATGTAATCATCAGTTATCTAATCCACCTTGCTTCTTCCTGTCATTTCAGATCTTGTCATTTCAGAGAGAGGGAAAACACAGAGTTGGAAAATGTCGTACAGGGTAAGATTGTGAGACACAAGCATGCACGCACGCACACACACACACACACACACACACACACACACACACACACACACACACACACACACACACACACACACACACACACACACACACACGCACGCACGCACGCACGCACGCACGCACACGCACGCACGCACGCACGCACACACACACACACACACACACACACACACACACACACACACACACACACACACACACACACACGCACAACTAAGCGGGCAGCGGATATATTTCATATTCTCGCACTGTAAACGATCATATACACCCCTAAAATGGATGCATCAGGTCAAGCCTATAACACATGTCAGGCTTTTTTGGAACTTCGGAAGTAGGCAGGAGAAACACACATACACAAACAAGAAGGTGCACTACTAAATGTGGTCGGGTAAATAACCTATTTCCCACAGTAGATGCACAAGACAATACACATCAATGTAACGTTACACATTTTGCCTAGAGTTATACAATACTCACAAAGCAGATAGGTGAGGCGAGCGCTGGTTGAACTGTACACATACCAAGGGGAATTACTCCGTCAGCGTTGGACAGACAAACAGTTAGATCCCCTGCCCCCGCCTATCAGGCACCTAATCACCAGCCCACAGAAAAATACGCAGGCAAAATGTATATCGTTACATTGTTGAGTATTGTCTTGTGCATCCACTATAGGAAATCAGGGTTATGTACCCGAACAAACTTAATAGTGCACCTTCTTGTTTGTGTATGTGTGTTTCTATTGCCTACTTCCTAAGTTCCAGAACAAGACATGGGTTATAGGCTAGACCTGATGCATCCTTTTTAGGGATGTAATTATATGATCTTGTGCTGTACCTGCGTATTTTTCGGCAGCGGATCTGTTTGTCCAGCGCTGAGTAATCCCCATATATATATATATATATATATATATCCTCGACATTTTTGTGAATAAATTTCACACTGTAGTATATGCTATATGTAAGATATCTTATTACTTTCTCGAACTTTTTAAAGCCACTCCATTTTCGTATCTTGCGGTGTAGGAAAATTAAAGCAGCACTTTCCTAAAAATCACCAGCAATTAATTCTAGTAAACTGTTGCCAAAAAAAAAAAAAAAAAAACAGTGCCGGTCGGTCGGTTTATAGAACCGTGTTATACATGTATACTGAAGAGCACAAAAAATGCGACATTTTCGGAACCGGCATAAGGGACACTAAAGTGTTTCCAATGATTCCAAAACTGTCGCATTTCTTTTGCTCGTCAGTTATAGCAGTGTCATTTTGCATCCGATTTTCTCTTCAGGAAGCGATCATCACTATTAACTCCACGCAGCTGGTCGCGACAACCGACAAGCCGCCGGAAAACAACCCAACCAAAATGCGCAACTATCTCAAGCGCATTGGACTCTCAGTAAGGATATGTTGCTAGTCTCTATTTTTTTTTTTTAGGTTAGAGAGTAGGAGTGTTAAAATCTTTAAGTCCGTCAGCCCTTCTCCCCTGCCCCCCTCCCGGGGGGTGGGGGGAGGGGGGTGGGGGGGTAGGAGGGAAGTGGGGGGGGGGGGGAGGGCTGACGGACGTAAAGATTTTAACACTCACCCTGTTCTTGCGGCCTGCAGGAGGTACATATGGACTGTTGTTATGATTCAGATGTGACGTCACATGTGAGCACACATCTAAGAGTTAGAGTCCGAAATAGCTCAGGCGGTTAAGCGTCGGAGCAAGAGAGCAAAGGGAATCGCCGGATCGTGGGTTCGAGTCCCCGTTCCGGCCCCGGAAGCTGGACTCGCAACCCAGGGAAAAAGACGGGCTTGTTCCATAGCATGTCCGTTGAACGGTCCTGGTAAATCAAAGTGGCATAGTTGCAGTGCGTCTGAATTTTTCAGTGTTCAGGACGTATTCCACAGGCAATAGATTTCCCTGTCCCCCATAACCCGCATGTCAGGGCCGTCCATTATCACTTCGGTGCCGTGGACGTTAAACCCCGAACTAACCAACACATCTAAGAGGAGTCGACTTTTTTTTTACAAATCAGGTTTCAAGGATCAAGGAGATGGTCTGAAAAGATTCAGTGTCGTGGATAGAATTATGTATTCCCCATTGATTCATTTTTTGAAACTTTTGTCACTGTAAGTACAAAAGCATGGATCTCGCAAGTAAATTTCCGACTTCTGTTGTCTGTGGTGAATGCACGTTGCAGATATTTGCTAGATTTATAAATTTGCTGATTTATTTTCAGACGTTTGCTAAATTAACCCTTTGCGTGTCGGTAGCGGTTTTAGTCGCCATGATTCCTGTAGGAATCATAGCGACTAAAACAGCTACCAGCACGCAAAGGGTTAAGTTTTCGCTTACATGTATTTTAAGGTTCAGGACGTTGACAACTTGAACTAAAACCGCTACCGACACGCAAAGGGTTAAGTCTTTTGCACATATGTATGTTAAGGTTGAAGATATTGACAACTTGAACATCATCTACGTGACAGGCACAAAAGGCAAGGGGTCAACGTGCGCCTTTGTCGAAAGCATCCTCCGGCAGTACGGCTACAAAACGGGAATGTACAAGTATGATGTCGCATGATCTGCTCCAGGGCGGATTTTGAATGCTAAATTTTGATGTTGTATTACAATGTTGCCTTGCCTCAAGTAAGAATGTTCTATCCTTCTCTTCACAATTCATGTCAACATGCACACGTAGCAGAGATTTTCTACTGCCCCTGGCGCGAGTCGATGGAACTGTCGTACGTACATAGGAGAGAAAGAGTGGGAACGTCTTTAATTTGACGACAGTGGAGTTTCGTAAGATAAAGTCAGCCCTTCTGAACAGCTTTAGCGTAAGACACACTAAGAACATTCATAAAAGAGATATTGCTAACTAATAACCCTTTAGAGCCTGGAGCGGGTCCCTTTAAATAAGCATCGATAGTTCACAAGGACAATCCCTTTTAACCCCTTTATTGCTGGACACAACCAGCAACACCCGAATGCCACCCCTATCCCACGGGCCGTAAACAGACTCATATGTCTCTCAGACTTGAGAAAGTTAGTATTAAGTGTAAGAGAGCTGATCAGGAGGGGGTGGGGGGGGGGGGAGGTCCGGAAGCCTGGGACCCCCTCACCCTGATCCGTCCTTGTTTGATTTTTGTTTACATTTTCTTTTTACAGTACCGCCCATCTGTGTGAATGCCGGGAACGAATTCGCATCAATGGTCGCCCTGTTACTGAAGAACTGTTTGCGAAGACTTTTTGGGAAGTTTTTGAAAAGCTGGTCGCCACCAAGGTAAAGAAAATCTTCAGAAAATGTTGTGTAAACTTTGATTGTTTGGTTTATTTATTATCTTTGTCTTTTTGATTTTTGAAAGCATTTTGTCATGTAGTTCAACCGAGCCGTAAAATCGGATTTACACAAGTTAGTTGTCTGCTGACGACTACGCTGTGTTAATTCTTCATATCCAATTTGATTGGCGCGACCCATGACTCCCTTTGCAAACGTGAGCACTAACACCTGCGGACGAACTGCCAACCCGTTACTTATATTTTTTACATACCTCCATCTATGCTGCCTTTGAACGGAAAAGCTGTATCACACACGTGTGTCATATAGGCCTGGTGTATGAACGTGTGCACAAATCATTCCTGTACAAAGTCTGGTCAACAAAATGGTGCGGGCACACGACACATTGAAACTTGACCTACTTTAACCTCACGTGCAATGACGTCATTTTATGTGGGACTTTGGCGTCATATATTGCGCAATTACATTATCAGGTTGATGCATTTGTCTGGCTTACAAAAGCATTGACGCCACATTACAAAGTAAATTACTTTAGCGTCTTTGCTAAGACACGATGGCGGCTTTGTTATGGCTAGGCGTGTGCCGAAAACCAGATCACATCAGATTACAGCATAAAAATAGGTGAGTAAGAAATAGATTCTGACATCGGTGTTTAGGTGATATTGAGAATCTCACTCTCGTGGTCTTAAAATCGTATCATACTCGCTTATGCTCGTATGATAGTGTTTTAAAACCGATCGAGTGAGATTCTCAGTATCACCTAAACACCGACGAAAGACTCTATGAGTCATTATTTGGTACTGGTCACAACGCAGGGGTGTCATGAAAAACGACGTAACACAATTTGTATTTTATTAAGAAAACATTGAACGTAGATGTAAGTTATTGAGAAGAGATCAAACAATGTACAGCAGCATAGAATATATCAACAGAGCTGGATGAAATCAGGGGGAAAGGAACAAAATCGCTTCAAAAATGGCATCCGAAAGGATAAAATCAGTTACCTTACTCTGGAAGGCGTGATGTAGCCTCTGAATGGAGCTTCAGTGTATTGCTTTTTTTTGTGCGTTTCTAGTAAATAAAATGTCAATGAAACATATGCTAAATGCTGATAAATCTGTCAGCTTTAAATCTTCGCGAATTTTGTGTGCGAATTCCGGGTTCAGTTTTAGTGTTTCAACTAGTGTCACGTTTTCGATGTCAACAAAAAGATCGTCTGCAAGCGTTGGCAAATAGTACTGTAAATGTTGTCGGTACAAATCAAAAGCGCAAATCCCAAAAACTTCCAAAAAGGGCCTATTTGCAGTCAATCCGTCCATTTCTTTGCTAATCAGATCAGTTTTTGTTCTCTGTGTCACAAATGAAACGCTAGAAACCCGCACACTGAAACATTGGTTATCTGCAAACAGAATTGTGACCCCCAGAATGCGACGTGTCACGCTCAAATTCACCTACTTACTTACTTACACCTGTCACCCCTCCCAGGGTATAGGCCGCCGACGAGAGACCTCCAGCGACTCCTGTCCTGTGCTTCTCCTTCGATTTTACTCCAGGTGGTTCCCAGTCTCTTGATGTCTGCTTGGAGGTCTCGACGCCAGGTGTTTCTCGGCCTGCCTCTTTTCCTCTTTCCCTGGGGGTTCCATGACAATGCCTGCCTAGTGATATCAAATTCACCTGACACCCTAGAAACCGGTCGACTTTTGCAAGCCACGAGATGTCGATTTTCTCAAAATACCAGTTTTTATGTGCCTTCTATTTATAGAAGGGACTTTTTAGGACGGGTCGCGGTGGGGCGAATTTGATAACATGTCCATAATGTCATCGGCGGGCAAGCCTAATCCTCTACAACTGAAGTAACAAGATTAAAATTACGTCATGTCTAGTTACGCCAACCTCGCTGCTAAAAGTACATTTGGCGCAAAGCGCTGTATGTGTGTGTGTGCGTGTGTGCGTGCGTGCGTGCCTTCGTGCGTGCGTGCGTGCGTGTGTGTGTGTGCGTGTGTGTGTGTGTGTGTGTGTGTGTGTGTGTGTGTGTGTGTGTGTGTGTGTGTGTGTGTGTGTGTGTGTGTATGTGTGTAAACACGAGAATCTCCGATATTGCTGTACGCACAAGCTTGAAACTTGGCGAAATACTTTATTCAAGGGGTGGCTAAGAGAGCCTCCGAGCATATTGAAACGGGATGTCTCCTTGAAGACATAAGACAGTTTATAGAAAGTCGGTTGACCCAGATGAAAGTCCGTAATTTATTGTCATATTTACTTGAAATTTAGATAGAGCTAGTTTACATAAAGACATTGGATGAGTTCATTAGCCAGCTTTGTACCATTTCAACTTCTTCAGTAAATATAATTTTTTTCAGAAAACAAATTAAAAACATTAAAACCCTTGACTTCTGAAGAAAGTCAGACAGCGGCGGTGAAGTAAAAGAAGCAACTCCGTCGCCACGCAGACATTGACGCAATACTCTGAATATGACGTAATTATCTCTCTCGCACGCGCTCTCTCACTCTCTCGCACACACATATTCGCCTCTCCAAGAGGCAAAGATCCTCATGCGCCCTTCGGGCGCATGAGGATCAATGCCTCTTGGAGATGTTCGGACGGTGCGCGCGCGCGCACTCACACACACACAGACACACACACATCGACACGCTTTCAGAAGAGCATGCATGTGTACTTAGTGTATCATGTAGCTAGAAGGTAAAGTCAACCTGATTTCACACAAATTATAGCAAGACTGAAATCGTACCGTGAAATTCTAGTTTTGTCGCCATTTTCTCAGGTCATGTCTTGAAGCGAAAGTGAAACTCGTATCACGGTAAATATAAAATTACGTAAACACTGAAAAATACGTCAAGACAAATGACGTTTGAAAAACCAAAGACACATATGCACTGCGCCCTTATGGAGCTCACTGACGCATTGTCAGATCTGCGACGCTTTTTCACTAGGAGATATTTCAACATCAGAATCAGGTCAAAGACGAAAGGCAGAGATCCTTGACAGTGAGGCAGCTCGCATATAGAAGGGACTTTGTGGGTTATGGTTCATCCCATCTTGTTTCTCTTGATTACCAGTCACTAAAGTGGGTAGGTTCACATTAATAAGATATGCATCTTTGTTGTTGCTGTTGCTGTTGTCGTTATCGTTGCTTAATGTTTAGAGTATGTTTAAGCAATTGCGAATGGAAAAATAAACAGCGGCACCGAGAGGCCGTTTACACTCGCACATCTGACCGGGTTGAACCCGAGTTCAACCTCGGATGGTGCGTTTACGGTTGGATCAAAACCGGATTCCGTTTCGCGTCATCGTTGTGCACGTTGCAAAGACATCCTTCGTGACGTCACTGGCGGGAATTTAAGTACGCAAAACATTGTGCACATCGACAGTCAAACATGAGTTGCTTCCACGGCTTCTCATCCAAGTTTGGGCTACAAACTTACAATGGACTGTAAGTTTTAAGAACAATTTTCATCCAGCAGTCGTGAGACCGTGACAGAGACCGAACACTTTTGATAGTTAAATACGCGATTTGCGGAACTGAAAATGTAAGAAAGCTGTTAATGAACAATGTTGTCATAACGGTCATGATTTGTAAGATTTTTTTTCTTCTTTTTTTTTTCTTCTTTTATTTTCTCTAAACTTTTCTGTACTAATTAGGGGCGGATTAGTTAACTCGAGGGGGAGGTCGGGGTGGGGGGGGGGGGGGGGGGGAGGGGGGAGGGGGAGGGAGGAGGTCTGACCTTTTGTTTGTGACCTTCAACCTTAAACAAAAGGCCTCCCGACGCTAGACCTTGTCTTCATTAGCCGAAAAATCAAAGCATCCTCTACTTTCTCGCCACGCGCCGAAATCTGGAACAATGGTGCAAAGACGGGGGGTGGGGGTGGGGGGGGGGGTGGGAGGTGGCAAGGGGGGAGGGGGTGTTAGAGGGGTGTGTAAGCATACACGCATTTACTTTTGCTCGCTCCTGCGCGTGCTTACACACACTCTTGTCTCTCGTGTTCAGTTTCTCTCCGAGTCTCTCTCTTATGATTTTTTCGTTGACGTCATTTTTACTTTTTACGCACTTTTGTTCTTCCTTTTCTTTTATTTTATTTTACGTCACCTCCTTCAGTTGCCACATTCCTTCTGCGAATGAAGATAAGTAGCGGCTAATCTCTCTGTTTGTTTGTTTGTCTATTTTGACAAAGGGTATTTACCCGAAATATTAATAAATTGTGTTGTACCCGTCTTTTCTAAGCGTGTTTCTTTCTCGTTGGGTACTTCTTTTTAACGTTTCAGTGTCACACGACTGTGATCAGCATATGAACACGGCAAATGATATCAAAAACTTCATTATTAAGCTTCAGGGCTAAAACGAAGTTCATCTAATTATTTCACATCAAAATAAGTTGCTTTCATTCTCATATCACTTTTATCAACACATCACGGAGAAACGTTAGAAACCTCTTCAAGTGGCTGGAGACTAAGTTCAATATTATGCCGAAGCAACTTGAACAAAAAGCTTTTTTCACAATTAATTCTGAAACTTAGATAGACACACAAAGCTGCAAATTAAATTTCATGAACTTTGCTCAAGTTTTAATTTTGTACCACAATTCCTGCTTTTGTGACCAGTACTAAATAATGACTCATATATATTACACAGTGGCAGGACCAGGTCGAGCTCACACATGCTTACCCTTTCCTTTACGCGCGTGCACGTGTCCGGGGGTTTGGGTGAGCGTCTGATTACGTACTTACTGAACCCACAATGTGCACTGCACACACACACACACACACACACACACACACACACACACACACACACAGAGAGAGAGAGAGAGAGAGAGAGAGAGAGAGAGAGAGAGAGAGATGATGATGATGAAACTTTATTTATCAACGGTAAAAAGTTTTGACAGAAACAAATCGTCATTTTACAAACTTGCCGTTGCTAACATCTACAAGATAAAATAGATTAAAAGATAATAATAATAATAAAGAATTATATTTACACATATTATTTCATGCAACAATAAAATTTAAAAAAAAATGACACAAAATAATAACACTTAACATTCATCTTATACCATACACACACACACACACACACACACACACACACACACACACACACACACACACACACACACACACACACACACACACACACACACACACACACACACACACACACCAACAATATAAATAAATGCATAATTATATTACATAAAAGCATTAACCATCAGGGTTTGTTTAAATGCCCAGTGTTGTTATGTTTGGCTCATCAGGTAATCGAAAAGTTTCGTTTTGCGCATGCTTATTTAGGACTCCTATTTAGAGAAAGAGAGAGAGAGAGAGAGAGAGAGAGAGAGAGAGAGAGAGAGAGAGAGAGAGAGAGAGAGAGAGAGAGATGATGATGATGATGATGATGAAACTTTATTTATCAACGGTAATGTTTTGACAGAAACAATTCGTCATTTTATAAACTTGCCGTTGATAACATCTACAACATAAAATAGGTTCAAATAATAATAATAATAAAGACAATATATCTACACACATTATTTCATGCAACAATAATGTTTAAAAAAAAATAAAAGCAAAATAACAATAAAATTAAAAAAACTATATAGACAAAATAATAGTAACACTCAACATTCATCTTATAACACACACACACACACACACACACACACACACACACACACACACACACACACACACACACACACACACACACACACACACACACACACACACACACACACACTGTACATAAATGCATGTATTACATGAAAGTATTAACCATCAGGGTTTGTTTAAATAAATGCCCAGTGATGTTATGTTTGGCTCATCAGGTAATCGAAAAGTTTCGTTTTGAAGATTCCAAGCGAGGCTATAGTCTTCAAATGTGCAGGAATAGTGTTCCATACAAACGGTCCAGAAAATGATAAACTAATTTTAAAGAGGTCAGTTCTAGGCAGAGGCAGGGGTAAAGTATTGTTCCTTGAGGTCCGTTCGCGTTCTTGCTGTGGCATAAATTTGGTGGTTAGATACTGCGGTGTCATGTTATTTAATATCTTGTGCATTAGGATGCGTTTGTTGAAATTAAGTTGTCAACGCTGGCCGAGAATGTTTAGATGTCTAAATTTGTCTGTGGTAAGAATGGGCCGCATATTTATCATTTTGACAGCTCTTTTATTAATAGAGTTTAACCTGTTCATGTGAACATCACTACAACCGTCCCACACTGTGGAGACATAATCAACGTGAGACTTGATATGGGCATGAAAAAACAGTTTACGAGTATGTGTATCCGTTACTTGTCTAAGCTGGGACAACAGGAAAGTGTTTTTAGCAATGGTTTTACAGACTGTATTTATATGCGTCTCCCAAAATAATTGTTCGTCAATTGTTCGTCAATGTGTATTCCCAAGAATTTACGCACTGTGACTTGTTTTATCGGTTTAGCGTTCAGTTGTAAATGTAACAGCTGTGGTCGGCGTTGGTGTTTTTGTCGTGTAGTGATTAAAATACTTTTTGTTTTCCTGGATGAAGAACCATATGATTCACTCTACACCAGTCGGAATCCTCGCTGAGACTACTTTGTAACCTAAGGTTAATGTCAGCTGTTTTTTTTTTAACCCGAAACGTGGAGGCTCGTATCGTCCGCAAACAGGTTGCAGTTGACATCAGTGTTAGTAATATGCAAAGGCAAACCATTAATGAATATTATAAATAGAAGAGGTCCCAAGATCGACCCCTGGGGGACACCGTAGTTAACTTGTCCTTGTTTAGAGTATTTTCCATGGGTATATACCTTTTGTTTTCTGTCTTTCAGGTATGATCTAAAGACTGCTATGGCGGTTTCACTTATATGGTATGCTGCTAGCTTCTTTAAGAGAATGTCATGGTCGACAAGATCAAATGCTTTTTGTAGATCTAAAAAAAAAACAGCTCCAGACATCAGGTTTTTTATTTATTGATTCCAGCCAGCTGTCTACAATGTGTGTCAGAGCTGACTGACATGAGTGTTTTGGTCTAAAGCCGGACTGATGAATATTTATGAAATTGCTCTTTTCTAGAAAATCGAGGAGTGTTTTTGTATGTGTTTTTCAAGGGGCTTTGACAGGGCCGACAAAAGTGAGATAGGATGGTAGTTATTGACATCTTCAAGATCTTTTGATTTAGGGATTGGAATTACCTTGGCCTCTTTGAAAATAGTTGGAAACGTGCTGTGTTTTATACAGAAATGTCTTTTGTCCACCACAAGGGTGATTTCAAAGACGGGGACAACGAAAAAGGGTCTGAGCAAATTTTGACCCAAGCTGGATTCGAACCCGGGACCTTTTGGTCTGGAGGCAAACGCTTTTACCACCGAGCCACCCAGCTCCCCTTTATACAGAGGTTAAAGATATATGGTAGTGACATTTTCAGAATTTTGTTGTCGATACCATCCATCCCGGTGGACTTTTTGTTCGGCATGCTAGAAATAAATGTTCCGACTTCAGCGACGGTAATATCAGGAATGATGAATGTCTGCAGTATATTTTTGGCCTCACAGTATTTTTCCAGTACACTAGGAATTTGGTACTCTGCGTTACTACTTGCAGCTGACTGAGCAAGTGTTTCAGCTGTCAATAGGAAGTGGTTATTTAATATATCAGCTGACAAATGGGATGGAATTTCAGGGGCTGATTTACCCTTCGTTATAACGTTCAGGGCTTTCCAACCCGATGCTGTATCTTTTTTTAAATTTTTTTTTTATCCCTAATCATTTCCTGGAAGAACAGGGTTTTTTTTACGCTCTCACTAGGTATTTAACACGATTTCGTTGTTTCTTATATTCATCAAACTGTTTTTCTTTCTTAAGTTTGTCTCTAAATGACATGGCCAGTTTGATATCTACTGTTAACCAGAGTGGCAGGGTAGAGTGCTTAACTCGTTTTTCTCGTATGGGCGTACGCTTATTTAGGACCCCAAAGAATAGATCCATCCAGCACGACAGGGCACTGTCAGGAGAAGTGTGGTTATACACGTCACTAAAAGGAGTATTGCGCAGATACGGCAGAAAGTCTCCGTTATTAAATTTTTTGAAAGAACGATATTTAATTGTTTTATGTCTCTTTTTGTTCTTTTTGTCTAGTTTCATGGAGACTGTGCAACATACTGGGTTATGGTCGCTGACAGCTAAGGAGGGAACATGTACATTTGATATTTTATCATCATTTGTCACATAAATATGATTAATCAGGGTTGAAGACGTACATGTGGTTCTAGTGGGGGTTTTAACTAACTGTTTTAAACCGAATAGTGCTGTTGTTGACGCCCATGCAGCATGGGACCCTTTAGATTTAGAAAGATCAATATTAAAATCGCCCAAAAGAACAACGTCAGCTTTATTTTGATTTACGCTATTCATCATTGCTACGAAGTCATCATACCAGTCCCAGCTGGCTGCGGGATTTCTATAAATAAAGCCAATGAGGACGGGGGTGATTTAGATGTTTTCACTTCTACCCACAAGCTTTCCACTCTAAGTCTTGTCGCCGTTTGACGTTACCAAGTATTGAATTATGTATATATATATTATATATATATGCTAATCCAGTGTTTTGAGGGCTTGAGGCATCTTTGCGGAGTACTGAGAAGTTTGGGACAGAAATGGAGTTATCCTTTATTGAACTTTTAAGCCATGACTCGGATACACTAAAAATATGAAAATGTAAGGGCGTGTTTAGGAACACAGATAAATCGGGCACCTTGTTAACTAGATGGCATATGTTAAGATGGCCAACTCTCAGTTCGTCTGTTTGTTTCGGAACAGTATTTAGATTACGACTTTGCATGTCGGTAAAAACACAAATGTGTAATACACATGGATGACAAGTATAGTTGAATGCACAAGGTCTTTGGGCAGACTACTCAAATCTGGGTCAATTAGGTGTTCATAAATGGTATGGTGTTCTCCATAATCCTCCCAGGTAACCTGTACACACTGTGACGCGACATGATATTTTGTCAAATCTAGAAACTAATTGTGTGATTTCAGAAGGTATATCCAATTAAAACACACTAATTACACTCCCAGTTATAAAACTTTGGAAATTCTGAAGTCCAATATTTAGCGCGTGCGAAGGGCATAAACATGTGACGCCATTTGCAGGTTACCATCAAAACAAAACTTTTTCTGGTATACTTATTTGTCACGACTAAGTTTTAATAATCCTGTCACATATTCTCTGTATAGAGATGAGTCAGATAGAGTACACAGTAATGATTCACTGCATAGCTCAATATTTAAAACAAATATCAATGCTAAATATTATGGTAACCTGCATGATGTGTGACGCCAAACTAGGATGCTGTCAGAAAATGCAAACAAAAAGTGGTTTAATGCTAACATACATAAATAATACCCATACTTTTTTTTTAAAATTTAGGTGCAATATTATTTATAAATAAAGCCTGCCATCGGAATGCTGCCATGGTCGGCATGAATCATGCTCAAGTTACAGCACTTGTGGATAATTTAACCAATCGTCCACAAATTTCTTTCAAAAATGTTAAATATTCACAAGGCAGGCTTTTATCGTATAAAAAACCCAAGAAAATAATTTAGGAGAATGAAGTGAGGGAAAGAGAAGTTACACATTACACACATAAAAAAAGCAATAGAAGCAGACAATTTTCTGAACCATTGCACCACACAACTCACGGAAATTCGACAATGCATTTTCTCTTCAGAACATTCATGCTTCGAAATAGAAATGTCCACGGTGATCAAATTGAGGCTCTGGCTCCCCCCCCCCCCCCCCCCCCAAAAAAAAAAAAAAAAAAAAAAAATAATAATAAATAAATAAATAAATAAATAAATAAATAAATAAATAAATAAATTTAAAAAAATAAAATAATAAATAAATAAATAAATAAATAAATAAATAAAAATAATAATAAAAATAAATAAATAAATAAAAAATTGATTTATCTGGGATGTTTGGATATGCAAAGAAGTCGCCGTGTTGTTTCAGGAAGCTGACTTGAGCCGCCTTCTCTTCAGTTTTGATGTCCTTCATCTGAAAACAGAAATACGTGACATAAAAATGTCTTGACCATAATCAACAGTTATGACAGTTTAATGGAATTGAACATTTGAAAGAAACTCAAACCGATGTCACACATAGTGCAGGTGACCAAAATCAATCAAATCGAAAACATTTCAAACAGTGTTTGAACTATTTAAAGCTGCACTTAAACATCTGAGCCGTAAAAAAACGAGAAGTGGAAAGATTTCTCACCATGATCGTCAAAAACAATGAAATTTGCAACAACATCAAAATCAGAAAATTGCTACAAGAACAGAAAGTAACCTGCATGCGTGCGACGCTTAGTCATCGTGTCCGCTTGATGCAAATAAAATAACGTTTCGATGAATATTTGTCAAAACAAACAATTAAATGTTGTATCCTCAGTAATATGATACAAAATGTGTTTATCAAAGCCGAATGGAAAAGAAGCACAACTTCAGTTTATCACAATAACGTCGAACACATCATTTCGAACATACACAAAACGTGACACGACTGAAAACTAAAGCGCAGATCTCTGAAGCCCCATCGAATTATCATCCTAGGTCACAATAAACGAACTGTAATCAATTTCTTCACTTAATCGCATAAATTAGTCATTTATCAAAGTTTAGTAACTCATCTTAGCCCAAGATAATGCAGAAAATAGCCAATTCGAACCGATTTTTAGAGCGAGTAGAAAACGTTTGGTCAGAAGTAACCTGCAAAGGGCGCGTAAACGAGTGTGACATGTCACAGTTTTGGGGCCCCAACGGACGCAACAAGTGAAATTTTTGCCGCAAAGCATCGTCAATGTTTTGATGTGTGATACACAAACCACTGGCGTTGTGCTGACGTTTGAAAAATGCCGTCCTTGCAAGGAATCATCGAAAGAAAACTTGCAGTAACCTGCCTCGCGATGTGACGCGACACTCTACATAGAATTGTTTTATTAGCTTCTACTTCTTAAAAGCAACATATTTTAAACTCACAAGTAATAAACAATGCAAACATGCCGTTACGTTTGTGGTTGTGTTATGCGTTTTAGAGCATGTGTGTGTTGATCATAGGAAAGATCCGATATTCATTTGAGTTATTTCGGATAAGAATTACGTTCCGTTTTAGTATGATTCGTTTTCTTTTTGCGAATCGATGTCTGTTGTTTAGCTAGGCTAGAATGACGCGTCGTTTCGTTACATTGTTAAAAAGTTTGACCTACATTAGACTGGGAGGTTCGGGCACGGTTTCTAGTGACCTCAAATATTGACGTCAAAGTTTCGCAGTTTCGCTACAATTCGCGACATTTACGCAATGCACGGAATTTACGGAATTCATCTAGGTGTTAGTAGAAAATTGTAGACAGATATAGGGTGTTCTTTTTCATGAATATTAATGAGTTTTGCTTACGTTTTCTCTTCTGATTGGTTGAGTTGTGTAGTTTGCGAGATTGTTCTGGAAATCAGTAATAGTATAAAAAGATGAGGATTTCATCCCAAAGTCTACCGTAATGTTTGGAGCTCAGACGCGTTTATCTTTTAGGAACATTCAGAGTTGTTCATATTTTTTAGGCTTATTATGCTGATCCATTTCCCGCCTTTCTAAGCCAACCTCTGGTCAACACACACGTCGGCGCACACAAATAAAGACGGACACACGGCGCTTCCCGCCATTAGTACCCTCTGTCGGCTTGTGTAGCGACAGGAATCCGTCTCCTTCTACTCTAACCCACCTTCTGATACAAACACACTCGCACACAGAAATAACGACGGACACAAGGCGATTCCCGCCATTCGTAAGCTCTGTGGTCTTGCGTAGCATTGTTATTCTAAAGAATAAGAATAGCACGAGCAGGGAAATGACGTCACTTCAAGCTTCACGTCATGGCATCATTAGCCCCAAGCAGTGGTTATAGTGACGACTCGATGTTAAACGTCACTCATCGCAGTACTAACACTTGACGTATCAGAGGATCAACTTTGCAATTTTCTTGCTGATTTTCACGCCTAGGGCTTACAGGTCACAATTTGACCTAATCCTACCGCAGGGCCGGGACAAACCGCAGGCTTATGCAAACACTGTTTATGAAAAATCATGCGAGAATTAATGAGAAAATAGTTTTTTTCGAAACAGCAAAATTAAAGTTATGTTATCTGTTTTACAAATGACTGCGAAAAGGTGGTGCAGAAAATTGTCTGATTTTCATACCTAGGGCATACAGGTCACAATTGACTTAATCGTACCCGACAGCGGAGACAAACTGTAGGCTTATGTAAATACCGTATATGAAAAATCATGCGATTATTAATGATAAGATTTTTTTTCGTAAAGAAAGATTCAATTGTTTTAAGATTAACCCATATAATTAGTGAAATTAATCCCAAAAACGTGAAAATATATTTTTTTCAAAAAAATATTTAATTATCACTCAAAAAGTTCTAGAGGTACAATGCTGATAAACGAATTCATTCAATATCTCCCTTTTATCTAGCTATATGCAAAATTTCTAGTAAAAATGAGAACAACTACGGACTCCAGTGTGGATCAACCGGTTTTTGTGAAACGGCCATTTTCTCGCCAATGAACATCTTAAACAAAAAATCGAAAGAAAAAAAAACCCACTCCAGATTATTCTTTTAGGGACAATATCATAAAATGTCAAGCTTGTTCGTCCTCAAACGATGGCTGTCACACACACACACGCACGCACGCACGCACGCACGCACGCACGCACGCACGCACGCACGCACGCACGCACACACACACACACACACACACACACACACACACATGCGGCGCTTTATCGCCAAATAGACGTTCTCTAGCAAGGTTTGCGTAGCTAGACGTGACGTCATTTTTATCTTCATACTTCTTTGTCAGAATTCTGCCCCGCACGCAATAAACGTCATGTGCATGCTCCGGAATGCGCTCCGGCCAGCCCCATTTCAAAGTCTACCGTATTTCACTACGGTAGACAAAAAGATGTGTTAACGAATTATGTACGTACATTGTATGAGAGACGCAGTGAGTCAAAAAAAATGTTGATGCATTGTAGAGGAGACAGTATATTAGTGTTGGTGCATTGTATGGAAGAGGCAGTGTATCAGAATTGTGGATGAATTGTAGAGAGACAGTGTACCAAAGTGTGGATGCATTTGTGGATGCATTGTGTTGAGATTGCCTCGTGAGAATAAAATATTGTTGAACTGTTACTCCAGAATGGTTTACAAACTTGTGCCACGTGTGACGAGTTGCAGCTGAGTGAAGTTTCTTTACAAGAACCCTACGTGAGTGCGTCTGGTGTGACTGTATCATACTACGACAACCACGTAATACATGCTGGCTTGGATGGTTTCTGTTGTTTGCTCAAGTTTTCATTTTTCGAACCCGTCTTTGTGACACCACCAGTATGCAGGTTACCCCCTTTTTTCACAGAAGCGCTATACAACAACAGCAGGATGTTTTTTAAACTTTCTTTGTGGTTTCAGCTTTCCTTACATATAAGGGAACGAACACATGGCATAATGTTTGCTGTTTGAAACACTAACTGACCAAAACAGATCGTAAACAAAGTGAGGTGTTGCCGTTGCACCTTTGGGCAGCCACTTTGTGTGCTAAAATCGAAAACAATCGAGAAAAACGACCATCTATTGTTCACTAATTGCTTTAAGGTTGCTTTTGCTGATACTGTGATATTTGACACATATAACAAACATCTCATTTTATTATGGCCTTTTCCTGATTTCCTGAAAATGGGTCAAGTTTACACTGACCCTCTGCAGTCACAATTAGCAACGAATGACTTATATGCAAAACTATACAAGCAATTAAGACCCCCCCCCAACCCCCCCCCCAACCCCCCCCCCACACACACACCCCCATCCAAGGGCCGACAATTAGGGATTGAAATTTTGCGGTGTTGTTCTATTATTTTTTTTATCACCGTTCCTCTCTCTCTCTCTCTCTCTCTCTCTCTCTCTCTCTCTCTCTCTCTCTCTCTCTCTCTCTCTCTCTCTCTCTCTCTCTCTCTTATACACAAAGCCAACTAGCAGCGTAGGTGTAGCCGCTTGTTTGTGCTGTTAACATGTTGTTTTAATGTTGTAGTTTCGCAAAGACAAACACGAAAAGATGCCTGTGCGCCTATTGTTTCCATCCTTGAGAAATAAAGTATCATTCACTCATTCATTCTCTCTCTCTCTTTCTCTCTCTCTCTCTTGGGGGATGGGTCTTTTTACTTACATATGTTTTATCTTTTTATGTATCGTCTGATGTATTTTTATATGTGTAGAGTAGCAGAACAGTTTGGAAGATAGGCATTGCTATGCCTAAAACGTTTTATCCTGAATAAAAACGTTTCATCATCATCATCTCTAGCTGTAAAATATTGTAAAATAAAGATTCATTAATTCATTGATTCATTGATTCATTGATTCTCTCTCTCTCTCTCTCTCTCTCTCTCTCTCTCTCTCTCTCTCTCTCTCTCTCTCTCTCTCTCTCTCTCTCTCTCTCTCTCTCTTTCTCTCTCTCTCTCTAGCTGTTTATGTGCACAGCGCTGTTCAGCACAGGGTACGCAGACGCCTTGATCTTGAGACCAGGCGGGGAGGTGGAATGAGTGTGGTTGGAAGTCAAGCTTCCTTTGTGTATAGGAATCCAGCATCCACCGCCGAGTGGTATGATGACTTTGTACAGGTAATGGATAAAGTGAATGACACAGGCAGGGATATACTCATCCTCGGTGATTTTAACATTGACATATCAAAACCCCATTCGATGTGGCAATGTACAACAATGCTGTTTGAACTAAAACAGATGATTACCACTGCCACCAGAGTAACGGTTAACACTTTTCGTCTACCTTGATTGACCTATGATCTATACTAACAACCCTCCATCTATCACTGAAACTGACGTCTCTTCACTAGCTGTCAGTGACCACTTTCCCATCACATGTACATGGTCATGTTATGTTCCTAAACACAGCCGAACCCAACATTTATACATTACTTACAGATGTTTTATAAAACTAGATAGAGATAGTTTCCTTCTTGACCTCAGTTTATTGTCATTCCATGAAGTTTACAATCACAATGACCCTGATGCAGCGCTCTCACTGTGGCTTGAGCTGTTCCTCGGAGTGCTAAATAAGCATGTCCCTTTAAAAAGGAAACGAGTCCGGTGCTGTGAGCCCCCCCCCCCCCCCACCTGGATTACGGAGGAGATTAAACAAACCATGGAAGCCAGAAATCAAGCCAAGCGGGACAAAGATTTTATTGAGTTCAAAAGGTTACGTAACAGAGTGACCTTATCCGAGAGGCACAAAAAGCACTGATAGAGAAAACCATACGTGGCGGGAATCCGTCTTCAATATGGAAAGTTTTAAAATTACTAACTAACAATAGTAAAAATCGTTCTGCAAATACAACTGCCAACCTTACAGCCGATGCTTTTAACGACCACTTCGTTTTAGCCCCGAAATCTTTACTACATGCTGAAGGCTTGGATCAGGTGGAACATGTCGCATAGCAGAAGCTTACTGACTTTTGTAATCCAGACCAAAAAGGTGACTGCCAAGCGCGTAAAATGCAAAGAAGTACCCAACGGAGAAAGAAACACGCTTAGAAAAGACGGGTACAACCCAATTTATTAATATTTCGGGTAAATACCCTTTGTCAAAATAGACAAACAAACAGAGACAAAGGGTATTTACCCGAAATATTAATAAATTGTGTTGTACCCGTCTTTTCTAAGCGTGTTTCTTTCTCCGTTGGGTACTTCTTGACTTTTGTAAGGAAAGACTGTCCGCGGGCGATGCTTTTAATGTCCCCTTCATCGCTGTACATGAAGTGGTCAGATTTATCTCTAGTCTCAAGAACAAAAAGTCAGCTGGCATTGATGGTATCAATGGTTTTATCCTCGAACTTTCTCTTCCATACATTGTGGAAAGCTTAACCTATATTTACAACCTATCTATTCAAATAATATTTTTCCGGCGGCTTTCAAAAAGTCTAAAGTGGTACCTATACCCAAAACAAAAGACACATCTGATCCAAATAATTTTCGGCTTATATCCATTATTATATATTCTGTCGAAGGCTATTGAGAAGCATGTACACAAACATCTTCTCGAATTCCTCGAAGAAAAGTCTCTCCTGAATAATTATCAATCTGGTTTTCGCTCTAAACATTCGTTTCACACTGCCTTGGTTCATATGATTGACACTTGGCTGCTCAACATCAACAGACACAAAATGTCTGGTGCTGTCTTTCTAGACCTGAAAAAAGCGTTCGACCTTATAAACCACGAAATTTTATTAGAGAAACTAGACTGCTACTTTAACAATAACAGCCCAGGACCACTCTCATTCTTTCGTTTATATATCATAGGGAGGATTCAAACTGTGTACATCAATGCTACCTTATCTTCTGAAAAGCGTGTTGCTCTTCTGTTTGTTTATAAATGATCTTCCACTTCATATATCCAATCCAAATACCGAATGTGACATGTTTGCTGATGATTCAACTCTTCACGCTGGCGGGAAAACTGTACCTGAAATATCAAGCAATATTCAGCTTAGTCTTCAGGAGGTCTCACTGTGGTGCAAAAATAATCAAATGCTTGTTAATCCATCTAAAACAAAAAGTATGCTAATCACGCTGTGTGTGAACACGCCAAAAGCATCAGCTCCGCCCCCATTCACTTAGCCTCTCTTTTGATTAAGTGCCCATTGAGCAAGTCAAAGAATATCGCCTCCTCGGGGTAATTGTTGACGAACAACTGTGCTGGTTGCCCCATCTAACACAACTAGGGAAAATATTATCAAACAAGCTATTTTTACTGTCAAGATTAAAATCTATCATTGATGCTGCACGTCTCATCGTCCGCGCCTCACAGCATCAGCCCATCACTCCTATTCTGAGACAATTTCATTGGCTGCCAGTCAAACAACGAATCTCGTACAAAATCGCCTGTTTGTGCTACAAAGCTATTAACTACTCTACGCCTGCCTATCTCGCTGATCTTCTTCAACTATACACTCCCTCCCACTCCCTCCGTTCAAGCAGTGACACGCGCCTTCTCAGAGTCCCGCTCTTCAAATACAAAACCAGAGGTGACCGTTGTTTTGAGCACGTTGGACCTGTTGTCTGGAACTCCCTACCTATAGACATTAGACATTCTTCCTCATTCACTGCCTTTAAATCTACCCTAAAGACCCACCTGTTCGATACCCCCAATGTAGCTCAGTTCTTTGTCATTATGTATCTGTGTGTGTGTGTGTGTGTGTGTGTGTGTGTGTGTGTGTGTGTGTGTGTGTGTGTGTGTGTGTGTGTGTGTGTTGCAGAATCCGTTGTTTCTCTGGTTTTATGACCGTCTCCACTCCCACTCTTTATTTGTAAAGCGCTTAGAGCTTATTCAAGGATAAGCGCTATATAAGTAGCCATTATTATTATTGGACTTCCGGTAGGCGAATGGTGTCGTTCGCCACGCTTTTTGGTGCTGTGTTTTCACTGGCGATTTACTGTAGTTACAGGACGTGCCCACCCTCAGGAATTGGTACAGTGGTCGGTGAGACATCATTACTTTATTTTGCATAAAACTTGTGACTCTAAGTTGTACTCTTAGATGTGTTCCTTTGCAAAATGACTGACATATACAACGGTGCAAAGACGACCGGCGACAGGGGTGTCCCGGCCACGTTCATCCCGTGCAGAAATCTACACTTGGCTGAGAACTCCCCACCTTACTCCGTGCGCGAGATGTGTGCCGCGGCAGAGAGTACCAGCGGCTACAACACGGTCATTGGTGCTCAGAGAATAGGGGGCCTGTGGAGGCTCTATCCTAAGACTTCCGAGGCTAGGGTGAAATTGTTGCTGCAGGGCATGACTGTCAGGGGCCAATTAGTGACGCTGTTTGATAAAAATCCATTTATAGTGCGATCGGCAGACGACGGGAGGGAAGTCTATACGACTAAACTTATGATCGGGAATGTTCCGATGTCATACAGTAATCAAGAAATTGAAGCCATAATTACCAAGCTGGGCTGCAAACCACGATCCAACTTAATGATGGAGAGGGACAGGGATGAGAGTGGAGGCCTGACGCGGTGGCTAACAGGCAGGAGATTTGTCTACATTGAAATTCCTCGGGAACCTCTGCCCAACCAGGTGAAGATCGGCGCGTGCACAGCCAGTCTCTACCACCGGGAACAGCGTCAGAATGCAGCCACGGTCTCCTGTTCCAGGTGTCTACGACCGGGCCACCGGGCGGTCACATGCGAGATGGACATCGTCTGTAGAACGTGCCGTACCCCCGGGCACAAAGCCGGAGACCCCACCTGCCCCCAGCCCTTCCCCCCTCCACCCTCCTCGTGGGCTTCTGTTGTCGCTGGAACCCCCTCCGCCGCCCAGCACGCCCCTACCTCAAACCATCGACCTCCACCCCGGCCTTCGACCCTGGGACCTTCAGCGTCAGGCCCCAGCCAGCCCGTGGGGTCGGGCAATCAGACGACTACAAGGGCGACCGCGGCAACCACCTCCTCAACAATGACAACTAGTGCCATCACCACGGCCACATCTACACCAGTGTCATCCATAGATCCCCACAATACGCCCTTTATAGCGAGAGGGCGACCCTCCATACAAACCACCCTGGATTTCCGGGGTACAGGGAGATCGCGCTCGTGCTCTGTGTCCAAACGTCAGCGTAGCAGCCCTATGTCTGAGGATTCGCAGAGAAAGCGAACGGTACGCACCGACAGGGAAAATGCAACTGTGACGTCACCAGTTGGTGAGGATTCTGTGTCTGATATAGCAGGGAATCCCGTTGACCTACTTGGTGACGCAGCCGCGACGTAAGCTGCTCTGCTGTACTGCTCTAGTTTGGCAACAGACAGCGGGTGCATGTTTGTGGATGACGAGATTTTCATTGTACTATAATGTGGGTCTCGCTTTCCACGGAGATGGACTTGCTGTCTCGTGTCAGGTTGTGCTCAGTTAGTGGCTTGTGTTGACGATTCGGCCATGCCTCCGGACTATGAGAATGAACAGCGTCTCTACCTATACTAATACATGTAAATATGAAAATATTGCTTTAGTGAATGGATAAACTCAATATCGTTACTATAAACGCCCACGGCTTGAGAAATGATAATAAAAGAAAAGTTTTTTTTAATAGATTAAAACGAAATTCGTATGATGTGATATGTGTCCAGGAATCGTATGTGATTAATGGGGAACAAGAAAACTGGGAAAGGGAATGGGGAGGTAAGCTGTTTTGTGCACCCGGCTCTTGTCACAGCATGGGGCAGATTATTTTAATTAACAAAAAGGTTTCCTGTGAAATTAAATGTGTCTACTGTTCAGATAGAATTCTAGCTGTAGATATTGTTTGGGAAGATAAAACACTGTTAGTTGTGAATGTATACGCTCCTACCATCTCATCTGAAAAGCAACTGTTTTTTGATTGTTTATATAATTTACTGAACCGTGCCGACACGGATCAGCTGATTGTGTGTGGTGACTTTAATTGTGTTCTTGATAACAAATTAGACATCATCAGTGGTGAGAAACACCCGGTGACAGATGTGGAACGTTTTAATAATCTTTTGTCAGACTTTGATCTTACAGATGTATGGAGAGTTTTTAATGGTCTAATCTGTGAGTATACGTGGTGTAAACACAATCCCTATATAGCCAGAAGATTGGACTATATGTTATGCTCAGACAGTGCATTGAACTGTATTTTCACATGTGACATTGTGTCTGTTCCTCAGTCAGACCACAGGTCGGTGGTTCTGAACTATAAGATAACACACGTGCAACGTGGCCCTTCCTATTGGAAATTTAACGACGGTCTGCTATATGATAAAAACCTGGTGGAGTTGGTGAATACTTTTTTGGATGATTTTACAACTAAGTATACTAACATTGATGCACAGACAAGGTGGGATTTGTGTAAAGTCCAATTAAAAGAATTAATTATGTCATACAGTAAAGGAAAAAGAACTTTTCAACGGAATACACAATTGGTATTGGAAGAACGGCTTAACAGTATTGAAAAGCGTCTCTCGCTTGATCCTAATAATGTTGTTCTATGTAAGCAGAGAGAGCACATCAAGCACGAATTAGATATACACACTATGTACACAGCGCGAGGTGCCCAGACCAGAGCACGTGCTAAATTTATTGAAGAAGGCGAAAAGAGTACTCGGTACTTTCTCGGACTGGAAAGAACACAGGCAAATGCCAAGGTAATGGACAAGTTAAGTTTGCTAGATGGGCGTATTGTGTACTCACAGGAAGAAATCCTGTTGGGGCAATTTAACTATTTTAGTAACAAGTATGACAAGATCGCTCAATTAAAAGAAAATGAAGCAAATGCTTTTATTAATGTAGAAGTTCCTCAGTTAACAGAGGACCAGAAGACAGGGTTAGAGGACCACATTCCTGTGGATGAACTCACATACACATTGAAAAAAATGAAAAATGGCTCTGCTCCCGGACTTGATGGTCTCACGACATCTTTTTACAAATTCTTTTGGATAAAAGTTAAAAACATTGTTCTAGACTCGTTCAATGCAGCTTTTGAGCGTGGGGAGATGTCTGTGCTTCAAAGGCGTGCTGTAATTACATTAATACACAAAGGGAAAGGGCTGCCTAGAGAAGATTTAAATAACTGGCGCCCGATCTCTTTGACAAATACTGACTACAAAATACTCGCTAAATGTCTAGCACTCCGGTTATCTACAGTCATAAGTAGTTTAGTTCATGAGGATCAAGTTGGTTTCATCAAGGGCAGGAAAATCAGTGATGTTATCAGACTTATTGATGACACTATAGACAATCTAAATATAGAAAATAAACCAGGAATATTACTTGCGCTAGACTACAAGCAAGCATTTGACTCTGTCTCAAAAGAATATATGATTTGGGCATTTCAAAGGTTTGGTTTTGGAGAAAACTTTGTCAGATGGGTGAATGTTTTGACCAGTAATACAGAAAGCTGTTTAAACTACATGGGATGGATGACTCAATGTTTTAAAGTCAGATCAGGAATAAGGCAGGGGTGTCCTTTTTCTCCGATGGCCTTCGTTCTAGCCATAGAGTTATTAGCCGTTAAAATCCGCGCAGACCCGTCTGTGCAGGGTCTGTGTCTCCCAACTATTACACACACTTCAGAGGATATTAGTTTACTTAAATTAGCAATGTATGCAGACGATATAAGCTTATTTCTGAAAAACAAAACAGATCTCGAAAGGGTCCTGGAGTTAATTCAGCAGTTTTCAAAGTTTTCAGGTTTGCAAATGAACAGAAAGAAAACTGAGGCCATGTGGCTTGGCTCTTTGAAAGACTGTCATGAAAAACCATACGGAATCACTTGGAAAAAACGTCTAAAAATTTTGGGAATTGTTTTCGGCAGTGACATGCCTGCCTCGAGTATTGAGGATAACTGGCTATACAGACTGGATAAAGTACGAAGAACTATATCAGCATGGTCCAAAAGAAATCTTAGTATCGCAGGGAAAATATGTATTGTTAAATCACTTTTATTGTCGCAGTTTACATTTGTATTACAATCACTGTCTGCCCCGAGAGACATGCTGAATAAGCTTAATACACTGTTGTTCAGATTTATCTGGAAAAAGAGAAATGCCAATACTCGGGCCTTTGAAAAGGTTAAAAGAAGTATTATGTGTAACGGTACAGAGAATGCTGGTCTGAAGATGATTAATGTCCATGATATGCAGGCTTCATTTTTGTTGTCATGGTCACTAAGAATTCAACATAACGGCTATGAAAAATGGAAAATTATTCCGCGTTACATGTCCGCTGCATTGGGCAAAGAGTATGCATGTTTTCATTCTAATGTAGCAGCCAAGCATTTTGCGGGCCTGCGGTTGATTAAAAGTGTTTTTTGGAGGGACGTATTGACAACATGGTGTGATAATAAGAATACTATTTTACCAAAAGATGATTTCCCCCTTCAGCTTAAAAACCAATGTTTGTGGAACAATTCTGAAATTATGTATAAGCATAAGAGTTTGTTTTTTAGAGATTGGGTGCGTGCTGGTGTTTGCTTTGTAGATGATGTCTTGTCTGATGGTGATATCATATCTTTTCCTCAAATATGTCAAATGGTCGGCAACAAGCCTTGCCGGCTGTTTGAATATAACGCTTTGTGTACGGCCCTTAGGGCACGTATGGCTCGCGTGGAGCCTGGCGTATTTTTTGTACCACGCAACTATATGGAGGCTTTGCGGTATGCACCCCGTGCTATCCGCTTAGTAGAGCATTGTCCTTCTGGCAGAGAAAGTGTGGTGTTACTCTGTCAAATGCACACTGGTCTGTAGCGGAAAAATGTGTAAAAGAAACAAGGCTGCGATTATTACATTGGAAAATACTTCATAATATATATCCTACAAATATTCTTCTGCATAAAATGGGCATTAAGACTTCTGAAATATGCGACTTTTGTGATGACAAAGATTACATAGAACATTTCTTTTGGTCCTGTAATAAAATTCGTAAACTCTGGGAAAGCGCAACAAAACATATTCAAAGACTAACCTCTATCGCTCTTCAGTTAACTGTAAAAGATGTGTTATTTGGCTTTGAAGTTGACAACATGCAGAATAGTGACGTGAAAGTTATTAACCATATTATACTTGTCGCCAAAATGTGTGTTGGTAAATATAGATACGGAAAGAAGCTAGATATAGTTTGCATGTTGGAGCAGGATTTGCTCGTCCGGAAAATGACACATGCTTAATACAATGAGTAGAGCATGTAACAAAATGTAATCTGTAAGGCTTCACTCGTACTATGTTTAGTTGCTCTCCCTAATTTGATTTTAATTGAATATTGAATGTCATTTCTGAATATTTTAATGTATGAACCTAAACACAAACATGCACTAAAAGATCAGAACAGATACCCGCGGCAATTAAGCAGACAAGCAAGAGCACACACACACACACACACACACACACACACACACACACACACACACACACACACACACACACACACACACACACACACACACACACACACACACACACACACACTTTTCCCACTTAGCAGTAACTGTAAGACAGCTAAATCATTGTCCATTTTGTAATTTATGTCCATTTAGATTCGAACACAAACACTTCATTGTATTGGCTACTTTGATTAATTAAAAAAAAAAAAAAAAAAAAAAAAAAAAAAAAAAAAAAAAGCCATTATTATTATTATTATTATTATTATTATTATTATTATTATTATTATTATTATTATTATTATTATTATACTAAGACACGTAAGCTATTTTTCAACTCCTACATAAAACCTCACATTGACTACGCATCTACTATTTGGGACGGCTGTAGTAAGGCTAACCTTAAGCGGATTAATTCTCTACACAAGCGCGCAGTTAAACTGATCCTCCCAATCCTCTCTCTAACTTTGGAGGAAAAGCTTCAGGCAACAGAGCTCCTTCCTTTACATCAACACCTTACGTTAAATAAGTGCGTACTTATGCACAAAGCACTAAACGGGAAAGCCCCCCTCTACCTGGCTAAGCTTTTCACTGAGAGCGAAAGTGTTTACAGCACTTTGAGGAACAGTCTCGTCATTGAACGGCCCCGAATTGACTTGTTTAAATCCAGCCTTTAGTACGTGGGTGTCTATTTATGGAACTCACTTCCTCCACATATACAGCAAACGAGACATCTTCCATTGTTTAGGGCGAAAGCTTTTAAATACATCTCTGAGCAAACTTAAAAGGAACGTAGATAATAATTTATGTCCAAATATGTCAATGATTTCCTTTTTTAACGCATTGTTGTGGTCCTCCGTTTTGCACTTGTTAGTTTTTATATATCTCTCTTTACCGTAGTGTTTTGCCTGTTCACTAAATTCCTACACAAGAGTAGCTGTATCATAAGCGTGCAGTCGCTTTCTATAAACACACTTTACATCGCACCCCCCCCCCCCCCAAGACCCTTTCATTTTGATGTGTGTGTGTAATCTTCAGCGACTTTGGAACTTATATCGGAATGTAACACAAGTGGCCTGTGGGTGTAGTCGCTTGTTTTGTGCTGTTAACATATTGTTTTAATGTTGCTTTTAATGTTGTAGTTTAGCAAGGACAAACACGATAGGCCTGTGCGCCTATTGTTTCCATCCTTGATAAACAAAGTATCATTCATTCATATCATATCATTCATTCTCTCTCTCTCTCTCTCTCTCTCTCTCTCTTTATCTCTCTCTCTCACACACACACACACTCGCACACACACACACACGTATATATATATATATATATATATATATATATATATATATATATATATATATATATATATATAATATATATATATATATATATATATATATATATATAAAATTATGTGTGTCTGTACCCGCTCCATAAACTTCCTCTTCTTCGACACATGCACTGATATATTGTATAACAAACAAATTAATATTCATGAACTTGCTTTATATACTTTCCTTCCCATAATCCCTTGCAGACCATAGCGATTCAATCTTGATGCTTGCCTCTGTCAAAACCAAAACGCTAAATATGCGCATACTGTCACTTTAGCAAGCTCCTTTTGCACATTAGTAATGAAATACTTATTAGTGTTTACATACGCTGGAATTTTCTTTCCCATACAAATAAACGGAGTACACACATCAGCAAACACGCGAATCGAATCGCCATACTATTGAGATTGATGACACTGATGTCTGCTAGTGATAGTGACAACCTTAGACATGGACTTAACAAACATGCTGGGATTTTCCGTCACTATCCATGTTCTAATTACAAGTAGACTTTACTCAACAACATTCACGATTATAGAAAGCACTGATGTCTACACAGTCAAATGCAATCTCCGCACTGAGTCAGTCGACAGTCCAAAACATGGCACACAACATAGGTCAGCATTTAGACAGAGACAAACACACATCGGAAGTGTCACACCCAGGTTCATAAATAGTCATAGTTACTAATGTATGTGGTCGCATCTAAGACAGCTTATCCGCCTGTTTTCTCCAACATCGGAGGCGTGCGAGAAGAAATTTGCGTGATGAAACGTGTCCAGCAGTGTCAGATTTGCTGGGTTCTGTATGTTTGATGCATACATTTGGTGTTTGACGGTAAAGTTCCCTTCCGCCTACGTGTCTGTAAACTTTACGTTATGTCACCGCCTTTGCAACATTTAAGAAAAGTCTGACGAGAACGTCAGACTATGCGGGCGCTAGACTGTGACGTCTTGAGTTTTGCGGTGACGTGATTTTCTAGCACTTGTAGTACACACACAGTCAGCAAGACAGACCGATAATGAGCCGGGAGGGTGTTTTCTAGGTCAGTCATGTGACCAAGCACTGACCAATCACCAAATAGCAATTTTTCAAGATGGCGGCTACTTTCGATATTAAAACGCTGTCCCCCATGGTCATAGAAATTTATTCATTAAAAATCAGTATCGTTGTAACTGTCAAAATCCGGGTTTGTAAACACTCTAGCGATGGTTCCTGCTTATCCTCATAGCAAATATAGGGTCCTATAAGCGCTCAACTCGTCGCATTTTAAACTGGATAACAGTAAAACGCATTGTAAATCAGAACGAAACACAACACTGTGTACTTTGCATTTAGTTTCTCTTGTGGATTCAAGCCCTGGCCTATAGACGTTAACATAGGCAGAATCAAAATTTTATTCCGAATCATTTTCTTGCAAACAAGTAGCAGTCGCTCGCCCTACCTTTCTTTCCCATAGGCCTTTCAGGGTCACTGTTTTTGGCTGATGTGAACGAAATAAACTACAGTTTAAAACGAAACCTTTGCAATGACCCAGACGAGTATCCAAAGTTGTTTTAGTTGTCAGAGTAACAGGGACTCTTACAATTTGAAACTCTGAGGGTAACATCCTCATATGTGATGTTTTTTGGCTGTTGCTTACTGATAACACGGACACCCTTTTCGAGACTGTGAATAGGGATACCTTGCACTCATTTAGTTTCTCTTGTGGATTCAGATCCTCGAGCACAACTCAAAGTAAAATGTGTACGAGGAGATATTTGGCTGCATGTAGGTAGGTGACATGTGGATGTTCAGATGGTATTTATTCTTTGAGAAGCATAATCTTCACCCCCTGAAATCTGAAATGGTTAGCCGAGGACAAGCAGAGGTAAGGAGTAATATCTCCACAACGAGTGGTTCAATTTTGAAGGTTTATATATCATTTTGTTTCTAATGTTCAACAGTATCCAAATGTATAAGCCATTCTAAGACTTGAACAGTTCTTCACCGTTATTTTTCTTGTCACCTGCAATTAGCGTATCTGGCAGAACGAACCACTTGCAGCAGAAAAAGAAATGAGAAGAAAAAAACTATTTTCAAAACTAGAACTAATCACGAACACGATGTACCTATGTTTCGTGTGGGAAAATGTAGTTTTTACAGAAAACATAACGACTGAACAAAGTGGCCAAAATGCCACACAGCCATTGAGAAATGCACACTGCGCCAGCAGCCATCCACGAGCAACTACTTTTTAGTATGGTATACCATGCATGTCATAGACACTACTGTTAGCATCTTCATTAGACTAACTGTTAAACACCTTCAATCATTTCAATCTCTCACCACACCACACATATCATGCATACATATCTCAGCATACAGTAACAGTCCAGAAATTTCAGTAATTGTTTTTTTTTCAATGCACTTATTGTGTATATATCCTCTCATTGTAAGATCCATTAGCATTTGAAAATCATGTTGTTGTTTTTTTAATTTAAAAAAGAAAAAGTGATTACATACACTTATAAAATCCCTCAATTACATGCACTACTTGGTGTTACAAACTGTAGGGCTGATTGAAGGCTGTGAAAAGGCAACAGTAAAGTGACAGAGACACATACAACTATGTTTCCGAGTTATGCAAGCAGTCCAGCATTTTAGTAATAATTGAATCTGCAATTGATTAAGTGCACATTTTTAAGATCAGTTAAATTGTCAAATATACAGATTATAAAAAAAATTATTTGTGTAATTTTTTAAAAACTTTTTGATGTCAAATCAGACCTTGTCATTCCATGCGCTAAGGCACACTGAGATTCTGAGCTTCAAGTTTATTAAATTTGCTCCATGTCAACTTTGATCTCCAACACATCACTAAGAAATTAGGAAACGAAATAATTCCTCAAACACTATAAAATAGCTCTGTATTCTCACTTGCGCAGTAAATTCATTAATTACGCTGAAATATTGATACATGTACATGTGTATAAACATGACAATTATTTACGCACATACATCATGCGCAAAATTGTTATAAAGACAGAGACATCCTATACTGTGCCAAAAAAATAGGGCTATTGAGATTTGAACACGAAAGGTTCATAATTTACGAAATAAAATGAGTTATGCCACTGATTATCCATGGCACTGGCCTACACCATTGGTTTTGTTGTGTGAGTTACAAGTGAGACTGGGAGCAATGGGTATGGTGTTTGGGTCCTGTGGCAAGTCAATTTATGTAAAAATCATTAATGTGTTGTTTTTGTTCATCGTGTGGTAATCATGGTCACGCGTCCCATCTTTATCACGGTTCTCCCCTAATCGGCAACAAAGCAGAATTTATGTTGAAAGTAAAAACAATCCTAATTACATTCAGAATCACCATCCAACCCAGAGTCTGATCAGAAACTATGCAATTTTTTTTTAAATTCTTTATTTTGGTATTTAAATTAGGTATACAGTATATATATATATATATATATATATATATATATATATATATATATATTATATATATATATATATATATATATATATATATATATATATATATATATATATATATATATATATATATATATATACAAAAGCCATATATACATAATTACATTGCAAATCAAGTTACACAATCACAGATCGAAAAGTATAGAAAAAATATCAGCATATAAGTATGTACCCCCCTCCCCACCCCTCCCACGATCCTACTTACCCCCCCCCTCCCCGCCCCACTCTCTTAGAACACACACCGCTCGAACACACAACAAATGACAAGCAAAGTTTACATAGGCCTGAACAGTCGTGCTGGACAGACACAAATGTGACCGCCTGGGCATGCTTTCCTCAGTGCTATAGATAGCACTGGTGGATACATGCACAAGGGAATCCAGCTAAGCCACCCTTGCTACTTTAAACCAACCCTGGATGCCTTAGTTAGATGCCTGGCAGTGCCAGAAGCCGTCTGCACACTATCGCCAATGGTGAGGCTGCAGCCTCTAACACTGTAATAGCATTACAATTCACCAAAACGTGTAGCATAGTGATACCACATATGACAAAACTTGTTACTCTGGCCAGTAATTCCAAATCGGTACTTCTCACATAGATATCGACTCTTCATAATTCTAACAAAGTGCCTTAGATTAGGCGGGGTTTCTTCTAATCTACATTTGTAAACATAGAACTTAGCAACTAATATTATGAGGTCTAAGACAATGTCTGACTTAAAGTGCGTAGCTGTGCCAAAGACAATAATACTTTTTGTGAACTCAAAATTAGTGCAGTTTGCACAGTTGTCTCGCAACCATTGTCCCATGTCAGACCAAAATATCTGTACATACAAGCAGTCCCAGAACAGGTGGGAAAGGGTTTCGTCCTCATTCTTTCAAAAGGTGCAAATTGCAGATTCAGACAATTTACGCAGAAATAGAAATCGCTTTGTGGGCAGCAACCGATGCAATAATCATAGCTGGAACCATTTTAGTTGGGAGTCTGGTGTGGTTTTGAAGGGTTTTGAAAAAATACATTTCCAGCTTGGTATGTCGTCAATATCAAAACATTGAGACCACTTTTGAATACAAATAGGCCTTGACTTTGATTTGACCGATGTTAAATATGTGGTTTTACAACCCTGCAGGATAATGTTCCAGACCTTATTGCCGTTACTATTTCCTTCCGTAACTGGCTCTACTGCTAATGAGGTTAAGTAGGCCCTGACAGCATTAGCTACACCAGAGTACATCAAGAAATGTGTAGAAACATCAGGGAACAGCAACTTGAATGACTCGAAAGACAACAGAGAGCCGTTCTCATCAAGCAGATCCCCAATAACCAAAATTCCTTTTTCTCTCCATTCGGTGATATGAACCGTTTTCCTGCCTCTAATAATGTTCTTGTTATAATGAATACGTTCTGAGAGCACTTCATCAGAATTTTCAGGTACACACTTGTTACAAACAATCTTGTAATGTTTGGCAACATCGGCCCAGAAGCAATTATCACAATGAAGCATTAAAACGTTTGCATATTCACCACCAAACACCTGCATGTTACTAAACATAGGATAGCAAAATATGCAAAAATTGACAAATTTACTGATGCAATGTGCTACAGCTGACAATACAGTTTTGATTTTTATATCCCCAGAGTTTCTGGTGAGTCATTGGTGCACTATAAATATACATACACATTTGAAATTAATAATGAACTTTATTAGAATGTTGCGACCCATGTGTATCCACAAAATACAAGGGACATGCTGAAAAATTGCCAACAAAATTTTTATTTAAAATGTACTAATAAAAAAAAAACAGCTTTTGACTTATACTCTTACAGTATCGTCCGTATAGCGCAGAATGAAAACACTAGTCAAATGCAAAAGCAAAGCAAAAACCTTGTTTAATGATATGTAAGGAACCTGAGAACTGGCAGAAATGTTTTTTATTGGCTTCCAAATTTTAAAAGTTTATGAAACGGAAGATACAATGAGTACTGGTAAACAGATGTCCTGTTACAGGCAAAGGATGACGCTTTCTGGCAAGTCTGTTTTGTTTTTATAGATGACCAATTCCCTGACTTAAATCCGATGGCTGCTTTGATTCTTTTTCAAGTGCACTTCCGTTGTGCAGCACATAAGTAAACAAAAAATGCAAAGACCAATCCACATAACAAGTGGGACCTTGACCGTTACAACAGGTCAATGAATTGAGCAAGTGTTTAAGTGTCACAGCATAAGGGTTGGCTTTTGTACCAGCAAAATGTATGCATTTTTCACAAATCTGTCAACCTTCCATGACCCTTGACCTCTGTTAGGGGTCAAAGTAATTAGTATGCCAAGAAAGGTTTGATCATCAGCTACCTTTATGCCAAACTCGACTGAAAAGTTTGCAAAAATGTTGATGAAAACTACAATTCGATCAAAAACTGGAATTTTCACACACTTGCCAACCTCGTGACCCTTGACCGTTCCAAGGAGTCATTCAAATTCACATGCATAGAAAGGCCTTACCATCAGGTATCTCAATACCAAGTTTGGGTTTGAATGTGAGAATAGTATTTGAGAGAAAAAACAGCTTATGTGAAAATGTTGGTTTTTTTTAAAACCCATTTCTGGAAACCCCTCCCCTCTCACCCCCCAAAGACCATTGACCTTAGTGAGGGGAGTACTAAATTAATATACATATAAAGGCCTTATCATTAGATACCTTTGAGCCAAATGTGAATAAAACGTTGGCAAAACTTTGATAAGAACTACAATTCTATCAAAAACTGACAAACCAGATAGGTGAGGCTAGCGCTGGCAGAATTGTATACAAACCAAGGGGAATCACAGCGATATATATCAAAAACTGGCATTTTGCACACATTGCCAACCTCTTGTGACCCATAAACTTTCCCAGGGACTAAATTAATATGCATAGAAAGGTAAGACCCTGAGGTATCTCTTTAACAAATTTGGATTTCAAGTTGAAAATAGTATTAGATGAGGGAAAATATGTGTCAAAATATGGCTATTTTGTAACCCCGAACTGGAACCCCTGTGACCTTGACTTTTGAGAGAAGGCACTGTTTAGAAAGGTCTCACCACAATCTTTGTGCCAAGTTTGAAATCTGCGGCTTGAATAATCTGTGAGAAAATGCCAGTGTTAAAGTTTAGCACTGACAGCAGATGCCAGACAGATGATGCATGGCTCATTACATAAAAATAATAATAATTACGGTATTTATAATGCGCTTATCTTATAATAATTATAACTCTAAGCGCGCACTCACAACTCGCGCACGCATGCGCACGCTTTAGACAATGACTTGCGTACCACAAACAGTGGAATACATTACGACGGTCAGCTTGGGGTGGGGAGTGTGGTGATATAGTGCTAAAACTGTTGAAAGAGGTGAGTTTTGAGGGCGGACTGGAAGGAGGAGAGAGAGTGTTTCTGACGGAGAGAGAGTGGGAGAGTGTTCCAGGTGGATGGACCGTAGACGGAGAAGGAGCGGGGGCCGAAAGTGTTAAGTTTGGTGCGAGGGATGTGGAGCGGAGAGGGTCAGAGGCAGAGCGGAGGGAGCGGGAAGGTGTGTAGGGGTGAAGTAAGTTGGAGAGATAGGCAGGAGCGCAGTTGTTCAGGGATTTGTAGCAGAGAGACAGAATTTTGTATTGGATGCGTTGGGGGATGGGGAGCCAGTGAAGGAGTTTGAGCAGGGGTGTGACGTGGTCGGATTTTTTCTTTCTGAGGACGAGGCGGGCAGCATTGTTCTGAACGCGTTGGAGAGTGAAAATGGTGGAGTGAGGGAGGCCGGAAAGGAGAGAGTTGCAGTAGTCGATGCGAGATAAGATGAGAGAGACAGCAAGTTTGGTGGCAGCTTCGGTAGTGAGGTATTTTCTGATCTGACTGATGCGGCGGAGGTGGAAATAACATGCCTGGGCCGTGGCGGAAACGAAGCTGGTCATGGACAGAGAGGAATCGAGGATAACGCCGAGGTTCTTGGCCGAGTCAGAGAGGGAGATGGGGGTGCTATCGAGTTGAAGGTGGAGAGAGGGAGGGAGCTGGGAGAGTTTCTGGCGAGTGCCTACCAGCATGGCTTCCGTTTAGTCGTCGTTCAGTTTTAGCTTGTTTGCTGTCATCCAGTTTTTCACGTCTTCGTAGCAGTCAGCCGTGCGAGTCAGTAGTGACTGAGTGTTGTCGAGTTTGTCTTTGTCTAGCAGTTGTGAGTCGTCAGCGTAGAGGTGGTGGTGTATGCGGTGAGACTGGATGATGTTGGACAGAGGAGAGGTGTAGAGTGTGAAAAGGACCGGGCCCAGGACGGACCCCTGTGGAATTCCGCAGGAGATTGAATGATTGATTGTACATTGCTTAACGTCCCGACAGCAACAAGGCTTTCTCAGGACGTGCCTGCACTGCTTGTGAAAAAAAAAAAAAAAACAGAACATTGAATGTATGTCGCCAGCCGGTCAAATACGTTAAATAAACCTAACACATGGGGCTAAATAAAGCTAAGACCATTTAGCAACACACATCCAAGATCAAGAGCTACAGGCAGTGCAGACAGTAGGGAGAGTTTTTAAAAGGCAAATACAGGTGAATGGGCAAAGGGTAGACAGAAACACATGCCCCAGAATAGAGAGAAAAACCCACCCTGTGGGGCTGACCAGGGTGACCCTGGGAACTAAAAAGTACCTAACCCCACCCAAGTCCCCCAGGGCAGACCCGGGTGGGGTAACTCCGCAGGAGAGCGTGACTGGGTTGGAAGAGACGCCGTTGATGGTGACGGACTGCTGTCTGTCGGAGAGGTAGGAGAGAAACCAGGAGTGAGCAGAATCAGTGATGCCAAAGGAGTGGTGGAGTCGGTGGAGGAGGATAGAGTGGTCTATAGTGTCAAAGGCGGCAGAGAGATCGAGTAGTGTAAAAAAAACTACCAAGTGAGTAGGAAAAGCACTGTCAAGGGAGAGAAGTGTGCATGATAGACCAATGATCATAGATCTACCGAGTAGTGTAAGAAGAGAGATGTTGCCCGAGTCGGTGGAGAGAAGGAGATCGTTTAAGATATGTAGAAGGGCTGTTTCAGTGCTGTGATGTTTGCGATAGGCAGACTGGAATGGACTGAGGAGGTTGTTGTCGGTGAGGTGGAGGTTGAGCTGGTTGAGAACAACCTTCTCAAGAAGCTTGGACAGGAAAGAGAGATTGGAGACTGGGCGATAGTTCTTGAGTTCGTTTGGGTCGAGGTTGTGTTTTTTTAGGAGAGGACGGACGATGGCGGACTTGAAGATATCGGGGACGGAGCCGTTTTCTAGAGATGCGTTGATGATGTCGGTAATGAAGGGCAGAAGTTTTGGAAGGCCGTCACGGTAGAGAGAAGCTGGGAGGGGGTCTAGCTCGCAGGTTTCACTTTCGCTATTGCATGTGAGCCAAAAATGATGATTAGTTGCCAGTAAACTGCAACGTAACTATCTGACGCTAGACAACCAGTTTGAACAATAGTACATGTGACCATGACTATCATAACACAAACTTAAACAAAATGGAAACAATTTTCAATGAAATAACCTGCATGTGACTTTTACCATGGTTCCCCCCAACCCCATATTCATGTCTCCCAATCTGACCACATGACCTGCACAACAAAAGCAATCTTGTGAAACTAAGCCAGTGTCATGGCTTATTCATAGCGTCAATTTGACAATTTAAAAATTATCAGTGATTACAGGTGAATGAAGTCTTAATCCCCCCCCCAAACCCCTTCTTTTTGTGTCTTGTTGCCTTGTTGCACAGCATTCACGTACACAAAACACACGTATTTGGTGGCTTGTTTGTACATTGTTAGTCTCTCTACAGGCCTGGTCTGAAACACGGATTCACATGACTTCAATGATTGGCCAGAATGATAGGTTCTTTTTACCCCCCGTACTATTTTTAACAATTAACAATAAAGGCAAAGCCATTATAGCTCACGTGTGTGACCGATTTACATATGTGTGACCTTTGTGACAAGGGCTGGCTTCTGCAGCAGCAAAATCCATGTTTTCTGAAAATGTAAACATTTTTCACACATGTCAACCCGCCGTGACCCTTGACCTTTGTGATGAGTCGACTAAATTAGTATGCATAGTAAGGTCTTATCATCAGCTATTTTTGTACCACATGTGGCTGAAAAAATTGAAAAATGTTGGTAATACTTACAATTGGTAATACCTACAATTTTATCAAAAATCAGCATTTTACACACATTTGCCAGCCTCTTGTGACCCTTGACCTTTCCAAGGGGTCATCCAAATTAGTATGCATAGATACTTACTTACGCCTGTCACCCCTCCCAGGGTATAGGCCGTCGACGAGAGACCTCCAGCGACTCCTGTCCTGTGCTTCTCCTTCGATTTTACTCCAGGTGGTTCCCAGTCTCTTGATGTCTGCTTGGAGGTCTCGACGCCAGGTGTATCTCGGCCTGCCTCTTTTCCTCTTTCCCGGGGGGTTCAATATGCATAGATAGGTCTTACCATAAGGTATCTCTGTACCAAATTTGGGTTTGAAGTTGAGAATAATATTTGAGAAAAAACACCTTTTGTCAAAATATGGCTATTGTTTACCTATTTCCCAGGTTCTCGTGACCCTTGATCTTTCTGAAGGATCAACCAATTTAGTGTGCATAGAAAGGTCTTCCCATCAGGTATCTCTGTAGCGTGTTTGGGTTTAAACTTGTGAATAGTATTTGAGAAAAAACATCTTTTGTCCAAATATATGGCTATTTAGGACCTATTTGCTGAGCCCTTCGTGACCCTTGACCTTTTTGAGGGGTAATTCAAATTAGTATACATAGATAGGTCTTACCATCAGGTATCTCTGTACAAAATGTGGGTTTGAAGTTGTGAATAGTATTTGAAAAAAACAACATCTTTTGTCAAAATGTGACTATTTTTCACCTATTTCCTGAACTCTTGTGACCCTTGACCATTCCGAGGGATCAACCAATGTAGTATGCATAGAAAGGTCTTACTGTCAGGTATCTTTGTACCAAGTTTGGGTTCGAAGCTGTGAATAGTATTTGAGAAAAAATAAATTATGTCAAAATATAGCTATTTTTGACATATTTCCTGATCCTCTGTGACCTTGACCTTTGTGAGAGGTCACTCCAACTAGTATGTTTAGAAAGGTTTTGCCACAAAGTATCCTTGGGTGTTACGATTGTGGTTGTGTTGTTCCGTGAGAGCATGCATGTATTGATCGTAGGAAACGATCCGATATTTATTTGAGCTATCATGGTTACGAATCACGTACCTTTTCAGTAAGATTCTCTATCGTTCGCGCAGAGAGCGGAATTGGCTTTGTTATGATACGCTAAGATTAGTCCGGAAGCTTCTAGCAAAGTCGCCCGGAGAAGAGCGGTGAGTTTTTGTAATGCGTAGATTCGCTAAGAATAGACAAGAACCTTCAAGCAAAATCGCGCTGTCTAGCGACCTCACATGTGTGACATCAAAGTATCGGCAACATTTTGCAGCACAGTATTATAGCCGCTCTAATACTCTTAAGGCCCCGCCACACTTGCCGGTTGTGCCCCGATTTTGAAGCCGATTCCGATCCGATTGCGATCGGATGACGTCATATATCCGATCTGATTGCAATCGGCTGGGAATCGGGTGTTTAGAAACTGCTCTATTTTTCCGATCCGAATCGGACCCGATTGTAAGCTTCAACCAATCAGAGCGTCTCTCGCAAGCACGTCGTTTTAGTTTGCAAATGGCGGAAGATCAGTCAACCACCTTCGTTGCCGATGTTTCTCCCGCCTCAGTCTTCCCGAATATGATGCAAAACTGCTGATAATGCAAGCACATCATCATCACTGTCCGAACTTTACGTGCGTGCGTCTGGTGTGATATCATAATACGACTACGACTCAACACGTAACATTGGGAAAAGTTTGAAGAATCTGGCTTGAATAGTCTCCGAGTAAATCCCAACGTTAAAGTTTACCACGGTCAACGCTGGTGGACGGACGAACGACCACTGGCCCAAAACACAGACTCACTTTTGCTTCGCACGTGAGCCAGATAATGTCACTTTCCCTAGAAGTATGAGAGAACAAAGAATATCTACATGCAAAGTTTGATATAAACCATGATACACAATGTTGTTATGAACCTGTCAAGTGAGGAAAGCAAAACGGCTAAAAATAGTTCCTCAGGGCTGAGGAAACTGCTCTGTATGAGCACGTCTGTAGAGGGAATTCCATCTGGTGAAAGTTTATGCAAACTGCTTCTTTTTTCATGTGATAATGTTCATTGTTATTGTTTTCATATTTCACATGTTCACTATAAATAACTTCATAGACAAGCCATGTTTTAAAAAATAAAATGCTGCACTTTTAACTTTAGGGGTCATATCAAAGGTCAACTTTCACCAACATCATTTGTCACTGAGTAAGCTGAGAAAGGGCATAGTCGTTTCGAAGTGAACAAAGTAGGCTAGTACACTGCTTTATGTCATGTCAAGAACTAGCCTTCCTCAGCACATGCCTGCCCTGCTTGTGAAAAAAAAACCAACACAGAACACTGAATGTATGTAGCCAACTGGTCCAATGAGCAAAATAAACCTAAGAGTAAGATATGTTTGGAACCCTGTATCTTCACCAACAAGCATGTGTGCCAGTATTTTATCATCATCCGCCAAAATAATTAAAAGCAGGGGTATGGTGGGGACTGAGAGACCCGAAGCTCAAAAGGTTATGGGTCATTTTTGAAAATGATACGCTAATAGTGCAGGGCGCATGCTAAAAATGAACCCTGCTTCATGCTAATTCACCAAACTCTTTTCAGACATACTTAATGTGAATGAACCCGGGGAAAGGGCAAATGTGTGACAAAATGTTTCGTTTGTTCAGAACTTTAGTTTTCATCAGAGTGTTTACAAACTTTTCAATCAAAAGTGACTCGTGATAAACACCTTTTATGCATACTAATTTAGTTAGCCCTTCACAAAAAGGTCAAGGATCACAGTGGGGAGGGGTGTGACAAACAAGTTCAAATTTATAATTCATTGCTTTTGTTAGGAGACCGAGGTCATAAAGTCAGACTAATTATGTGGATTGGTCATACATGCCCACAAGGGCTTTGCTATTTTTATTTTGCTGTTGTGAGATTTCCTTTATAGTTCATATGGCTGTTATCAGAGTACATCATGCATAGGAAACGAAGGCACTGTAACACAGGCACAGGATGATCGTTGCGTAGTTGTTCACCTCTCAACACGGGTAGTAGTAAATAGCACCAAGGTAGGTCACATCTGAGAAACAAACATGCCATCGAGTCATGTTATTTAGATTTTCCTACACAAAAATACATAAAACATTGCCCATAAAAACAGTAGTAGGAATTTTCTTCAGTTATTGCTCAAAATTTTAATTTCTAAAGAGGCTGCACTTTCATGGGCGATGCATCCTGTTGCACATTCCATGAGGTGAGATGGAAAATGCGACAGATCAGGACTGGAAAGACCGTCTGACTTGGCATTGGGGATAGACAACATGTTTGTTTGTTTTGTTTTCTAATGATGGCTAAAAAGATTAGCTGATGATAATCAGAAACAAACTGTCTTGGGAATCTTCAAAGGTAGGATTTTTTTGTAGGAAAATCTAAATATAACATTAACTCAGCTGCACGTTGGATTCGCAGATCTGATCTACCTTGGTGCGATTTACTACTTTGGTTAAGAGGTGACCATTTAGTGAATTTCTCAATGATCATCCCATGCCTGTGACTGTAACCCATCCCTCCATAGATCTGTATGTGCTTGTGCCACGTGTTTGTCAGACGCTGGGTAACTTTGCACTGTCAGACACCACCAACACCTTCCAAGAGAAAAAAAGGCATTCAGTCAAGAGATAGCACTTATATCACAATACGCATAACTTCTAACACAAGGTCAGCACCTGAAACAGCTGCTGCATACCTACCCCCTCATTCTTCACTGACCAACATCTGATTGGCTTTACATAAGCTCACACTAACAATGTCAGATCGGTGCATAGGTTTTGCCTACAGAGTACAAAAATGAAAGTAATGACTGCGGCTTGAATGGTCTCCAAGAAAATGTCAACTTTTTAATTTACTACGGAGGACAGAACTCAGACAACAGACGGACAGCCACTATTCCAGTACTAACTGTTGCTATCACATGTGAACCACAAAATAATTTTGGATTAACTATTTTCTGATTATCTGTGACCTTGAACTTCAAGAGAGGTCACTAGCATTGGTATGTTTAGAAATGTCTTGCCCAAAGTATCATTGGGCCCACTTCTTTAAAATTTGGGCCAATGGCCTAGCAAAGAAGTCAATGAATATTGTTCGAGAAAATGCTAATGTTAAAATTTACCGTGCATGACAGTCGGACGACCATTGGCACATTATACACTTACTTTTTCTGTGGCACGTGTACCAGTGAGCAAGTTATAATGAATATGAATGTAGCTAATCTGTTTTCGCTGCGCCCTCACTTGGCGGTCTTTGTTGTCATATATGTTTATTATGGAATAGGTTTATTTTACTTCACTTACTTAGATGTGTGTGCACACTTAGTAGAATGACTTCTATACATGTGTGTTTTGTTATTTTAGAGTCTGTTTGATTGTGATGTATGTATGTTTTATGTGTTGATGGTCATATGGACGCTCGTCAGCTATGCCGCAAAAAAATCCTAATGTTTATGCATATGGCAATAAAGTTTATCTTATCTTATAAGTGTGATTTGTCTGAAAAGTAAGAAAACATAGGAACTCATAACACACAGCCACGGAGTGTGTTATGTCTGATGCGTGACATACGCAACGTGACCGGTCTCCCTAATAACACACTCTGCCTGATGTGTATTCTGTGTCAATATCTGCAGCATGCACACTATTTGTAAAGTTTGACATAACAAGCTAGTGCTACTGAAAGGATCAGCCTTATTAAGGCATAAATCTGCCCAGCTGGTATCTACCTGACAGAAATCCACTGTCACAGGCATGAATCAACAGTTTTGTGATGCTGTGATTTCACTCTTATTTTGATGTAAACTACTCAGTGTGAATCTACAAAACATATCTTCCACCAAGTATTAATCCACACAGGCTTCACTCCATCCAACTAAACACTCTGAACAGATGTAGCACAAGTGTACACCGAGTTCATTCACACCTAGGTGAAGGCATTATGGTATGCTCTCTCACCCTCTGGTATATTCATGTTGGGTAGATTCATGTAGACAGACACCTTCGTACCAGCACACAGAACCAAAAGTGATGACAGACCCGATGAAAGAGCAGTAGAAAGTTTGAAGGACAGAGGGGTTCACATTTAGCTTCCTGAGTTGTTGAAGGCAGTAGATGCGTGACTGACATTTCTTGTGTATGAGGGTGGTGTTTGTATTAAAGGACAACTTATCATATATAACTGTTCCAAGGTACTTATACTCAGTCACACGCTCAACAGACACACCATCAATTGTCAGAACTGGGACAGGGGCGGGGTTTCTTAGAAAATCTATCAGTAGTTCCTTGGTCTTACTCACATTTAGGTCTAGGAAATTATCTTTACACCAGACACTAAACCGTTCTACTTCTGCAAAGTAAGTTGCATCACTATTGGAGAGATCTTATAAGGCAGTGTCGTCCGACGCCAGGCCGGAAACGTGCGAGTCAGGCTGGACTGACAAGTGAAATTGACGAGATGTCAGCTGGCGATCGACAACCTGAGAAAAAAACAAACCTGCTGGCATTTTCCGCAATTATACGTGACCTAGTTACAAATAAAATTTACTCAGCAACACACACGGCTATACAATGCACTGATGTCTTCCTAGTCAATCGAAATCTACGCATCGAGTCGACAGCGATGTGCGACCGCCTGCCATTCATGTGTTTTGTCTGAACACCGCAATCAGCCGCAAAATGAATGACGCGAGGCACAGTTTTGTTTTGGACTGGGAACATAAATTATATTGATCAACAATTTTGTTTGATATAGTGCCGATAAACAGACAGATGTGATTACTTGACTCGAATCAAATGTCCTCGTCTTCGACTCGGACATTTTGATTTGAGTCTCGTAATCACATCTGCCTGTTATCGCACTATATGAAGCAAAATGTTGCTCAATATAATATAATATAATATAATATAATATAATATAATATAATATAATATAATATAATATAATATAATATAATATAATATATATATATATATATATATATATATATATATATATATATATATATATATATATATATATATATATATATATATATATATATATATATATATATATATATAATTTTTCATTCAATTCTGAGAATGCTGCGCTAATGCCATGGAATTCCAGGCTGTTAAGCTTGCATTGTGTCATCAGGACATCAGCTGCCCTTTTTGTGACTGTATCGCTTACTAGTTCTAGAAAAGAGAGGATAGTGGGAGAGAAGGAATGATAGACCTATCATTTTGAGCCTTCCACTGAACACCTACAACATAAGGCAGTAGAGACTACCCCCAGGCGCCCCGCCATCCGCTGGAGAATATCCAGACCTCCCCCCGAGGGGGGATGCTAGAAAATATTCCCAAACAGATATTGGACCTGCTGAGTAGATCGTAAGTTTTTGCCGTCTACGACCGGTTTCGCCCCGAGGGAGGGCTATTCAGATAGGCATACGGCGTAACCTGAATTCCAAAATTTTGTCCCTCTGGCACATAAGTGATCGGGGAACGTAACCTGAAATTGCAAACACAACGCAAGTACTAGAAGCCGCCTCCAGAATTTACTGGTAGCACCGCCAGTACAGCGCGGATTGCATCCCTAAAGCTTTATGAAGTGTTGCGTTGGAAGAAGACAGACTAATTTTGAAAAGGCAACACCTAGGCAATTTTGTGGTGCAATTATTCTTTACTCATAACAAAGGCGTCGTCCAAAGCCAAAAAAAAAAAAAAAAAAGACACTCAATCAGATTAGCTCCAAGGGACGTAATTTTTCATTGTATTCTGAGAATGCTGCGCTAATGCCATGGAATTCCAGGCTGGTAAGCTTGCATTGTGTCATCAGGACATCAGCTGCCCTTTTTGTGACTGCATCGCTTATTAGTTCTAGAAAAAAGAGGGTAGTGGGAGAGAAGGAATGACAGACCTATCATATTGAGCCTTCCACTGAACACCTACTACATAAAGCAGTAGGGACTACCCCCAGATGCCAGGCGGGGCGCCTGGCGGTAGTCCCTACTGCTTTATGTAGTAGGTGTTCAGTGGAAGGCTCAAAATGATAGGTCTGTCATTCCTTCTCTCCCACTACCCTCTCTTTTCTAGAACTAGTAAGCGATACAGTCACAAAAAGGGCAGCTGATGTCCTGATGACACAATGCAAGCTTACCAGCCTAGAATTCCATGGCATTAGCGCAGCATTCTCAGAATTGAATGAAAAATTACGTCCCTTGGAGCTAATCTGATTGAGTGCATTTTTGGGCTTTGGGCGACGCCTTTGTTACGAATAAAGTATATATATATATATATAATATATATATATATATATATATATATATATATATATATATATATATATATATATATATATATATATATATATATATATATATATATAGATATAGATATATATATATAGTGTGTGTGTGTGTGTGTGTGTGTGTGTGTGTGTGTGTGTGTGTGTGTGTGTGTGTGTGTGTGTGTGTGGTTGAAAATAACAAGAATCCACGTAGATTACAACATACCATGGCCCTTTCTGCCAAACAGGAAAAATAGAAAATGGAACAGACTATAGTATATTTCTACGCACGGTGTGTAGCAAGGACTTTGATATTCAGCTGAATATAAATATCTTGCATGAAGTTTGCGCCTCTGAATCATATGTAAGTGCATACTTTGTAGAAGACATTCATATGATTCATTGGCACGACTTCATACAAGGCATCCAGTAACTGTGTGTCACTTACTTCACCAGACGAGGGACATGGAATCACTGCCTTTCTACTTCGCCTACACGCCTCTGGTGGCCTATCACATCTTTTCGCACGAGAAGGTCGATGTTGCCATTCTGGAGGCCGCGACCGGTCGAGAGAACACCTACATCCACGTGATGGAGAAACCGGTTGTCTGCGGAATTTCATCTCTGGATTTAGATGATTTCGATGTCATGAAAGACCCCTCGCTGGAGGGTCTCGCAAAGCTTAAAGCCGGCATCTTTAAGGTTTCTTGGGTTTTATTCATACTTCTTATTTTTTTCTGCAAAAATTGGTGTGGGTTACTGGTCATCAGATGCTTGTTGAACATTCTACGACATTTGGTAACCACTATACAATAACAAACCTTGTTCCGAATTCTGATGATGCCCCGTCTTGAAATGGCTTTAGTCGCCTGCTCGGCGTTAAACCCCAATAACTAACTAACCCGATCCTGAGAACATTTCCTTAACCTGTTCATTGAATGTGGACACAGATTGCATTTTTTAAAAATCATTGTAATAGCCATGATTATCTGTGTGTGCGTACGTGCGCGCGTCTGTGTGTGTTTGCGCGCGTTGCGTGTATTTTGTTTTATGTATGACCGAATGAATGAATGAATTTTATTTAATATCTCTTCATGTTTAATGTTTCCTAATCTTTCCTTTTGCGTAATTTGGTACTATTACAATTATTACCTGTGTTTGTAGAGTAGCAACGGCAAGTATGAAAACTGGCACGTGTGTTAATTACTTCATACGTTTAGAAATAAAGTTTCATTTCATTCTCTCTCTCTCTCTCTCTCTCTCTCTCTCTCTCTCTCTCTCTCTCTCTCTCTCTCTCTCTCTCTCTCTCTCTCTCTCTCTCTCTCTCTCTCTCTCTCTCTCTCTCTCTCTCAGAACGGCTGGACCCTGACACGTCATTCAGCATTCCCCTGTTAACGATATACGACGTGGGAAAATCCATCTCGTACTTAAAGAACAAACGTACGTCTGGCCATGATGGTATTAGTAGCTCAGTTCTGAAAATGGCCCTACCGTATATTTTAGATACCTTGACATATATATACAACCTTTGCATAAAGCAGGGGATATTTCCATCTTCTCTAAAAACAGCCAAAGTGATCCCACTACCTAAAACGAAAGACCTTGCCGACCCTAACAAGTTCAGGCCCATTTCGCTACTGTCAACACTGTCGAAACCGATAGAAAGACACATTCAAACACACTTACAACATTTTCTAGAAAAACACAAACTCATACATCCATTACAATCTGGCTTTCGGCGGAAACACTCCTGTCACACAGCATTGGTACACCTTGTTGACAGATGGCTTACTGCCATAAATAGCAGTCAAATGACTGGAGCAGTATTTTTGGACCTTTCAAAAGCATTTGACCTCGTCAATCATGAAACTTTAGTTCAAAAACTTAATGTCTATCAACTAAGCGCAGACACACTTGCCTTCCTTACGTCATATCTGCATGGGCGTACGCAGTATGTCTACGTGAATGGTAAAAACTCACCTGAAGGGGTGATAGAGCACGGAGTACCACAGGGATCGATTCTTGGTCCATTATTGTTCTCTGTCTTCATAAACGACCTTCCATTACATATATCTGACTCCAGTGTAACTTTCAGTCTTTTTGCAGACGATGGAACACTGGACGTTTCGTCATCAGACGTAACATGTATGGTGAAGATTCTCCAAGACAGTTTAAATGAGGTATCTGAATGGTGCAGAAATAACGCCATGATACCTAATCCCACTAAAACCAAATGCATGCTGATTACCACACGGCAAAAGCATCAGTTGAACCCCCCTCCCCTTCAACTAACACTTAATGGCCAGCCTGTGGAGCAAGTCAGAGAACAGCGCGTGCTTGGAATCAACTTAGACGACAAGTTGTGCTGGCAAGGCCACATTACTAAACTGTGTAAAATAGTATCTAAAAATGTATTCCTCCTGTCGAAATTGAGACATTTTGCTGATGAGCCAACAAGGAAACTCTTCTACTATGCCCATATTCAGTCACATTTGGATTATGCCTCATCTATTTGGGACGGTAGTAGCGATGCTAATTTAAAAAGTCTGAACTCGCTCCACAGAAGAGCCATTAAACTTATTGTTGACAGACCCTCAGAAGTCATTAATACTGACAATAAGTTCAAGCTGTTAGACATTTTGCCACTTGAAAAACAGTTTAAGTATAATAAGTTGGTGCTCATGCGCAAAATCACGCTCTCAGAAACACCAGCCTATCTCAATAGTTTGTTCCACTTTGCTCATACGAGGTCCAGTCGAACACCAGGGAACAATCTTGTTGTACCGATGCCTCGACTAGACATTTATAGGTCGTCGTTGTCCTATTCTGGTGCAAAGTTATGGAACTCCATTCATGCGGATGTTAGAGCCGCGCCATCGCTTAAAACTTACAAGACCAAGCTGCTCAAACATCTAGACAAAACTTAATTTTTCTTTTATTTTGTATTTTTATTTTTATTTTTACATGTAGCACTCCATGCCTTATGCGGCATTTCCCGGATAGTCTGCATTCTCTTCTAACATTAAAAATTTATGAACGCATGTAATATACCGCTGGCATTCCAGCAAGCCGCATTATGTAATATCCATGACCCCATGGACTCGGCTGGCCAGACGGGATGCCGTCGATAGACACAGCATTGGGCGCTCGCGAGGCGTGGCAGTGCTGTGGTTTCTTCGCGTCGACCCGCGCGCGCGGTGGTTGCGGGATCGCTATACAAGTCTAGTCTAATTCCATGGCAGACTAGCATCTAGCTGTGCGCGGTTTAGTGGCGCGGGGAGGCCGCTATCGCATGTGTGTGTTTATCTGTGTCAGTGTGTGCAAGTGTATGTGTGTGCACGCGCGCATCCCTACGTGCTTGCGCACGCGCGCGCGCGCGCGCGTGTGTGTGTGTGTGTGTGTGTGCGAGTGTGTGTGTGCGTGTGTGTGTGTGTGTGTGTGTGTGTGTGTGTGTGTGTGTGTGTGTGTGTGTGTATGCCTGTTTATGTTTGTTGGAGTGAGCCGCCGTGTTGGTTTTTATGATGAGAACAATAGCGGTTTTATGTACAAAATCCATTATACTTTTTATATTTGCTGTAGTATAGTTTTAAGCGAAAGAATGTATGTGTACATGATATACTGATGTGTGTGTATGTGTGTGTCAGTGGGTGTGTGTGTGTGTGTGTGTGTGTGTGTGTGTGTGTGTGTGTGTGTGGAGGGTTGTGCAGGCTTGGCTTGGCGCCTGTAGGCTACAAGCTAATCTGGCACAAGCCTGTGCACGCGGCAATTGCACACCGGCGCGCGTGTGTGTGTGTGTACGTTATTTTGTTTTGTAGTGTGTAGCAAGGACAAGAATGAAAACAGGTCTGCGCACCTATTCTTTTATCCTTGGAAAATAAAGTTTCATTTCATTTCATTTCATTTCATTTCATTTCATTTCTCTCTCTCTCTCTCTCTCTCTCTCTCTCTCTGATGTTTGCCGATGATTCAACTCTTCACGCGGGCGGGAAAACTGTACCTGAAATATCAAGCAATCTTCAGCTTAGTCTTCAGGAGGTCTCACTGTGATGCAAAAATAATCAAATGCTTGTTAATCCATCTAAAACAAAAAGCATGCTAATCACAACACGTCAAAGGCATCAGCTCCGCCCCCATTCACTTAGCGTCTCTTTTGATTCAGTTCCCATTGAGCAAGTCAATGAATATCGTTTCCTCGGGGTAATTGTTGACGAACAACTGTGCTGGTTGCCCCATCTAACAAAACTAGGAAAAACATTATCAAAGAAGCTATTTTTACTGTCAAGATTAAAATATATCATTGATACTAAGACACGTAAGCTATTTTTCATCTCCTACATAAAACCTCACATTGACTACGCATCTACTATTTGGGACGGCTGTAGTGAGGCTAACCTTAAAGAGGATTAATTCTCTATACAAGCGCGCAGTTAAAATGATCCTCCCAAACCCATCTCTAACTTTGGAGGAAAAGCTTCAGGCAACAGGGCTCCTGCCTTTACATCAACAACTTAACTTAAATAAGTGCGTACTTATGCACAAAGCACTGAACGGGAAAGCCTCCCTCTACCTGGCTAAGCTTTTCACTGAGAGCGAAAGGGTTTACAGCACTTCGAGGAACAGTCTCGTCATTGAACGGCCCCGAATGGACTTAAATTAAATTCAGCCTTTCGTACGCGGGTGCCTATTTATGGAACTCACTTCCTCCACATATACAACAAACGAGACATCTTCCATTGTTTAGGACGAAAGCTTTTAAATACATCTCAGAGCAAAAGAAACGTAGATAATGTGTCCAAAAGAACCATGTCAATGATTTCCTTTTTTAACGCATTGTTGTAGTCCTCCGTTTTGCACTTATTAGTTTTTATATCTCTCCCCTCTCTGTAGTGTTTTGCTGTTCACCATATTCCTACACAAGGGTAGCTGTATCATAAGCGCGCAGTCGCCGTCTATAAACACTCACTTTACATCGCGCCCCCCCCCCCCTCGCCACTTCCCCACCCCCGACCCTGTCAATTGATGTGTGTGTGTGTGTGTGTGTGTGTGTGTGTGTGTGTGTGTGTGTGTGTGTGTGTGTGTGTGTATGTAACCTTCAGCGACTTGTGAACTTATATCGGAATGTAACACAAGTGACCTGTGGGTGTAGCCGCTTGTTTCTGCTGTTATGTTGTTTTAATGTTGTTTTTAATGTTTTAGTTGCAAGGACAAACAGGAAAAGAGGCCTGTGCGCCTATTATTTCCATCCTTGAGAAATAAAGTTTCATTCATTAATTCATTAATTCAGTAGTTCATTCGTTCGTTCGTTCGTTCGTTCTTTCGTCCGTCCGTCCGTTCGTTCGATGTGTCAATTGATGTGTGTGTGTGTGTGTGTGTGTGTGTGTGTGTGTGTGTGTGTGTGTGTGTGTGTGTGTGTGTGTGTGTGTGTGTGTGTGTATGTAACCTTCAGCGACTTGTGAACTTATATCGGAATGTAACACAAGTGACCTGTGGGTGTAGCCGCTTGTTTCTGCTGTTTTGTTGTTTTAATGTTGTTTTTAATGTTTTAGTTGCAAGGACAAACAGGAAAAGAGGCCTGTGCGCCTATTGTTTCCATCCTTGAGAAATAAAGTTTCGTTAGTTCGTTCCGTTCGTTCCGTTCGCTCCGTTCCCTCCCTCCTCTCTCCCTCCCCCTCCTCTCCCTCTCCCCCTCTCCCTCCCCTCCCCCCCCCTCTCTCTCTCTCTCTGACAATGTAATAGAGGAAAGTCTCTATATCTTTTTCATGATGTTTGCGAGCGTTTTGTGCAAAACGTGGGAAGTCATGTAAGCTCATATAGAAGAGACTTTGTCGGCATGGGTCATCCCATCTTGTTTTCCTTTTATTTAGACACAGCTTGTAACTTCAGTAAACGTTTTCCCTTTCCTTATATGCTTGACAATTCAGACTTGTAATTCATGCTGTGGACGTTTCGTTACAGAGAGGAGCCCTAGGATTCACAGTGCCCCAGCCAGATTCGTCCTTGTCTGGCATTTTGAGCAGGGCCAAAGAACGAGGGGTGAGTACATATATGAGTTATTGTTGGTTTTTGTTCTTCCCATTTATAAAACAGGAACAACTTCGAAATGGGACACGACGGAACGCGTTTACTAGCATGCAAATGACGTCATGGGCGGGCAGGCCTCAAACTCTGACAAAGAAGTAACAAGATAAAAATTACGTCACATCTAGCTTCTCTAACTTTGCTGTAGAACGTACTTTTGGCACCAAGCGCCGTGTGTGTGTGTATGTATGTGTGTGTGTGTGTGTGCGTGCGTGCGTGCGTGCGTGCGTGTGCGTGTGTGAATGAGTGAGACAGACAGACAGACAGACAGACAGAGAATAGCGCCGGTGTTTGTGGACGGGATAACCTGGACATTTAGGATATTTTCCCTACAAGAATTCTTCCAAGGTGTTTTTTATTTTTAATTAGAGTACACACTGACCAGAAAATGACCGTTGCACGACGACGCTTGACCCACAGGGAAGTTGCTTTTTTGTGATTACTAGATATTTTGCATTAAAATTGGATGACATTGGATGAGTTCGTTATCCAGCAATGTACCTCTTCAATCTTTTTAGTGCTAATTAATTCATTTTTGAAAAACAAATACTGCTTTTTTGTTGTTGGCCGGGACCTTAACCTATATCACACATATATACGTGACACTAAATGACGTATGTATTTGCTCTTATGGTTTAGAAAAGCTCACTTAGCAAACATGTTTGGGCAAACCGTTGTCGGATGGCAGAAATGTGGTAATAGCGGAATGTTAAAAATACACTAGACAGGCTGGTAGTTCTTACAGGTCAGTTAGCTACCGGCCCAGCAGCATTTTACCGGCATAAAGTTTCTACAAACCCTTTAGCTATCGGCCATCACCATTGTTCCGGCGGTAAACTACCGTGGGGAAGTGAATACGGGCCCTGACTACTGATAATCATATCTGGCTTAGGCATACACATAATGTGACCTGTATGGTGAAAGCAATAGGCATGGGCGTTTGCGATGGCTCATGAGAATCTATACCTCTTACGTTTGGGCGTAGTTTGCTGTGCTCCAGGATTTATGGGTTAAACTTCACATTCCTGTATAGTAAGGTAGAATAATACTGTGGCTATCTAACAATATCGTGACCACATTTTGTGAGGGTTAAAATCTTGACTGGCTGATTCCGAACCTGTTGATGTCTGAAGAGTATATAATTAAAAGCTGCAGGGAAGAATAACAAACAAACAAACAAACAAACAAACTCAAATTGTGCGTCTTTTCGCGCAAATAATGAATTAAAACCCCAGACAAGAATGCGATAAAGCATGTTTGTCCGGGCTTTTTATGCACTGTTTTCGTCGAAACGTGTGCAATTTGACCTACTTCCGATTTCTGGAAATCGTCTGTTCTGCACATGTTGTCTCACAGTGCCCCCTATATGTGGTACCTCCGCTAACAAATGAAGAGTTGTCTGCCATGAAACTCCAGCTTGGCATTGCCGGTGATTGCCAGAGGTACAACGCCGCCCTCGCAGTACAGCTGTGCCGCGCCTGGATGGATCAACGCCAGAAAAGTAAGTCTTCAGTCAGGGGCGATGCGATGATGATGATGTAGGGGGTGATGATGATGATGAGGAGGAGGATGAAGAGCTCGACGATAAAGCTGCTTTCAACGGACACTGCTTCAGTCCAGTCTTGTGTTACACAGTTAACCCTTTCACTGCCCGTGGACCCCGATGTTTTAATTCATTGAAAAATCAAAGTGAAAGATCCCCAGGCCATCAAAGAATGTGGAAACAAAGTGATTTTCAGCAAGAGGCATAGATCCTCATGACTCCCCGCAGCTGCGGGGGCTCATGAGAATCTATGCCTCTTGCATTTGGGTGATGTTCATTTGTTCTTGGCAGCTGAGAGGGTAAAAAAAAAAAAAACATTCGCATCTGATATCCGACATGTACACTATTATTCTGTGCAGGTTTTGAAGAAAGAGTGCTGGGATGTGAAGACCAGTTAGGTGTACAGGACGTGTCATCCATACCTCAGAAACACAGCACCCAGCTGTCTCGGGAGATGATACAAGGTACGAGGGGCAGTCAGTGAGGATTGAGAATCATAGTGTTACTGCACGGCGTTTGTTGGAGTGTATGCGGGTTTCTTCCATTTCAACTTTTCAATGTACTCTCCTCGCGCATCCGCACATTAACAAAGTCTGTCAGACCAGTTTACAAAAGTCACTTTGAGGTCATTATTGGGTATTGCGATAAACACTGCAATTTGGCGGACTTGGCTGAGAAACGGCAACCTGCATGACAATTCTACAATTGGGGGCAAAGGGAAGAAATTACACGGGACAAGGTCAGGGAAGTAGGGCGGGTGAGGCAAAGTTCTGTGTCCACCTCCAGTATTTGCTCATGCGCTAGTCTCGATTCCAGAGCAAGTAGGTTGCCTTGGAAATATCCAGAACCTCTCAGCTCTCACCTCGGTGTTGTCTAGGGGCCTCTTGTTTTGTACTTGTTCGCCTCAGACAGTCTACATTTCTTGTAATATTGACAGTGATGATATTTTATTTTTCTTGTGGTTTTTAGTCCTTTCGGTGTCGGTAGCGGTTTTAGTCGCGATGATTCCTGCAGGAATAACAACATCCTGACGTCCTGCAGGAATCATCGCGACTAAGACCGCTACCGACACCCAAAGGGTTAAAGAAGGTCCCGTGGCAAGTGGGTGTTTCATCCAGCCGTCTTGTGTCGCAGCATTATATGAAGACCTATTTGTGCATAAAACTACATTCTGCATGTTGCAGGTCTGGCCGTGTGCCGCTGGCCAGGCCGAGCACAGATCATTTCGAAAGGAGATGTGACGTATTACCTGGATAGTGCTCACACCGGAAAGAGCATTCAGGTAGGCGATGTGATGCGTTATTGGCTGTGACCAGCAGTAAGGATTTTGTCGTGAGAACTTGGACACACCTGTAGATTTGAACAGCGTCCACTGTATAATACACTTTTCATATAAAAAATAAACCTTTCATTTCTAAGCAATGTACTATTACATTTACGACACCATTTATAAAATTTGATTCGAAATGAACTTGTATATACATTTGTATACCATTGTAACATGTGTATTTAAGTGAAAGTTTATGAACACGTATATATGACTGTCTTACGTATTTGTGTCTGTCTGCAGCACTGTGCTGAGTGGTTCCAGCAAGCAGCAGACGAAGAAAAGAAACTGAAGTAAGTGTTTTCGTGATCTGGGCGTGCGAGGATGTTTTCATATATTTTGATGCCTAAAACATTTTAGAACCACTTCCCCTCTGCCACCACACACTTGTTTAGTCGTTCTATCCAAGGCAGAAATGCTCCAAAGTAGTCGTTTTCGGAAGTAGGCAACAGACACTAGAAATGACGATTCCGTGGGTTGAGCGAGCGATTAAACTGCTTCTAGTAGGCGTTTCTTGAAGTGTGGAAACAAGACACAAATGGGACGAGTCAGACCAAGGAAGTTTGCAAGTTGTGGTAAAGTGTGGACAGTCTCCTGTTGAAAAATATTTTTGTACCGGCCTGTACTTCTGGGCAGGTGCGTTTTCATGCAGGATTTTGATTTTAGCCATCCCAGTGTTTGTTTTTGAATTTGTCTAGAATCTGTTCACCCCAGAAAGTACAGAGTCTGTGTAGTCAGGGCCGGATCCAGGGGGGTGGGGGTGCTTTGGTAGTACAGCCCCCCCCCCCCCCCCGTTAAAAAAAAAAATCATTCACTGCCAGGCCACAACATGGTCCGAGAAGGAGGGGGTGCTTTAATGTTATTGCAGCACACCCTAGAACAGTTTCGGTTGTGTTGTTTTGATATTTACTAGACCCTGGCAATATAATAAAGAAAAGTTTAGCACCACCACCCCCCCCCCCCTTGAAAACTGATTGTTCCGGCCCTGGTAGTACATGTTATTGATAGTTTTTTTTTTTAGAACACCTCCTTCAGTGTCGAAAAAGACAATGTGCACAACTTCCGTTTGAGAGCGACGTCGTTTTGCAATGCTAGTAACTTTTAAGGCGAGCTAGCACACCTCCAATGTGAAAAATCTGTCACGTTGGCTGTTTTGGGTGTTCCGGATTTTCTGCAAGTTCTGAGTGCCCTCTTTGCGAAAACATACTTTTTTTTACTCAGAGTTTTATCGAACACCCATAAATGTTAAATAAACAAAGTACCCGAAGTTTGTTTACATTTTCCCCAAAAGATATGTGCATTTTGCCTACTTTCGAACCTGGTCAAAGCGCACATTCTTCTTATATCACCTACCTACCTACCTACCTACCTACCTACCTACCTACCTACCTACCTATCTATCTTATCTATCTAATCTATCTAATCAATCTATCTAATCAATCTATCTTATCTATCTTATCTATCCTATCTATCTATCTATCCTATCTATCCTATCTATCCTATCTATCCTATCTATCTATCTACCTATCTATCATCTATATCACGTAGTCTTGCCGACCGTTGGGGCACCACAGATGACTTGGCAACCAGCTCCCTCCATTCCTCTCTGTTCTCTGCCATTCTTAGCGTATCGCCCAGCTTCAGTCCTGTCCACTCTGAGATATTGTCCTCCCATCTTTTCCTGTCTTCCTCTCCTTCGTCCTCCTTGCACAGTGCCCTGCAGGATTGTTTTGGCAAGCCCTGCTGAACGCGTGACATGCCCATACCACTTCAGTTTGCGTTTTTCACAATGGCTAATAGGTCTTCATAGGGCCCGATGGTTTGCCTGATTCTGCTTCCCACTTCCTCGTTCGTGATGTGATCTCTATATGAAATGAGAAGCAGCCTTCGAAAACATCGCATTTCAGTGGCTTGTATCCTCCTTTCAAGGTCTGCTATGAGGGTCCATGACTCGCAGGCATACAAGAACACTGAGATGACTAAGGAGCGCATCAGTCTGATTTTTGAGCAGAGTGTGTTGTTTCTGTCCTTCCATATGGTCTTCAATCTTGTCAGTGCTGTTGTTGTCTGTGCAATCCTGGACAGTATTTCTGGTTTTGATCCCTATCTGTCACAATGGCTCCTAAGTATTTGAATTTATTAACGGTTTCCAGTTTTTGGCTTCCAATCATGACGTTAGTGTCAATGCCACTGGTGTTATTGGTCATCAGTTTGGTCTTCTCTGCACTGGTTTCCATCCCATACGCAATGGCTGCACTGACCAGCTTTTCCACCAGCTGAGCTAGCTCCTTCTCTGTTTCTGCAAGGTCATCAATGTCGTCCGCAAAGCCATGTTAAAGATCCTACTGAACAGGCTGAAGCAACAGGTAGAGAAAATCATAGCTGAGGAACAGGCAGGCTTCAGACCAGGGCGCAGCGCAACTGAGCAGATCTTCAATCTGAGAGTTCTATGCGAGAGGTACTTCCAGCACCAGCAAGACCTCTATCATGTCTTTGTGGATTTTAAGAAAGCGTTTGACAGGGTGTGACATGCAGCCCTTTGGTCCACCATGAAGCTATACAACATAAATGCCAACCTGATCAAAGTCATAGCAAACCTTTACAACAATGCCACTAGCGCAGTCTGCTTCAACGGCAAAATAGGAAACTGGTTTAGGACTACAGTCGGAGTCAGACAAGGCTGCTTGCTCTCACCTACTCTTTTCAACATCTTCCTGGAAAGAATCATGACACTCTGAAAGATCATGAAGGAACTGTCAGTATTGGACGCAGAACAATCGCATTCTTCTTACCGCACTGAAAAAAGTTATGTCGTTTGAAAGCTACTTCTCTCCCTTGCAGTAATGTGTCTTTCATCGTAGCCTAAACGAACAATCAACGGCAAAAACAAACTGCCCGAGGCAAACCTAGGAATTTGTCGACAACTTCCAAATTTGGTCTTATGACGATTTCGATCAGGAGCACCACATAAATGTGCATTTCTGATTGGTTCTAATGTATTTCCGAGTCTGTTCGACTAACTTCGTGTCGGATACAACTCGCACCTTGCAAGTATGCTTTTTGACGGACTGCACGCTAAAACGCATTGTTTAGACAAATCCGCAGAGGAATCTAGTCAATGTGACAGACAGAGTAAGACTGAAGAACGTGTATAATCGTAATATACAGGAAAACGTAGCTGTCTGTGTCCAGAATAGGCACACACATCATCTGCAGCTGGGAGTCGTTTCGAAAGAACCTGCGGATTTTCGCAGGTAGGTACTCTAACGATTTGGCAAAGCATAACGTGCAAAAATCAAAGATATAAAGGGCTCGATGAAGATTTTTATGATTTGTTTGTGAACTGCTTGACATTGAACCAGACGTGTTCATTCATAGAAATCCGAAATTCTGCATTCAGCGCTCAATTGAGCACTGTAGATCTGAACGATTTAGATTCAGGAATCTCACGTCTTTCGCTGTTGTAACAGCTGAATATTTTTTTCGGATCAGAAACCATCTGTACATTCATTGTGAGACACTCTGATCACTACTGACGAAACGTATGCATACGTGAAAGAAGTTTGCCAGCTCAAGGAAACACAGATGTGATTGATAGCGATAATGAACATTGTGCACAGGTCCGTTCGTAGCGAGAAAGTGTTAGGATTTCGGCTGTACCACGTCCCGCATAAATGTCACCCAAAACTTGTGTTTGCATGAATGATAGTCCAACATCATATGCACAAGCAAACACTTAATTATATGATTTTCCATTGATCAATGTACGTCATACACGTATTTGTTTCCATTGGTGAAAGAGGCTAAAAAGTGTACTTTGAAAGTTCTGAACTCGGGCAAGACGCAGCTGTCATTGTGATTTTGTAGATGTGATTCTGCAGTAAACCAGTATGGTCCAAATTATAAAATGCAGCCTCATTAGTATGGTATGTGTTTTACATCTTCCACAGCAATCACCATTAGCATGCAAAATGGGTGTGTATGAGGTGTGATGTGAACAGGCTGCTTTTTTTAAAGCTGTATGCGCGTTTAATGAACTACCCGATTTATATACAAGATATACAAGATGTTTAAATACTTTATTTACTTGTGGTAAATCATTATGTTTTCATTACGAATTCAGTCTCTCCTATTTCAAGTAATGTAACAACTGGCTATGGCCTGTGCATGCAATGAACACAGTGCAGGGGCATGTAACGAACTAGATTGCAGCTTCTGATACTTTAAGAACAGGACTACTTCTCAAAGCTGACAGATCTCTAAACCATTTTCCCGTCATCAACAGAATATATTTAGCATTAACAGGTTGTGTAAACTGCACCGATGTACAAGCATAATGTGTATATGCTGAAACACAAGAAAGCCATAAATGTAAACTCGTGTGAGACAAGTGTTTCAGTATATTTACCCTTGGCTTATCCTTCCGACTTTTAGGAATGTTGAACAATGATAGAAATGAAATTTGTTTCCCTGTGGTGAGAAAGCCCAACGTCATCTGCTGTCACAGTAAACACACACAGATACACTTACAAAGACAAAACAGCCCGGACAGATTGGGTTTCATCAGTGAGTCAAACTTTGACAAGTGCAAATACATCTAAGTTAGGAACCTATGGATGTGAGATGGACCCCGACAAATATTGCCAATTATTGTACCAACCTTCTGCTTACATCTACCATACATTCTGTCTGAATACGAGTTGTCTGCGTGAAGCGTATACAGTGGAAAACAAACAGGCACTGGGGTGCTTTAATAGTGCATCATTGTATCTACGCGAGGTAACGTTGATTCACAATATCTAATCCACCTGGGCTTGCTTGGTGAGCCTAGCAATTTATAATGTTGTTAAAAGGGTTTACTGTCACCAAGCAGTTGTGACATTAGTGCTTATTAACAAACTGGAAGCAATAAGTGTGCAGGGTGAATACAAAAAGTAATACTCACTAAGCATGCAAAACTAAAGCATCGGGGTGTATGTAGGTCATAATACACACAAGGTTTCTGTAAAGTTTGCATACAACTGCATAAAGGATTTATCGTGTGAAAAAAAAAAAATAAGCCAACGATTTCAGGTGACGTTAGAACTGTGTATGATGAGGGAAAAAACGGCACATTGCTGAAACTTGTTTTTGCGGTTTTCTCAAAATTGTAACTTTGGGGGGTAGTACATACTGAGGAAACAAATATACAAATATCTGAAAATGTAATTGTCAGATGATAGTGAAATTTTACACGCAAGTTCACAAGTGGGTTTATTATGGAATGTCAGTGCCGACTGTTTCGTCTCAGCTTCGTTTAGGAGCTATGAATAGCTTCCCTTGCTTAACATACTAAAAAAAAATGACCAAAACCAGAACATTCATATAAAAATATTTTTTTCTTCAAAACCAGGTACGATATTCAATATCGCCACTGACATTCCATAATGATGATATCAGTTGATGTTTTGATCAAATTTGGCTTTTCAGAAGCATCAACGGTAGCCGAACTTTGTTTCCTTAGCAACTAGGTGTAACGGTCACATAGTGTTCGTTGCCATGGCAACGGTAAGCATACCCTGACTAAACGAGCATGTCGGAACGTTTAGGACAGACAAATACTGATTCTACTCAGTGTCCAAAAGTGACGTTCGAAAAATTGCTACATCTCAAAAACGGCTGGATAACAGTTTACGATATTTTGACTTGATTTACGTAATGGACAACATATTATCTTGTTCAAATCTGTGGAAATGCAGTAAAACACTTAAAAGCTCCTCGTACTTTTTGTCTTGTTGTTTTGCTAACTGCCCCATTTTTAAATCCCTTCTGTTTATAGAAGGGAATTTTTGGGACGGGTCGCGGTGGAGCGAATTTAATAGCATGTACATGATATTAAAGGCGGGCAGGCCTAATCCTTTGCCAACTGAAGTAAGAAGATAAAAATTACGTCATGTCTAGTTACGCCAGCTTCGCTACTGAACGTACATTTGGCGCGAAGCGAGCGCGCGTGCGTGCGTGTGTGTGTGTGTGTGAGAACACGAGAATCTCCGATATTGCTGTACGCACAAGCTTGAAACTTGGCGAAATACTTTCTTCAAGGCCGGGGTGGCTAAGAGAGCATCCGAGCATAATTTGTAATGGGATGTTTCCTTGAAGACATGAAAGACAGTTTATAGAAATTCGGTTGACCCAGATTAGAGTCCGTAATTTTTGTCTTATTTACTTGAATTGACAAAAAAAAAAAAAAAAACTTGCGTCAACAACTTAGTTTCAAAAAATGCATCCTCGTGCACAAGATATTAAATAACATGACACCGCAGTGTCTAACTACCACCAAATTTATGCCACAGCAAAAACGCGAACGGACCTCAAGGAACAATACTTTACCCCTATCTCTGCCTAGAATTGACCTCTTTAAAACTAGTTTATCATTTTCTGGACCGTTTTTACGGAACACTATTCCTGCACATTTGAAGACTATAGCCTCGCTTGGACTTTTAAAACGAAACTTTTCGATTACCTGATGAGCCAAATATAACATCACTGGGCATTTATTTAAACAAACCCTGATGGTTAATACTTTCATGTACCACATGTATTTATGTATAGTGTGTGTGTGTGTGTGTGTGTGTGTGTGTGTGTGTGTGTGTGTGTGTGTGTGTGTGTTATGTTATTATTTTTGTGTATTTAATTCTTTTTTAAATTGTTGTTGCCTGAAATAATGTGTGTAAATATAACGTCTTTATTATTATTATTATTATTATTATTATTATTATTATTATTATTATTATTTAACCTATTTTATGTTGTAGATGTTAGCAACGGCAAGATTGTGAAATGACGATTTATTTCTGTCAAAACGTTTTACTGTTGATAAATAAAGTTTCATCATCATCATATCTCTCTGTCTGTCTGTCTGTCTGTTTGTCTGTCTGTCTGTCCGGAGGATCTATGCGCTGTGTGTGAAGCTTTCGTTGCATTTACGCTGACAGCGTATGGCTGTGAGAACGAGTGAGAGACGCCTCGCTGATGTTAACAGACTAGTACTAGCAGATGTTTTCGGGGAGGGAAAGGGGGAAGGGGGGGGGGAAGAGACGTTTTTGTGCTTGTGCGTACAGCAATATCGGAGATTCTCGTGTGCACGCACGCACGCGCGGGAATCAACAGGGTCGCTGACGTGTGTCACAACGAGGTCCCCAGTTGAACTCCCATAAGAACTGGATCGCCTTTGCTTGACCAGTTAGTGTCCAAATCCTGAGAAACGCGATGAAAGAACAGAGAACTGACAAGTTCTAATCACTGGGTAGAGGAACAAACCCAAAAAAAAACAGAAACTTGCAACATGAAACTTCCACATAGATCTAAATAGAAAAGCAAACGTTTCTGACAAATGTCTCAACATAATCTTTTCACACACTTTTTTCTAAGCTGCAGCCACATTTTATGTAAACGACATGAGTACACTGCCAAGAGTAAATATTTAGAAGTACTTCCTGCCAGACACCTGCACAAGCGCAGCATTGTGGTTAATCCACAGTTTCTATTTCTAGGAGCAACTCAAAGTGTGCGACTGTAGCCAGACAGGCATAACCAAAGTCAAATGCCCACCCGTATCCAGAAAGTACACCATACTCGAGGCATGTAAGTTACCAGGATTTTGTGTGAAATTAGCTGACAACACCAGCGTAGGACTGAAGAAATCATATTCCCATCGCACGCAGGTGCAAGGCCAGCTAAATGTCACAGGTTATTGTTTTTACCCAAAGGGATGTAAATGTATCGCAAATCACACCAGACATTCCGTTCATGGCATCACTGTTTCACACTCTGTCAGCTTTCTACAAAGAACAATGAAAGCCTTACTTGGAAAGTGAAATGTCTAAGCGAAATGTTATGTATGCACCTCTGCTTTTATTGTCAGCATATATACACAAAGATATACTTGCCTCATTGTTCTGCTGCCCACACTTGCCTACTACAGTGTCAGCTGTATGTTGCAAGACTTGATCTTCCTGCAAAGATTTTACAGAATCTGTACTGCCCCCTTTTGTGAGCAGTCTGGATTTGTAGGCAGGTGACTCGTCTGCTGGAATTGGGTAGGGGTGCAACTCACTGGGTTCACCATCCCAAAAATGCTGAGAAGAAAAACGTTGCATGAATATATGCTCATCATAAATAGATCTGTTGAAATGTGTTACTGTAGGAGTGATGTGTCTATTTGTGCTTGTCGTGATTTTTTTACAGTTTACAAAGTAAAGTAGGTAAGAGCACTGTCAGGGGAGAGAAGTGTGCATGATCGACCAGTGATCATAGATCTTCTGTGGCCAAAGCACAAAAAAAAAAAGAGATAGGAAAGAGGGGTGTTGGCATGGGATGTATGCCCCTGCAGACACCACAGTAAAATGTGGGTGTCATTGCAGGTAGGCAGAAATTCCTGCCTTCCTCCAGTATTGCCGATGGTGTGCTGAAGAGGTCGCCAAGACCGAAACAGCTGTCCACACCGGATAAATATCTGGACCCCCCTTGGGGGACCTAGATTTAAATTTCCATGCACTGAGTGGCTGGAACAGTGGGATATGTGATACGCCCCCCTTCGGGGGAGGGGGGGGGGGAGGCTTCCATATGCATTGCTTTGAGTCACTTTCTTAGCGCACCCCTTCTTTCCTATCTCTTTTTTTTTTGTGCTTTGGCCACAGTAGATCTATGATCACTGGTCGATCATGCACACTTCTCTCCCCTGACAGTGCTCTTACCTACTTTACTTTGTAAACTTCCTAAAATATGAGCACTGGCAGTCTCCCATTTTCTTTTCATTTGTCGTGATTTGTTTCAATGAGTGAGAGAGTGCAGACTGAAGAAACGTTAAGGGCATAAACCTTTGGTTATGTTGCTTCTGGAGAGTTAATTCCATATTTAAAATCACACACACACACACACACACACACACACACACACACACACACACACACACACACACACACACACACACACACACACACACACACACACACATTCATCCCAAGTGTGCATATCAGTGTAGCGGTACTGCCTGATAGCGAGTGCTTGCACATTATTGAGCAGAAGGCCTACAGTACGCTCCGGCCGCGGTAACTCGATCGCTGAATTATGTACCACTTCCGCAAGTGAATTGTAACCATTTTCAGAACAAAGTAGAAAAATGACACTTACCGCATACAAATAGCTCTACGTTTGCTCTTGTCCTCTAGGGGGTGGGGGGTGTTGAGATGGTCAGTGTGTGCGGTCTACAGCAAGTTCAGTTTTATTCAGCCCATTGCGTTGGTTTTGGGAGGGGATAAAAGCCAGAAGCTTTTTTTTTGTGGATGGTTTCAGGGTACCTTTCATCCCGACTGCAGGTACTCCAATGGTAATGTCTGACCATTTCAGTGAAATGTATACGCACAAACAGTACCGCACTTCGCCATCTCTTTGCTTAGTTACGGGAAAGCTTATGGGACCCAGCAACAGGACCGTGCTGCAGCAATTTTGTTTCTATTTTCTGATTGGCTGAAAATACGCGCACCAGTGAGGTCCATACCGTAGACTCTGGGATGAAATCCTCATCTTGTTTTACTTTTTGGTTCACGTGCGAAGCAAAAGTGAGACTATGTCCTGGGCCAGTGGTCGTCCGTCCGTCGTCCGTCCGCCGTCGTCCGTGATAAACTTTAACGTTGGCATTTTCTCGCAGACTATTCAAGCCTACAGTCTTCAAAATTGGCCCAAGGATACTTTGTCGCAAGACCTTTCTAAACATACCAATTTCAGTGACCTCTCACAAAGGTCAAGGTCACAGGGGATCAGGAAATATATGAAAAATAGCTATTTTGGGACATAATTATTTTTTCTCAAATACTACTATTCACAAATTCAAACCCAAACTTGGTACAAATATACCTGATGATAAGACCTTTATATGCACACTAATTTGGTTGATCCCTCGGAAAGGTCAAGGGTCACAAGAGCTCAAGGACTAGTTAAAATAAATGTTTTTTTCGCAAATACTAATCATAATTTCAAACCCAAACTTGCTACAGAGATACCTGATGGTAAGACCTATCTATGCATACTAATTTGTTTGACCCCTCGGAAAGGTCAAGGGTCACAAGAGCTCAGGAAATAGATAAAAATAGCCATATTTTGACAAGAAACGTTTTTTGTCAGACACGTGTGGATCGGCCGATACACGTGAGACACATGGGCTTTGCCCTTCTTGTTACTTTTTTCTGCAAAGAATTAATTGCTACTGCTAAAATTGAAAAGGTACAAAGCTGGCTTTATTAACCAATATCTTTCTCCAAGCTAGCTCTATGCAAAATTCCAAATGAATATTAGAAAAATTGCGACTCTAATGTGAGTCAACCGACTTTCTAAAACGGTCATTGAGCTCTTCAATGACACTTAAGTTTCATTTGCTCGGGGGCTCTCTTAGACACCCGCTGAATGAATTATACAATCATCGGAGATTTGCGTGTTTACATACAGACACACACGCGCGCACGCACGCACACGACGCACGCGCAATTACATACGGCGCTTTGCGCCAAATGTACGTTCTTTAGCAAGGTTTGCGTAACTAGACATGACGTAATTTTTATCTTGTTACTTCGCTGTCGGAGTTTCCGGCCTGCACGCAAATCAAGTACACTCTGCTGAAAACGCCCCGCCGCGTCCCATTCAAAAAAAGCCTCTTATATAAATAAAGAAGACTTTAAAAGGGTCAGAGCCGTGTCCTCATGACATGAAAAGTTTCCCGTTCCGTGTCCTTTCGTTTTTAAACTCTGGCAATCTTTCATGAACGAATCGAATTGGGAGTCCATGCTTTATTTGTCAAAAGTGTTTCAAGGAGCTTCGTTAATTGGTAGGTAAGTTAAATAAACATGTGTGAAAAAGAAATCAACGTTTTCGGAATCAATTGCAACCTGTGAGAAGCGTGTGCTGTTCTATTGCTCTGTGAATTATTTTCTTTTGGATCTTGTGGTGCAGAAAACATAAAGCAACACCTTTCGTGTAATCCACGGTAAAGACGCTTAGCGAGCCGTTTCCAAAAAGGGGGTCACAGCTCTTTCCCTGTTTCCTCGTGATAGCAGTGTGATAAATATCTCATACCTCACTTTCACTAGACGTGTGTACCGGAAATGTGCAAAGAGTAATAGGATCAACCAACTCAGGGACACTGTTACCAGTCGTACCATAATCACATAAACCACCAAAACCACCACCCAGCCCCAATATTATCAATATGTGCTCCAGCAGATGCGAAGTCTAATGAAGATCTATGTCTGTTGCTGGCCTGTGCCATCCTGTTCCACAGGGCCTAGAACTCCTGCCTTCGGCAGGAGTTCTTGGCCCTGTGGAACCGGATGTGCTTGTGCTTTCTTTAACGGAATGGTTATGCGGCATCCGGTGTGAGATGGTTAAGAGATGTACGTAAGACACATTTACTCTGTCCTGTGAAAGCAGCAGACATCAAGTCCACTTGTATGAAAAATATTGTATTTGTCAGTGTCATTGTGCTTCAAGGAACATTTTGCCTTTCACAAAAATAGACTTGCTGTCATTACTCTGCCCTGTGATGGTAAAAGGCACTAAGTCCAGTTCTGTGAAAAAAAGCGTTATTTCCATTGTCTTACTTTCTGTCATTTGCTTCACGGGGCAGACCTGGCATTACTTAGTTCATTTTTCCCAGGTAAAACTAATAGCACATTCGGCACGCTGATATAAACAAGAGCCGCTTTAGCTTGCCGCATATAGCATTACTATTATTTTTACCTGGGAAAATGAACTTTCAATTACCCCACCCTTTCTCGCTGCATATAAAGATGAGCCGCCACGGAAACTACATCATTGGACATGTTCACAATGCGTAGTTTTGTCCCCCGGAAATTGGACGGTGTGTGACCTTTAGAGTTCAGTCTTCCAGGGTCTCTGTGCGCTTTGACCGCCTTGTTCACGGACTTTAAGGTTCTGCATTTTTCAGGGGCCGCGTGTACCGAGCTCTGGTCTTCAACTTGGGTGGCAAAGGACCGATGTCTAAGCTTCTCCCGCTGCTGAAAGTTTGCGAGTTCGACAGGGCCGCCTTCTGCCTCAATATTGTCTCTAACAACCCCAGTTACAACCTTGCAGGTATAGAGATAGAGATAATGACATTTCAAAACCACCCCTCCCATAATGAGCCCATGTCTAAATCATAGCCTTTTCAAACATCGACGTCCACAGTTCTCACAAAACCCTGCCTTTCCAGTGCACACAGTAAAAAAGTCAAGGTCACGTGGCAAGGTCATGGGTCAAGGTCGCGGGTCAAGGTCACGGGGCCAAGGTCAGTCACGTGGTTAAAGTCACGGGGTTGATATGTTTTGTACAGAATTGAAAGCCGTACTGAACCGTCTTTTACACCTGGATTCTTTTGCCTCTTCACCTTCCAAATATTTCAATGCGTCTGTAATATTTATTAATCAGAATGAGTCTGCCTGTAATCTTTTGTCAGCTATTTGCAGATACAAGGGCACCATTTTGTATGGCAAATATCTTATTAAATTTAATCAGCTATTACATTTTGCAACTCTTCAGGGGTGTATAATTTGCTAGCATAATAAACAAAATAAGATCGATGTGTCAGGTTTATGTAATTTAGAAAACACTAGAGTTGTTTTATCTGCTATGACTTTAACAACTGGGTTACTGGACAATACTTCTACATCTGTGCCCTTTCTAATAGCAATAAAGACTTTTGCTGACTCTGTCACTGAGCTATGCCAAGTAAGTTTGATTCCCTGTGCAATATTTGCTACTTTGGCATCATTCAAAGGTCTCATGATAATTTCAACTATTGTCGCTTCTCTAGATATGTAACGTTTTCTGGTTTAAACACAACAGTCAGATCAGGTCTACCCTTTTTACCTGTAAGAAGATACTTTCGTTTCTCATACTCTTGTAGTCTTAGTTTATCTCTATTATTTTCTGCAGAGAAGCTAGGAACAAGACTCACAAGCAATGGACCAGAATTAAACACGTTCCTAAAAGTTAAGTTTACTTTTTCAGTAATTACATAAGGACTAATGAATTCATACTTAATGCCCCAATCAATTGTGGGTGCAGCGTCAGGTGCAGGAACAACTACCCACTTATTACCCACATGTTTTAAGACAGAGTACATTGTTTACAAGACTAGGTACAGTAACATCATGAAGCGGATTAAATTTAGGATACCTTCTTTCTGCGTCATCTTTTATGTTACCTTCTGTTTGTACATCCCAGTGGGATCAAGTTCAAAGCCATACACTTCTCCCACTTCTCCTTCTTTGTCAAAACCATGCACATCAGCCAAATCTTTCAACTCTATTACTGGACACGCAATTGGTGTAATTATTGGCTTCGGACCAGAACTCATTTTTATTTATCAAAAATAAAATTTATTTCTTTTCTAAGACAACACAAAAATCATGCATCTGAACTGGTTTACCATCCTGATTAGTTACAGATATACACAGTGATTCAAAGAAACTGGCACCCAATTTTTTTAACTCTTACCAGTTCGCTCCCTTGGCCATCGTATGTATACATACGAAGCCACGCCCATGGAAAATTCCATCGTGTTTACTGAATTAAAACCAATTAATTGTTACTCTCAGTATTATTGTCATAACTTATTGACATTAGAAAGTCACTTTCATATGATAGAATGAAAAAAATATTAATTTTGAGTTTGTTCGTGACCTTTGTTATCGATCGAGTCACTACGTCCACCATCTTGCTTTCCCTACTGCGTTATTTTCACTGCTTGCGATTTCTCTCTGCGAATATTCCGTCAAAATGAGTTCATCTGAGTCCGAAAGTGAAGAGTATCTCACTGAAGGGGAATCTTCCAGCAACCAGGCCACTGAACATGATTCCAGCACCAGCGATGTGGAAAAAACGAAAGAAAACCATCACAGGTCATTGTGACACTTTCTATTTTGGTTTGACCATGTGCTATCCATGTGAGTCTTTGTTTACCTATTGTCTGGTTCAGAATCGTGAAACTTTATGAAGTACATAAACAAGTTTTATTACTTGCTGTGTATTGCCTCAGTGATATTTTCAGCAAGTCAGAGATTTTCAGAGAAGCACATGTTTGTTGTCTCAGTCATGCCAGGTGTTGACACGCCCACTTTTTCCTGCCCTTGACCGGTGTAGATTATGTTGCGTAACTCTTAGAAATTCAAACACATTTTCTTGAAACTTCACAAAAATGTGTAGAAATGATTTGTCCACACACTGGATTCACATTTTAAACAAAGGGGCAAGAAACAAAAAAAATTTCTTCTTAGTGACTTTCGTGAAAACTGTTTTTGGAAACCGGACACCATTTTTTCTTCGTCGCTAAATAAACAACAACTTCTAAACTACGTTAAGTACAGACTTTTTACTTATCCTGACTGAAAGCTGACTCAATGCACTTTAATATGATGTATAATAAGCCAACTTTTGACCACTAGAAGAGCTTTCAGCAGCATTTTTGCTTGGTCATGTGTGAGGGTAAAAGTCATTTTGTTCACTGGCCTCAAATAGAGCGAACTGGTAAGAGTTAAACTGCAAATTTTGAAATCAAACCACGCTTTCACAATAGGGAGCAGTTCCAACTGACATACTCTTAACAAAGTTGAAGGCTTTCCATTGTGTACATTTTCAGACGTGTTCAGTTCTTCCAAATGAACATTTAGTACTGTGTATACTGCCAAATGAACAGGATATCTTCCATTTATTTTTTGTTTATTTGTTGTATATAGAATTCTTGCATTTTTTAAAAATTTAATGACCAATCATCATCAACTGGAAATGATGAAATATTGCCTACATAACCAAGTAACCTTACAAGTCTACCTGATAATAAAAAAACTGTCTGCCTTTCAGAAATTCAAATGTAACTAGTAAGTTAGCTGGATTTAAAGTTGCTTTAATTTTAACTCTATTTTGTAGCTATTTGGCTAAAGTACAAAAGTCATAATACCCAGATTGTAAAGCACCACCCCCTCATCATCTTTATCAATTACATAATAACCACGATCACCTTCTACATTAAACCATTTTACAGTGTAGAACATTTCATGGATAGTTACAACCTTGTTACCATCTCGAATATCAATTCCATTTGTTTGCAACACTGGTTTGCTTGTATCAAGATTTGTTAGGGTAATAAACATTTTTATTATCACAAAAAAAGCACAATGGAATTTAAATCACAAACAAACATTACTACAAACATGTTTCAATTTAACATGGATGCCAAGTACAATGTCGCTCTGCTTGCGCCTACTTATGACCAGAAAATAATTCAACTAAACCAGCTCAATATAGCTGTGTCAGGTGCAAGTGAAGGAGATTTCTTTCAAGTAAAAGTACCCAATCCTCTTGATCATTACCTAAAGCCACCAAATACAGATGATTCAACTGCAAGAAAGTGGCTCAAGTCCATTACAGATGTTTCAAAACCAGTTTACCTTTGCTGTGCTGTGTTCAACTACTGGCTGTGGCATTTCTTTTACTGAGCACTTGAATTACACAAACAAACTGATTAGGTCTGTGTATCGTTTTCACATTTACCAGATTAGAAGAATACTGTCAGATCTTCAAATCCCACTACCAACTGACACTAGTTTTAATCGTTTTAATAACCCCATGGATATGAAAGCGTTCAAATGCATCTATAATGAATTTAACATTAGCACCGGCTCCGGCACTGGCTTAAGCACCAAGTATGACTTTAGACAAATCTTGGTGATCACCATGGCATGGGAACATTGTATTATGCTATGAGTGACAGACAATATCCTCATGATTGTTACCCTCCCTACTCTTCATTCTCATCAAAAAGTACAATATGGTTAGGCTCAATTGAACAGAAACAGTCTAATGCCTGGATTACATTTGTCTTTGACAGGAGTGACGGTTTACGCAAGCAGGAGTTGAACGCATCAATGAGCCGATCAGAACGTATGTGTGGTGTATACTAGGAGCACAAGCTCAAACAAAAATCAAATATCTTAAACGGGAGTGGCAAATTTGAAGCACAAAAACAGTTTCTTGCAAACCAGGAAGATGCTGTTAATTCAGTAGTAGATCTCTCATCAAGCATACAATGCTACCAAGACGTTCTCTGGTATGCCAGATCAAAAGTTGACTTTGTTGTTGGCATTGGGTTATACATGTTGCCATCTGACCTTCAACTCCAAATGGGGTCAATAAAAAATTATAAAAATGAAATAATTGTTGCAGGTGCTGGTCAGAAATTAGGACTCAATCAATCTGTAAACTTGGGTCCATCAAACACACACCTACAGTTACAGTCAACACTAGAAAAATAAAGGTCGTTTAAATAAGATAATTAAACATAAAAAATTCAAAGAAATGTCTATTGTTCTATCTCTGCCCGGTTCATGAAGGTGGTCACAGATCGACGCAGATAACCCAGGACTCGACTGCTGTTTCACCGCGAGAAGTGTACCCCGGTCGTACTGCATATATACGGGTCATGTGACCCGCATGTTGTCATGTTCAGAAGTAGGGCACGCACGTGCACATGACTGCATGGACAAGACAGGCAGGTCAGCGAACTAGGTCGGCAAACTCGCATAGAGTCCCGATAATTGGGTCAGAATCAGAAAGTTCTCAAGAAATCTTGCATCGCCGTCAAAAGATGGAGTAAGAGGCACCAAAATGTAGGCCAGAACATGGTGAAGTCAGCGTTGCCTACCACACGAAGAAACAATAGACCTGATCAACGAAAAATAATGAAACATTGGGAGAGAGACACATCAAGCCTGCAAGGCGAACGTGAACACTACTCACGTATTACACAAAAGAAATCCAGATCAAAACAGTGACTACCAGGCGATCATAAAACCATAACAAAGAAAGAAACACACTTAAAAAGAACACGGACATACTTATAGTTTTCAGAGGTTACGATTATCATTTGTTAAAACTTTTCTTCTTTTGTCTTGGGACATAGCATCGTTTTTGGCACTTTATAAAAGGAAGGGCTGATTATATCTACATGTACTTGTCCTCCTCCTCCTCCTCCAGAGAGAGATAAGAGAATCCAAAAGCTTTAAATTCAATAATGCCGCACCGATTGATAAATCTCGACATTATCGATAATAAACTCTTTGAACCCCCCCCCCCCCCCCCCCCCCCCGACATCACCTCCCCAACATCACCAATACACCCTGTTGATTTTTTATAAAATGGCGATCATGATCGATGCAGCATTATTGAATTTGATACTTTTGGATTCTCTTATTATCTCTCTTTATAACTATTGTTTCTGTCAACACCTAAACATGCACTGTTATTTTTTTTTTAAATGGCGAACATTACCAATCGAACACTCTTTTACGACTATGACCGGTGCAGCTTATCTTCGCTCATAGTGATCTCACAAACAGCTCTGGAATTTTATTCAATACCTCTATTTTAAACCCCCCAGTATCTGGCTACCTTGTACTGAGTACATGGGGTTTTACAGAGACTATGATTCTCAGGAGCCCAGATTTTTATAAGCTTACACAGGCCAGATTCTCAAGAGCCTCGGACCCCAGGCCTAACTCTTGTTTCACAATGTTTCAGCCAACTGTACTGTTAGCTCTCTCGTTGCAAGTAGGCTGGCGGGTCATGTTTAATATTATTTTACTGATAACATTTTTAAGGTTATGTTTTGCCTAGCTGTGTACGTATGACGAGTAGATTTATTGATGTTGACACCTGCTTTTGTCTGCTTGTATCTCTACATACCAACAGACACACAAGCACACATACATACACATACACACACACAAACACACATACATACACACACACACAAACACAAACACAGACACACACACACACACATACTCACAGACACACACACATACTAACAAACACACACACAAACACACATACATACACAACACAAACACACACACACACATACACACACACACACACACACACACACACACCCTACACAACTAACCAGTATGACAGTGCTGACGTCATAACATCTCAACCGGTAAATAGTACCATGCATACATTATAACAGATCATCTGGTAAAATTTACACTAACTGTCAAGGATTAGTCCTATCCGGTCATGCCTGTGGCTGAAAAACGATCTCGGTCTTTTCAAAACTTTATGCATATTTTAATGAGAGGAAAAACCTGGCGAGTCTATTTTAGCTCTCACTCAAGTTTGATCGAACAGGTTCTGTTGTGTGGAGGTTTGACTACATCTTTTTTGTGCTCTATGGTGTATGACATTGCCACACATGTCGCCATACACGCCGCACATGCCGCGTATGGTGCGGCACATGCCGCATATGGCGCGGTGTATGGAGCAGCACATGTCACGTATGGTGCAGCACATGCCGTGTATGGAGCGGCACATGCCGCTTATGGTGCGGGACATGCCGCTTATGGTGCGGCACATGCCGCGTATGGTGCTTATCTCACCGCAATCTGTATGTAACATATGATGTTCCACTTGGCTCTCACTTGACCAGGGTGAATCACTGCAAAGCCAATAATCGGCAGTACTGTGTCAGGTATGTTCGCTTTAAGGGACAGGGTCACTGTCCATGACACTGTAATTGAAATCTGTGAAGCATGTCATTCATAAACCTACCTGTGAGATGAGACAAGCAAATCATTTAATAGCCCAGCAGGAATACAGCTGGAATACAGCAGGAAAGCAGGATTTTAGCACATGCTGTTTTCCTGCTGCACCCCACTGTAACCACACTTTAAACCTACTAAGGACAGGCAAGATCGTCCTTGGGTAAACTTAAAAAGTTACTGACTATATAGCTGAGTGGTGGTAAATGTATGAAGTTACTGTTTATGTAACTTTCTAGAAAAAACATGATTTTGCTAGATAACAAATTTCAAAGTTACTTACAATTTTCACTCACAAACCAGATAGGTGAGGCTAGCGCTGGCAGAATTGTATACAAACCAAGGGCAGGGGATCTAACTGTTTGTCTGTCCAGCGCTGTGATTCCCTTTGGTTTGTATACCTACAATTTTGTTTTTTGTTTTACTTTTTTAAAATATTATTATAAAATGAATCAAGACAAACTTCTTTTGTTGAATGATACCAATGCAGTAAAGAACAAAGATTTAGACTCTAAAAAACAGCGTCTTCTATCTGTAATTGTTTCAGGCAAATCAAAAGCTTATCTCGGAAAACAATACATGACAGAAGATATAGAATCCCTCACGGCTGAGGAGTTAATTAAACTTTATTCTAAATATGAAAATCACATCGCTTCACTAATGACTCGTGATTTAAGTCGATCTCGTGTCTGCATATACACAAAAGCAGTGAGTCACTTTCTACCTGTAGACACTGACAGTCTATCACACGACCTTGAAAGCAACCCCATTGTTTCAAGTTCAATTGGTAAATTAGCATGCGTCATGTTTTACAAGTTTGGCAATTACCTTGCACCTGTGGTAACCTTGCTTGTTACTGGGAGTCATATTGATTTTTCGAAAATAAATTTTAAAGCAGAAGAAAATGGATGACCAACAGACGACCTCACAACAGAACCCTGTTTTGATGCAGGTTCAAACGATCACTAAACCAAAAAGTCCAGGAAGGGTAGAGGCTGGAAAAAGATTAGCCGAATATAACAGACAAAAAAAATTACAGCTTAAGGCATTAACAAAAAAAACTCATGTAACTTACCCGCTGTCAACAGCACCAGCTTCAGCAACAGTGTCACTACCATTAGAACCAACATCGTCAGGACCATCACCCCCTCATCAAAGTGAGACACAAACAACTGAGTCTAAACCTGAAACCACAAAATATATAGTTGCTGGATTTGTTGTCGGATTTGGTTACGTAGGTTACCAATTATACAAAAAATACAAACCCACAGACTTGTACAGTGTCCAAAAAATCAGACACTCCAAAACAAAACCAGAAGTCTCCACATTACCAGTAACATCCAAACCTGTCGACCCATTTGTTATGCAATAAATACATTTTTTATTTTATTTTTTCTTGTATTAGAAAATGAGCGACTCAAAGAATTTAATGAACCTTGTCTATCACTCTGCCGTAATTAGCAGACTAGTTGTTGCTTACTCCATGCTGGGAAAAAGTGTACTCAAAATGAAATCGGCAGACCTGAGCAGATTGGATTTGGAAGATTCGGCAAAGTTAATAACAATTGTAACAGCTTCAACTGCTACAAAAGACTTTCTCGTCAAACAAGGAATTATTCCTGAAAATGTTTCTATGTAAATAAAATAAGTATGGCGACTTTAGCTGTAATAATTGGAGGGGCCATGGTCAATGCACTTGCATTCAGTGGTTCAAATGATCTCTTTTCAAAAGTGGGTAGAGAAGAATCTGCAGAAGAAATGTGACGTCACAACAAAGTGTCAGTGAAACTTGCACAAGCCCAGCAGGATTATGAAAAGCAACAAATAGAGAAACTTGATTTCATTAATAAAAACTTTGTCTAGAAGGTCACGCACAACATACGTTTTCAAATACAGACGACGCAATCCGTGAATATTTTCTCATCATGGGTAATGACATGACCATCCCAAAACAAAACTTAGCAACTATTATCAACCAAGCACACAACAAAGAAACGGAGAGATAATTTTTGTTCTAGTGGGAATGACATTTGTATATTTTACTGGACTTTATATTGCTAGAAGAAATGAATGTCGAAAATAAACTATCGAAAATATATTACTCCCCAACAGGGTACTGGAAAAAAGCAACCGCTATTCAGAAATTACACGCGGCTGTGGGCGGTGATGTATCGCTCAATGAGATAAAACAATGGTTACAGAGACAGGCAATTTGGCAGGTTTATCTCCCTGCGCCAAGAAAACAATCTAGACCTCATTTTGAAAACACTATCCCAAATGACACACACCAAATGGATTTATTGTTTCTTCCAAATGATACAATAAGAAAAAAGCGTTACAAATACACACTGACTGTTGTCTACATAGCTTCAAGGTATAAGGACGCTGAACCCATATCTGACAAAACTGCTACCACAGTTGCGATAGCGTTAGCAAAAATATATAGTCGAGGCCCGTTAAAATACCCCAGACACGTTCAGGTCGATGACGGATCTGAATTCAAGGGCGCAGTTAATCAGTTATTTGCAAAGCACGGTGTACTGGTTAGACGAGGCATTCCAGGCGTACACAGATCACAGGCAATTGTAGTAAACTTCAACAAACAGTTATCGGAAAGACTTTTCAGCTACCAGTATTCAAAGGAACTCATGCATGACACGCTTAATACTGAATGGGTAAAGAGAATACCGTTTGTGATAAAAGCAATGAATAGCGAAGGCCATGTAAAGCCTGTTGATGCTATTAAATTGAAAACAATTACAGACCCAAAAACAATGACAGTCCAGGCCCCACAACCAGACACAAGTTTATTTACTAAACAGGTAAGATACCTATATCAACCCGGTGAGTCTGAGAATGATGTCAGATGCAGAGCAACCGACCCCATCTGGTCTACGTCTCTACACAACATAAAAAAAATAGTTCCTGGTGCTGACACGTCAATATATTATTTATATGAGCCAGCCCCACAGAGGACATTTGTCAGAGAAGAATTACAGATTATTCCCCCAGACACTGTTACTCACTTTTGACCAATTCCTCAATCAGTTCATCAATGAGCTCATCACAAATACCCCCAGATAACTTAAGTCTGCAATGCCCAGGTGCATAAGCCTTTTCCTTAGTGTGAAACACACGTTTCGTGTCCCCAACTGCAAGTGACTTCTTGTGTGTTTGAATCATTTCAAGATTATGTTTGTTTGATCTCATTGACTTGTTTGGATAATCAGGCATTAATACTCCATTTAATACTTGCTTATAATGTTCATGATAAATGTCTTTATTTTTAATCGCTGTTTTTTTTTTTTATACCTTTGGCTTTTGACTGGCTACCTTTCTGGTGCAGTATAGAATACATTTTTTATCTCAGTCCAATGTACTCAACTATCAGCACACCATTCAGTTCGTCTTTAAACTTTCTAGGTACTTTCTTGTTTTTTGTGCTAAACAGTGGATGATCTTTAGGGTAGTCAGACGTGTCATATATATGTAACTCTGTTTTCATGTCTTCATAAAAGTCTTCAGTAGGCACGTCTATGATCTTAGAGTCAGTGTCAGTGTATAGCAGACGACACTCAGGATACTTTGGTTTGAAGTAATCATAATAAAATTCAAGCATCAACAGTTTTGATAACTCAAGAATTGTCATACCAATGAATACTGGCTTGTCTAGTTTGACAATCTTTTTTTTGAGTGACACTGCATACAATGATGAATGAAACTCTTTATACCCTGTGTATTGTGGCTTGCCTGTAAGTTTAATTGCACCCGATTCAGTTGTTACTAGTCTCACATCTTTGCGCTGATGAGGATTTTCCACCGTCGTGCCAAAACAGGCATTGTTCATAAGCTTAAAGAAGTCTTTATCAAATGCAGTGTTGCCATCTCTCGCATGCAATGTTGTGTTCTTCATTATGTAATCTTTCATGAAAGCACTTTGATAAAATTGAATGCCTCTGTGAACTTTCTTTAGTACTAACCCATGTCTGATGTAAAACTGCAGTAAGCGATAGTGACAAACGTAATTGAATTTGCCATTAAGATTTGGCACAAGTTTAGTGTCTTCTTTTTTCCCTGTCATACTCATTTTCTCAACAGCCAACGGATAATCATTATGGTAATCATGTAGATGGTGTGGGTACTCCAGGTCTACTTCAAAGATCCAACCCTTCGCATCATTCCGGTCATGATTCATAATATTGTTTGTTATCTCTGTTATGTCATACTGTGACAAATCATGCAGACAAAAGTTTTTCAAGGGCAATAACTCACACACATCGCGAATCCATACAAACTGTTCGCGTATACATACGTAATGAATGACCTTGATGGGTCAAAGTCAAGGTCGTCCAGATATTTGTTGTTGGCTTTGGAATAATTGTTCGCTGCTATACTAATACCGCCCCTCAATCCACGTTCCACCATTTCACCCATCGTATGATCAGACAACAGGTCTATAAATATCTTACTGGATTTTAAAAATGCATCCCATGTCATGCCAGGACTAGTTATGTAGCAAGCTGGGTCAAGACTGTAGTGTAACAAACCCTTTTCTCTATAACTTTCAAATACGTATGCTTGCAAGCAAACGTCAGCTTTCAAGTACTGATCATGGAAATCACCAATCGTCCGACACCCTAATTTTTCCCAAGCATCGAGAGCGTGCTGGTAATCTGAATCAGAAATACCTTTACCATTTAAGGTAGAATAAAATTTCTCTTTTGGTGGTAGTCTCCTTTCCTCAAACACAACCCACTCACTGATGTACTCGTACGGATACACACCTTTCTTGATTAACTCAGGCTCAAAATATTTACTTGCTATTGGATACTCAGTCAGACCTTCTGCCAGACTAGCAAGACCTAAGGACAAATGTTGCATGGAGTCATAAAACACTAATTTGTTATCTAGCCTAAAAGTCAAGTACTTTTCAGTTGTCTGCACAATAAAACTAATGTTTTTGTAAGACTCATTCACAGCAGGCATGATAATGTGTGAATCATATCCTTTGAGATTGTGAAAAAGATTGGTAGTTTGTATGTCTTAGGATCTGTTTTTAATAACAAGTTACAATTGTTATGTGCAGCACCTCTGTAGCGCCCAGTTATATGATCATGGTCACAAACTTTGTCACCTCTTAAAGATTGTTCACAAATCCAACACGTCACAGCTGTATCAAAATTTAGTTCGTCTTCTTCTGTCATCACCAAAGGCATCTGACATGTTGTGAGATAATGTACTACCTGACTATACAGTTGTCTCATTTCTGTTAAAAACAGACATGCTGCATTTTCCCCTCTGTAGATAACAGGTTCTGAATGCTGTCCGTCTGACCTAACAATAATGTATCCAAAAGAACACACCACTTGGTCACTCAACTTTATAGTCTTTGGTAATGATTCTGGAACAGGACCCTCATTTGGTACAACCAGTGATTCAAAATCAGCACACACTACAAACGGCAGCTTTTGCTGATTCCCATAGTTTTTAAAATATACTTGACTACCAGGATCTGGATACTTAAGTACTGTTTGTATGTCATCAGCTGACCTACAATGTAAAACATGTTTGTGCTCTACGTTTATAGAAGAAAATCTTTGTAAACATCTTTTACACACATCCTGTTTGCCATTGTGTTTTGATACATGATTATAAATTAGTCGTGACATACTCCTGATAATTGTGTAGTGGAAGTTATCATTATCGCCGATTAATAACATGTCAACATGTTTATCTTCTGACTGTCCATAGGTGGGAGCAAGTGGTGATACTCTAATGGGTTGTAACTTGTCAACAGACTCATTATCCCACACATACACATTCACAGATATACCAGGATTTAGTTTTTCAAACAAGTCTATGTCTTCTATTTTAACAGGGAAATCTATACCACTGAAGTTGAGTTCGCTTACAAATTTGGTGTAGTTAGATACGCGATCAGGTCTTGTTTTTACAAAGTGTAGTTTAGCAAGCACACACCACATGAAACAATGGTGGTCATTGTTCTGTATATTGACAACAGCCTTGTTGTTTGCAACCTCCGTTGGCAGTGGTATCCATGATTTACCTAATATAGGATGATACCTTGACTGTTTTAATTGTAGTTCATGTACACGGCCCTCGTGCCAACCAGACCCCTTCATTTTTGCTCTGTCAATTACTTCAAGAAAGTCAGGTAAGTGTCTGTCTCTAAACACATTCTCCAATTCTCTTCTTGTGTTAATTGTGTGTTGTCTTGTTGATATATACGAAACAATCACTTCACCGTCTACTCTAGTAAATTCTATTTTAGCAACAACCTGAATCTTTACACTACCTGTAAGAAGATTATCTTGTATGACAGAAAAAGAGTTTTCTATCGATTCATAGACATTGTTACTATTAGATATAGGCAAGTCTGTTGTGTGAAACACATTTCTTAAACCTGATTGGCTTGTTGAGCCTGATGGGCTTTGAGCATTGTCCATCATTTTTTATTTGTCCGACAAAATAATAAATGGAGGAAAAAAAATTACGCCTTATGTAATACCACTTTATTAGCTGTAGCTACAATAAACAAATTTAGTTTAGTCACCAAAACAAATCAACCACGTCCTTGGTGAGTGTCTTAAAGTCTTGTCCTGCAGGTGTAATATCACTTTATTGAATGTAACACTTTCAATATAACAATGTAGTTTTCTTTCTTAGTTGATCAAATATGTCTTTACACAGTGCCTCAAACCAGCCACTGTTAGCATCAAAAACTTTAAAAGCATTTGTTTTAAGATCAACAGTCTCGTAATCATAACGTGGTGATCCATCAGAATATTCCAAAGTTACATTATATGACATGTATATCTTCATTGGTGGTGTTGAGAGTTTAAATCTGGGTTCAAACACACATGTTTTTAAGTCATAAAAACACTTAACATCTTTGAAGCAGTCTGTAACATCAACTGTGTGGGTTTGTCCGTCTGTCATTTTTATGGACAAAACAAAAGACTAAATTAATTTACTAACCCATACCCTGTGGGCTGATCTGTCTTTAAGATAAGCTTTAGATGCCTAGTTGATGTCAGTTTGTTTTTCACATTGGCTGTCCTTCAAATTGCTTGTAAAAATACTGTAGGTAGTCATTCAGTTTTTTCTCAGGGTCGACTATGTAAATGTTGCTGTCAGACCAAATGAATAAACAGTTGTGATAAGCTTTGTTGTGTTTTATTGTAGGACAAAATATCACTATGTTTTCAAAATGATGGATGTATCTTGTTTGTAATAGATTAAGTACAAATTCAGTTTTACCACACCCGGTGGCACCACAAAATAAGCCACAGTGGGGGTTGAGTGTGTCATCAAGTTTATTTTAATACATAATATAATTTTTAATACAAGTGACCACTTAGTTTGCACTCTTGTATGTTCAGTTGTGCATCATAAATCAGATACAAATATATGTTTATTGCTTCGGCTTTTTCAACCTTTTTTTGTATCTGAATTGTAATTCCATCACTGCCATTTTCAACAGTTCGACCTGACCCATGTAAGTAGTCATCATCTGTACTACGCAGGTCTAGCCACAGTGCATACTTGTTTGTCAGGTATTGTCCGATCCTTACATCATACACATGTAAATCTTTACATGCCATGTTTGCTGGTTTATCTCTAATCCTTCCACCCACAAAATACTGTGTGATCTCATCATAGTGTTGGTATGGTAACATTCCTGAAGTGTACACTTGATTTGGGCGGCCTTCGATTGTACAAGACAAATGTGTAATCTTTGGATTGTAAATTTTTTGGAATCCCTTTTGTAAGGGCTCGCTGGTTCAACAAACAACATAAGAATGCCTTTCAGTGACCTAGCAGGTGTGTTCAAGTTTATGTTCCACATCGGGTCGCTTTTGTCTTTATGCATTAAACTATGTCTAATCACCCTGTCATAATAAATTGGCAGTCTTGACTGGTATTGATTTTGAATGAGTCTACCTAGTTCAGTATGTGTGACAATTTCATATTCCAAGGAAATGTTAGAGATCTTATATGTCGCATTGAGATCAGATGATTTTATAACTTTGAAAAAGTCATTAAAGGTTAGTTCAAAGATCAGGCGATCATTCAGTGCTCCTTGATAATAAGGTAAATGCGCTGTTAGGATTTCAAACTCAAGTGGAATGAAAAACCGGGTTCCATATGTTTCGGCCATTATAACATCCTTGGCTGCTGTGGTTACTTTAACTCCGGCGTCAATTCTAATTTTTATAATGTTATCATACTGTATGCCTTGGTAAATATGATCCTCTCTTTCTTCTCTTGTAAGCCACAGATCTTTGTAACAGTAAAACACATCCGCATCGTCCAGTCTAAAAACTTCCTGTCCTTCAAGTTTTACTTTAATAGTTCTAACAATTGCTCTGCCTAGATTGTTAACTAGTGTTCTGTTTACATCTGCGTCTGATGATAGTTTGATATTAAATGCTAGGCGTGCAGTGCTAGGAACAATAACGTCACTAGGACCTAGGTTTGGAAACTTGACTGTAAGTGTTTGGTTTTGATCTATGGTACTTGGATTGTTTGTGATGATGATTGATTGTCTAATGCCCTTAACACCGAGAGGCTCACGCAGTTTTCTATATGGGTCTAACTTTGATCCGTAAGACTGTGTCATTTTATTATGCAAAAATCAAAAATATAAAATTAATAAAAACAATGGCAGTGGGAGGATTTAATCATGAAGACTTTGAAATGGATGACATAAATGTCTCAGATACTAGTATCACAGATATGACAGATATGACTGGAATGGGAAATATTTTTAGTTTGCAACAGGAACTTTTACAAAGCAAAGTAAACTCATTTTATGACAGTGTTCGTGAGCACCCAGATGTAATAGATCCTAATCAGTTTGAACTTGATGGCAAGGGTCATTTATATTTAAATACTGTTGACAAAGGAAAAGTACTATTGACTAATAAAAGAGACCCTGGTAAGTTTAGGGTTTTAAATACAATCAAAGGTGAAGGTGGTGTTGTGTCAACTTGGAATTGGAGGGTCGCCTGTACCACAGCTTGCGCCTAGACTTGTTAGAGCTCTTCATGACACGCAAACAAGGTTACCAACGGGGCAAGATATTGAAATGGCAGCAGTAACAAGCCTGCCAGAAATAGCAAACACGGTAATACAAGAAACCTAATTTACTGAAGGTCAAATAAATGAAGTTATGAAAAGAATAGACAGTTTTGTCAATGAGAGAGATTATGGGCTTGGATAAATCACTGCAGTCAATCAGAGGTGAGATGGTAAATAATGTAGCCAAATTGGTTGAGCTTGATAAACACATAGAATGAGAAAAAGAGAAACTGGCTACCGCAGACAATGGAAATCTTGACACAGAAACAAAAGAAAGAATACAACACAGATTAAATGATTTGCATATAAAAACTTAACTTAAAAGTAGCGCAGGGTCTTATGGCATGGAGATCAGTACGGATAAAAGCAAAGTGATGATCAACACCACAAGCGACAGCAGCAGCAACATTCACATGAATGGCCAAAAGCTAGAAGAGGTCAATAGCTTCAAGTACTTGGGAGCCACCCTGTCCAAAGACGGTAGTTGCATAGCAGAGATCCGTATCAGGATAGGTACAGCAACATCCGCAATGGCCAGGCTGGACAGGATATGGCGAAGTAACTCCATCAGCTTCACCATCAAGTACAGGCTTTACAAGTCCCTCATAGTGTCTATTCTACTCTATGGCTGTGAGACTTGGACACTGCTTGCAGACTCAGAAAAGAAAATCCAGGCCTTTGAGAACAAGTGCCTGAGGTAGTTGCTTCGCATCTCGTACCGCGAGCACAAGACCAACGAATATGTACGGAGCATCGTCACTTCCCTGGTGGGCCCACATGAACCCCTTCTGGCAACCGTGAAACGGCGCAAGCTTGCTTGGTTTGGCCACGTGACCCGACACAACACCTTGTCCAAGACTATCCTCCAAGGCACTCTCGAAGGAAGTCGTCGGCGAGGTCGTCAGAGAAAGAGTTGGGTCGCAAACATAAAAGAATGGACCGAACTCGAGATGTCAGACTTGCTTGCCACCGCCCAAAATAGAACTCAGTGGAGAGCACTGTCTGTTGCTGCTGCCTTTCAGTCCCCCCAACGCCCAGTTCGGGCAAGGGACTGATGATGATGATGATGATATAAAAAGATCAGGAAGGTTAGAAGTGCTTAGTATTGGAAGAGAAAAACTGAAAACACAGGTCAACAGGATTAGAGAAACTATTCAGAAAATACTTCACGAAGACACAACATTGGCCGAGAGATTGAAAACACTTTTCAGAGAACAGGGTATCACTATTGCAAGTTTAATTACTGCTCTTGGATTTATTATCAGTACTGTTGTGTTGGCTGTCTCCGGTGGTGGGGGTGGTGGTGGTAGCACTCCACCAGGTCCACCAGCCCCCACCGACCCAAAAGATTTACAGTTGTGGGTAAAAAAAACAACTGTCTCATATTTTAGACTTGCTTAAGAAATTGGCTCTGAAAGCAATGGATGCTTTGCCTGGCATAATAGGCACAGGTGTCAGTTGGCTTATCAGTACAGCAGTTAAAGTAGTTGGGTTTATGGCAGAACATGTGTGGGTCTTTTTGATGACAGTAGGCGGATTAATTACAGGATATTTAATGAAACAGATAAAGAAGTAAAACCCCTAATCCAGTAAGACCTATTACCAATGCAGTTCTCTCCGACTCATGTGTGTTTGGTAATGGTGTTGGATCTGGGGTTGACTGTACTGGTTGTATGGGTGCCCATGTCGGGGCCGGGGCTGATACTGTCTGTACAGGCATTAATGTCTGTTGATGTGTGGTTGTTGCCCCCAAGTTTACAGATTGGTCGAGTCCTAATTTTTGACCAACACCTGCAACAATTATTTCGTTATTATAATTTGTTATTGTACCCATTTGGAGTTGAAGGTCTGATGGTAACATGTATAACCCGATGCCAACTACAAAGTCAACTTTCGATCTGGCATATCTGAGAACGTCTTGGTAGCGCTGTATGCTTGATGGGACATCTACCACTGAGTTGATTGAATCTTCTAGGTTTGCAAAAAAATTGTCTTTGTGCTTCGAATTTGCCACTCCCGTTTAAAATGTTTGATTTTGTTAGTGATTGTGCCCCTAGTAAACACCACACATACGCTCGACTCCCGCTTGAGTAAACCCGTCACTCCTGTTTAAGACAAATGTGGTCAAGGCATTAGACTGTTTCTGTTCTATTGAGCCTAACCAGATGTGATTTTTGTGAAAATGAAATGTAACCAGTGTGGTAATCTTGAGGGTATTGTCTGTGACTCATAGCGTAATACAATGTACCCATGCCGTTGTGATCATCAGTTTTTGTGTGGAGTCATACCCGGGGCTGATGTTAAATTCATTACAAATCCGTTCAAACGTTTTCATATCCATGGGGTTGTTATACCTGTTGAAACTAGATTCAGTGGGTAGTGGGGTATGCAGTTCTGACAGTATTCTTCTAAGCTGGTAATACGTGTGGAAACGATACACAGACCAAATCAGTTTGTTTGAGTGATTCAAATGGTCTGTGAAAGAAACACCGCAGCCTGTAGTTGAACACACTATAGCAAAGTTAAGCTGGTTTTGAAACATCTGTAATGGACTTGAAAACCATCTTCTTGCAGTAGAATCGTCTGTTATTGGAGGGTTTAGGTAATGATCAAAGGGGTTGGGTATTTTGACTTGAAATAAATCTTGTTCCGACACAGCTATGTCGAGCTGATTTAGTTGAATTATTTTCTGTTCATAAGTTGGTGCAACATTGTACTTGGTGTCCACGTTAAATTGAAATGCGTTTGTAGTGATGCTTGTTGGTGATTTAAATTCCATCATGTTCTTTTTTATGAGATAATAAAAATGTTTATTACCTTAAAAAATCTTGACACAAGTAAACCAGTGTGGTTAACTAATGGGATTGATAATCATGATGGTAGCAAGGCTGTAGCTATCCATGAAATGTTTTACACTGTAAAGTGGTTTAATGTAACAGATGATACAAATTATAAAGTAATTTTTGGTGGTAAAGCTTTAGTCTTACCACCTGGGTATTATGACTTTTGTACTATAGCTGAATGGTTTCAAAGTGAATTTAATATTAAGGCAACTTTAAATCCAGCTAACCTACTTGTTACATTAGAATCTTCGAAACAAGATTGATTAAAAATTTCAGGCAGATTTGCATAATTATTTACTTGATTATTATTTTGATGAAGATTGGTTTAGAACAGATGATGATGATGAAGCTATTTTTAGTATTATAACATTGAAGACAAAAATACTTAAAGTAACTGGAAAACGACCAGTTTTTTTGTCAGTACACACAGTATTTAATGTTTATTCAAAAGAACTAAACACGACTGAAAATGTACACAATGGAAAGCCTTCAACTTTGTTAAGATGTTTGCCAGCTGGAACTGCTCCGTATTGTGAAAGTGTAGTTGTTAGATTTCCTAATTTACAGTTTAAGAAATTGGGTTCCAGTTTCTTTGAATCACTTTGTATATCTGTAACTAATCAAGATGACAAACCAGTTCTGATGCATGATTTTAGTGTTGTGTTGGAAGTTAAATAATTTTATTTTTGTTTATAAAAATGAGTGCTGGTCCAAAGTCAAGAATCATACCAGTGTCCAGTGACAGAGTTTAAAGATTTGGCAGGATTTTGAAAAGGAGGGGGAGGTCGGAGAGGTGTATGGTTTTGAACTTGATTCTTTTGGCATGTACAAGCGGAAAGTAATTGATGACATGAAGGACAGCACAGACAGACCGATACCTAAACTTGGTCAGCTGCGTGATGTTACTGTACCTGTTCCAGTAAATAACGTGCCGTACAACTTAATACATGTGGGTAATAAGTGGGTAGTTTCGCTTGTACCTGCACCGCCACCCACAATTGACTGGGACATAAAGTTTGAATTTATTAGTCCTTATGTAAACACTGATGATGAAGGAGCCTTAGTATTCAGAAAAGTTGTTAACTCTGGGCCAATGATTGTGAGTCTTGTTTCAAGTTTTACTTCAGAAAACAATAGCAGAGATAAACTGAAGGTGCAAGATTATGAGAGACGATGGTATCTTCTTACAAATAGGAAAGGCAGAGCAGATACGAAAGTTGTGTTTGTACCAGCAAACTTTAAGAGAAGCGACAATAGTATTTGAATCTATCATGAGATCTGTAGCTTCTGCCAAAGAAACAGATATCGCACAAGGAATCACTTACGTGGGATGACACATTGACAGAGGCAACAAAGGTTTTTATTGCTATTAGAAAAAATGTTGATAATATAGAGGTTTCGAGCAGTATACCAGCTGTCAAGATAGTGGTCGACAAAACAACTTTTGTTTTTCTAAGTTTCATAAAACTAGAACACATTGATCTTGTTTCGTTTTATTATGCCAGCAAATTGTATACTTTTGAAGAGTTGCAAAATGTAAACGCTGATTAGATAATAAAAAATATTTGTCAATAACAAAATGGTGAACTTGTATCCGCAACTACCGACGACTGAGACTGTGTCGTCGCTTGCGCCTGATCCACATGTGCCAATTGCATCAGATAAAACATTACAGGCAGACGCATTCCGATTAATAAATATTACAGAAGCAATTAAATTTTTGGAGGGAGAAGAGGCGAGATACTCTAGATTAAAAGATGGTATATGACAGTTTTCAATTCTGTTCAAAACACATCTATGGCTGTTGGTGCAGTTTCAGCTGGATGTTTTGTAGGGGGTATTGTTCTGTTTGCCATGGGAATTGGAAGTTTAATTGGAGTTGCATTTGAGGGTGTTAGCGTTGCTACATGCCTGGCATGCTTTGGTTTGGAAGCCCTTAACAAAAGATTTCATACAAAATTGCAGAAACATGAAGCATTGAGTACGCTTGCTGGTGCAAAGCTGAGTAGTATGAAACTTATTATCAGTAAAGCGTTGCAGGACAATTTTATTGACGAAGAATTTAAGAGAGTGCAGGATGATTTGAACAATTACAAAAAACAAAAATCTGAAATACAGAATAAGATGTGTAGTCAATCTCCTGTGAATGTTGAAGAACTAAAGGCCAGTTTTTTAGAGAGGGGAAAACAGAAGATCGAGGTTCAGGAAACCACGGAAAAATTACACAATCTACTTTCAAGCAAATAAATATCAGATTTGGTAATCATTTAATAATGTCATACACTTCACAGAAAGATGACACACCTCTCACACTGCTTACGCCTGTTTATTCTTTTCCAACAGCTCCGCCACCAGAGTACTATTGAGAAAAAAGTTTTTTTGTTGCCCTTGTATCTTGACAAATCTGTCTCAGTATCTTGGGACTGGAGTCAAGTCGTTATAAGAACTTATAAGAACTTAGAGTAAGTAATTAATAAGTTCTTATGGTAAGTAATTATTAAGTTCTTATGACAACTTAAAGGTAACATTTAAGTCAGTTGCAACTTGTCAATAATTATAAAGTTTCACTTGGCATCACTTGGTCAGGTGCATGTTTAGGTGTTGACAGAGACAATGGCTATAGATATAGATAATAAGAGATTCCCAAAGTATCAAAATCAATAATGCCGCATCGATCATGATCGCCATTTTTTAAAAATCAACAGGGTGATTCGGTGATGGTGGGGAGTTGATGGGGGGGGGGGGGGGGTCAAACAGTTTATTATCAATAATGGCGAGATTTATAGATCAATGCGGCATTATTGATTTTGAAGCTTTGGGAATCTCTTATTATCTATCTCTCCTCCACGCCTCCACCTCACCTCCATAACAAAACAAGATTAATTGGGCACTTTTGATTCTTATGTGGTGTTAATTTTCTTATTGACAAGAATGTTCTACTTGGAGTTCCTGCAGGAGCAATCATCTTGTGTTTGACAACAACACTACACTATCAATTACTCCTCCGTCTGAGGAACAACACAGCCATTTGTGAAGATTGTGATACTGCTCTATATACCCACAAACCTGCTTCGTATGAGGAACACAGGATCAGATCACAGAAATAGTCATGATCACCTATGGTGTATATCTCTTACACTGGCTGACGATTACTTAAAGGGTTAGATAGTGATCAAAATCAAGACATTTCACACCTCCCCTCTGGCGACACGCATCAATGACTACATTGCTACTCTGATGGGCAGTGGTGCATGTCCACGGACACTACCTCAAAAAACAAAGCTACGTAATCTGATTGAGACTGGAGACCCACTGTGCTCAGAGAGTGATGATTGACGGGATTAGGGGATTAGCAATCCGGGCCAGTCGGCTGCTCACGCCGGGGGGGGGGGGGGGGGGGACACTCACAGCGCAGTTGATTTCTCGCTTTCTGGTCATAGTTGGCGTGTCCACAGTCGTAGGCTTAAACCTAGATGACTGCCACGTTTGAGAATGCAATATGAATGGTATCGCACAGACAGAGGTAATTCTTTTTTATGAGCCCCTGTGCCCTGAAGGGGCACATGAAACTCTATGGCTGGCTGAGGGACTGAGTTGTGCCCCAGTTCAGCAATGACTGGACACTTTCCGACCGCTGGGTCTGACCAGCAGTCAGCGGCTGATTGCCAGATGGCTGCCTCAGTCTGAGGATGCAATGATGATTGTATCGCACAGCAAGAGGCACTGATTTACATGAGCCCCTGTGAGTGCAGGAGAACATGGCACTCTATGTCTGGGTGAAGTACTGTGACAGGTGCAGGTCAACAGTGACAAGTGAGGATATTTAACTATAGGCCCATGAACACACTAGACTCAACTTCCACAAATAACCATTTATTAAAAAAATTGTCATGGTCAGGGCTGACGGGGGACCCGGGCTGCCTAGTCCCCCCCCCCCCTCCCCCCGATGCGCCACTGAGCAATACTGGCCAAACATTATTTCTGAAAGCTTTCATTCTTGGCCATGTCTGCAAGCAGACGAACCTGGGGCCGGTTGCATAACATGCTGTTACCCCTATAGCCGTCGTTTAAACTCTGTCGGCTAAAATCTGCAACAAGAAGCAAAGTCTTACCGCGCGTTGCTGTCTGTGATCGTCTAGTATACTGCTCCAATTTGAAAATTTGGTCTTTGTCCAAGTTACGAAAACGGCATACAAACCAACTGCTCTGCTTTTCGCTCACTAAACAAACATTTTTGGATTTCAAACATGCTGAGAAAAGACCATTACAACACAATCATTGTCTCCATAATTAAGAAAAAAATTACCGTTATAAATAAACTATATGGTTTGGTACATTTGTTTTTGTACCTACAACCATTGTTTCTTGTTGTCGGACTACTTAGCGCTTAAAAATTGGGTAATCTGTTAGATTACGACGCTGGACACAGGTTCGCGCCGGAAATAAAGGTTGTGACGCGTCGGTGCATAGTGTCCGAGAAAATTATGGTCGGTTTTGTTAGTCCTTTTAAACCAGGTCAGCTGTATTTTTACTTCACTTGTGTGTGCAGACACGATGGACCTGAGACCAGAAAGTAAGGACCGCCAAAAATGTACGGACAACCGTAAAGCCTGGGACGCACCGCCGGCATGCCTATCTGCTGAATTTCTGTACATCGCCGACGCCCTTCACTGGGCCACGAAGCACAAGGACACGTCCTTCCTGTCGGCCGTCTCCCTCAGTGGTGAGGAACTGAACGCGACCTCCTCTGGAGAAAGTGCTGACGGTACCCACATTCAGGTCTTGGTGACGGGGAGTCTTTACCTGGTGGGAGGCGTGCTGCAGCTTCTGACGCCAAAATTGAACGAGTGAGACAGCAGACGTGATAGAGTTAAAGCTAAATTAAAAATTAACTTTCGAATTAAGTTTTCTTATATACCTAGGTAATAATTTTTTTTTGTATTTTAACATGACTGCGTTTTTGTACACAGAGCAGACGATTGGTGCATATTGACGAGCAAATGAAATGCGACATTTTTGGAATCATCGGAAACACTAAAGTGTTTTCGGTGATTCCAAAAATGTCGCATTTCTTTTGCTCGTCAGTATATTTATATTAAATGCATGGATTGCATTTAAGTTATAATAACGAATAAGAAGCCCGTGTATGGTCATGCTTCTAGAGCTATGTATTTACGTGTACAGTCTGATCAGGAAATGTAACAGGCTGTTTTTGCCACTGGATATCCAGACCGACTTGTTTGACAGGATGGTTCTTCCTGTATTGTTTGGCAGGATGGTTGTTCCTGTATTGTTGCACGGAAGTGAATTGTGGTGCCACCTAATGTCTGACTCCAGCTGCCAAACTGCAGTTATGTTTTACCAACTGATACTGTCATTACACAGCTATGGTGAGCTGGGTCAATGTCCAATAGAAATACAAGCCAAATGTACTCTGTTCAATGACTGGTTTTCGTTAACCCCTTCACTACCGAGAAAACATGATCCGATGCAAATGCAAGAGACAGAGAACCTCACGAGCCACTACAATTGCGGGGGCTCATGAGGATCTATGCCTGTCTCTCACATTACTTTGTGTCTATGTTCTTTGGGGTTCTATGGCGTTGAATTAATAACGATTTCCGCATTGCAAGCTGCGTTCACTGACAGTAAAGAACCCAACCAGTGCAAATCTGAAATGTGTTGTCCGGATTCTTTTTGCAGTTGTACAAACAAAAATGTTGTGAACTACATTTTTTTTTTTTTTTTTTTTTTTTGGGGGGGGGGGGGGGGGTAAATTAGAGAAAATATACACGATTGGGACAGAGTGGTATGTAGATATGTCTCAGCAGTCTGAGTTTTTCTAATACTGCTTTGACAATGAACATTCGACAGCGTCACAGAGACCAGCTCAATCACGGGATAGTGATACATATATTGACAGTAACGATTTATTTTACAATGAGAGCCTGTACGAAAACGTATTTTCCTTAATATTAGTTGTGTGTATTCTGTTATTCGACTTAGAACGTAGAATAATAATGACATATTCAGGGAGGCAGACATAACACTCCTCCGTCCAAATGAAATGAACGTTTGTGTGTGCACTGTAACTCTGCTGATGTTGATGATGAATTTCATTGTATATTTGTGTGTAACTATTTTGATAATGACCGTAAGGCGCTTCTTCCGTGATATTATCAAACGCGCTTAACCCCTTCACTACCGAGAAAGAATGAACGCCAAGCAACTTCAAGAGGTATAAATACTCATGCGGATCTATGCCTCTCCCGGAAACCACTTTGCATCCACATTCCTGTGTCGGTGCGGAACTTTGACGTTGAAGTTGTCTGGATTCCAAAACACTGGCATTGAAGGGATTAAAATAGAAAGTTGTTAGTCCACCTACCAGGGCCGGGACGGGACTTGAACTCACGACCTTTCTGGCAATTCCTTTCGCTCTCTTGCTCCGACGCTTAAACGCCTGAGCTATTTCGGACTCCATACGACACGACTGGATACAGCAGGCCTGACTTTGTAGATCAAGCCTTTATATTGTGACCTATTTCGCCAGCCACTACTGAGCTTACACGTGCATTCAACGGTAAATCGATCTTTTCAAACAAACCACAGTGTCACAGCACTGTCACATTTTCTTTCTTTATTTATCTTTCTGTCTCGCAGCACGCGTGTGGCTTTATGAACACGCACTCCTTTGTGCGTGCCAACACGTCTGTTGAGTTTCCCAGTAAGCAAAGCTCCTCAGGCCCACGACGGCCGCATGTGGGCCCGCGCACGGCTGTGCGCAGGCCCACTGCGGCTGTCGTGGGCCCGAAGACGTTTTGCTAGTGGGGTTAGAGGTTAGAGCTGTCTCTGGTCAGAGTTTGAACTGAGATTTATTTGTGTAGCACTTGTGTTGAGTGCTTCCCGCGCAAGTCGTGTCGAAATTAGGAACATATATTTTTTTTAATTTCCGCGTCTTGTACCACCGTTAAATCTATGCGTTTTCCATTTATTTGCGAAGTAAGGTGCCTGGTAGCCCTGATCTATGTATTCAGATCAAAGACCTAGGTAGATTCGTGTGCGATAAGAGAATAGCTGATTCGCCAAATGATTAAAAATGACAGGTACGGTAATGATTTTAGGAGGCAGGCAATGGGGCATTGAACCCCGTGCAATTATATGATGACCAATCACAGTGTCGTAAATGGACTGACTGCACGAAAATCAACAACTTATTTTGTCTTGATTTGACCGTTACGATTATCACTGCTGTGTGTGTGTGCATGCACAACAATTTATTATAGTTGCATTGTAACTTTTTTGTAAACGCTAACAGGTTGGTTGCCGGTAACGTTTGTACGTCGTGATGATTCCTGCAGGCATCATCGCGAGAAAAAGCGCTACCGACAGCCACAGGGTTAATACAGCATCTGTTGTGCTTCATGATTTATGTATCTCCGAGGGCGGTTTTAAATAAACTAGAACTTCAGAAAACGTGTTCATGCTTATTACTGCACAATAAAGACCATGTTCGGTAATCAGAAGTAGGTCAAAACTGCACGAGTGTCGACATCATTGCCAGGACAAACATGCGATACTGCATGTTTGTCCTCGCTTTTAAGCCCCCGTTTTCATCGAAACACATGCAATTTTGACCTACTTTTGATTTCCGGAAAACGTCTATAATCCTTTCTTACACACCTTCAAGCGGCGTTTAGGTGATACTGAGAATCTCACTCTCGTGGTTTTAAAACCTTATCTTTCGCTCGTAGGATAAGGATTTAAAACCACCCGAATGAGCTTCTCCCTTGATGTTTGGAAATTTAGGTTTAGGTGGGGTATCCAGATTACTAGCCGGTGTGGACAGCTGTTTCGGTTTTTTTCCATTGTTTTATTCAGAAGTAAACAAATCATAACAACAAAAGTTAAAAAATAATAATAGTAATACAAATTTAATAAGTATCAGTATACAGTGTCTCCGTCGTTAAACATTTTGCTCCATGTGCTCAACAGAAGTTGCCAATTTCGTTGTCGGAAAATGATCCTGTAGATCATAACAGAATATGTACACATACACAAAAAAATTACAAAAGCTAAATTATCAAGATAATGCCGTCCCGCAAATAAAATCATGTACATGTATGACTGAATAAAGAGAAAGATTAACACTCAGACACACATTGTAACACATCACGCACGCGCGCACCCACACCGCAACCATACACACACTCCTTGTAGGAGCTCATGGTCCCCTTAAATGGTCGTTCACATTCCTGAGATTTAGAAATAGGTGGTGAGCATATCGCCCTGAGTGACAGGACAAATATGTTGGTGGCACCATGTCGCAATTTATTTTAATCATTATTCATTATTTTCTTTTGCATAGAAGTTCCGTTCTACATGTGTTGAGATGATGTTATGTTCTTTTTTGATGACGTCAAGAACATGTGACGTAGGATGTTTGTTTGAAGGGACCGTATGCGTCATTGTGGATTTGGAGACACATCAAGTCATAAGAGATTTTGCTTTTAGCCACAATTTAGTTTTGTGAGAATTGGAGGTGGCGGAGAGATGCCGCGTAGTAATCTATGGTAGAATAGATGGTAGAAGAGCAGAATGCTCAATATAGGAGTGTATGATAAGGTATGTAGTTGAAGAACTACGGTGTAACGGGATTGACTAACCAGTGACCTTGTCAACGGCCATGGTGGGCGCCAGACAGGCACAAAATAAGTCGACGGAGTAACCTTTCACGCATCTTTGGGTGGGTATTTGTTTGTTAAATAGTAGATTCGGGAAGTGTGTTAGTTGATTGGCTCTGGCTCGGAAACTGTATGACATTCGGGCGCGCATCGGCGAGTTTGAGGTGTCGTCTGGCGATCGAGCGCGGGGATGAAGTCGGTTGATCGGGAAGCGTTTCGTTGAGCCTGTTTGATGTTCAAATGATTCGAGCCAAGTTTGAGGAGTTATGTGTTGTGCGGAAATATGTCGTATTCGTGTGTGTGCATGGCATTTCGAATTGATTGTTATTATGATATTTTATTCGATGTCGGAAACGATCGGGAATCGTCGACAACGTCCGGAAGCCGTTGGCGGTCGTCATCGCTACAAAGTGTCGTCATTCGGGCGGAAGTAACGATCAAAGCAATGGCGGATTTCTAATGGGGAGATACAATTTTATATATTGAATAGATGCTCTCCAGCTGGGACGTTGGATATATGTACTCCAGGTGGGATTATTCGACCAGTTGCGAGGTTCAACGAGCAGCGGCGATGTATTCATCTTCAATTCACGGTCGGAGTAATTAGACTGTTTAATACATTCGAGGATTCTAAACATCAACTTAAATAGTGTACAGTTGTCAGCAGACAATGAGAAGAAACATCGCAGTGGAACAATGAGTGGACGAGATGTGATTAGTGCTCTGGACATTGTGCGAATGTTTAAGTGTGTGCGTGTATTATAGTTGCATGTATGAATTGACCGAGTAGTGCGTAGGTTTGTGTACGTCTGTGTCTATTGTTTGTCGTGCGAATGGGAAAATCAAATCATTAAAATCGAACAAAAATATCCAACAATTCTGTGTGATATTTAACCTTCCTCCCTGGTGTGACACACCAGCTGGCTCGAAAGCCAGTGTGCGCCAATCGCCTTTTGTCAACCCAGAGTCTGATGCGCAGTCTGGCTATGAGGACAGCTGTTTCGGTCTAGGTGACCTCTTCAGCACTTCATCAACGTAACTGGAAGAAGAGAAGGAACGTCTGCCTACCTGAAAACAAAACCGCATATTACTGTGGTTTCTGCAGGGGAATACATTCCATGCCTCCACCTAGAGCTAACTAGCTTTTGTTTTATCTGATGGACGCCTGGATCATTTTGTATACTGTATAACCTTTGGATTTGCAAAACGAAACAGCCGGCTGGGGACACAAGACAATAATAAGATAAGAAAACCATTGACAACGTAAAGATTTATTACAAGAGTGTTATTATGGGGGGGGGGGGGGGGTTGGTTGTTTGGTCTGCCCTGCCTGGATCATTTTGTATACTGCATACCATTTAAAAATCTGCAAACGGAAAAATGGTTGGTTGGGGACGAAAGACAATAATAAAGGCTGAAGTTTCAAGTGATTCCTTATGTTGTCAGTTAATTAATTAATGTCAGTGTTCTGTTCTGTCATTTTAACTCATTCTACCCCAAGACCGGAATCCCCAAATGTTGAAGTCGTCTTCAGAAGGCTGCGTTGCAGTGCAGGACACAGATCCACCATGATAGTTCAAGGGTGATGCCAGAATAGCTTGGCGCCCATAGGCGCCAAGCTATTCTGGCGTCACCCTTGAACTATCATGGTGGATCTTTATTTTGCTGTGGTGTGTCTGGGGTAGAATAAGTTAAGTGTTAGTTTCTTCATCTGGGTCTTTTTTTATCTTTCACTCCTATTAAACTTGCCTCTGATTTCCACTTGCTGAAAATGATTCATCATTTTCTTCTCAACCTCTGTGAGACCTTTCAATATATCTTGATTGGTGATCGATCCAATCTTAGCATTATGGAAGTCTGATGCCTTCATTCTCTAAAGTTCTCCCCCTCGTTTTCATTGAAAAAAGATATAGTGCAAAGTGTCGGATAATCTTCTGAAACCATCCTTGTTTCAAGAAGCTCTTGGACATTCCTCACATCTTCGCATGATGGGATCAGCTTGGGTTTGTTTATGGTCATTTTCCCGACCGATTGGGCTGCTGTAGCTAACACACAATCATACCAGTCCCCGGTAAAGACAGAGTCAAACCACTGTGCCTCAGAGAGCTCCTGTCGCCACCTGTCATCTGAACCATGCCCAAGCTGTTTGGATGCCTGCACCTGTTTGATCTGTGAACATTTTTTCAAGACAAAGCCTATGCGCATTGCAAGATTGCCTTTTTTGAACTGATGTGTGTCCTCATCAAATTCTGCTAGCTCCTTTACAGCCAGTACAACATGATCAAAGCTAGTTGAATTGATCACAACATTTAAACTTGCGATTTTCATTTCTGACCTCACTCTGAGAATCTTTAATAGTCTCCCTAACTCCCACATCCTGGAGCTGATTTGTCCAGCTGTGTGTTCTTTAATGTCCCTGTGGTCAAATAATCTCTTTCCATACTCAAGAAGCACGGGGTCAATTGTGATGAGATGGCTTATCTCATCATCTCTCTGTCTGACTAATACCTTATGATAGAAGGAAGAGTCAACGTCTAAAGGTATTGAAAGCATTAGCCTCCCACGTCGTGCTGCGTCACCTCTTTTAGCAAACTGAAACTCTCCTGTTTTCTGACAGCAATGTTTTGAGTGTACAGAGATCAGCTTTCTTTGATAGAGCCCTGTGCAATGGCTACAGGCGAGAATGTCTTCAACGTTACAACTGTTGGTGCGATACTTAGGAATCAAACATCCTGATTTCTTTTCAAGAATGGCAACGCTATGCATGTAATCACCCTCATCTTGTAGTCTGATCTATGCTTGATGTCTTTGCTTTGTCCCTTTTTTCATCGACAAAATTTTAGCAACTTCTGCCTCATCTGTATGGACATCTTGTAAGACAGTCTGAATCCTGTGACTTCCAGCCAGAAACAAACTCCTCGTCATCACTGTCCTTGTTTTGCGATGAGCTTGCACTCTCAGGTCCATCCCAGGCTCCATTTGCCAACTGGACAAAGAAAAGAAAAGAAAAAGCTGCATTAGGACAGAAATAGCCCTATTTTGGTTTAAGGGCCTTGCAGAAGAATAAAAAGAGTAATCCCGTTTATGACCGATTTATATATATGTGTGACCTCGGTGACACGGGCTGGCTTCTGCAGCAGCAAAATCCATGTTTTCTAAAAATGTAAGCATTTTTCACACATCTGTCAACCCCACTTGACCCTTTGTGAGAGGTCACTCAAATTGGTATGATTACAAAGTTCTTGCCACAAAGTATCCTTGGGCCAAGCTTGAAGAATGTGGCTTGAATAGTCTCCGAGAAAATGCCACCGTTAAAGTTTACCTCGGAAGATGGACGGACAGACGACGAGTGGCCCAGAACATAAACTCACTTTTGCTTCGCACGCGAGCCAATAAAATGAGGATGATTATAGAATCACTTACCAGTTTGTAACTGGGGGCATTCCCGTGCTGTGTATGCACCCTCCTACCAGACGCACCTTCTCCGGCAGAGATACTGCATGGGCTATCCTTCTGCTACACAGGCAGCTGACTAATTTTGCCATAGGCCTTGGTCATGTGCCAGGAAGGGGCGTGCTTGTTCACTTCCATAGATCCCAATGGTTCTGGACATCCTGCTGCCATCTGGCGCTGGGTGTGTGCAGAAAGTCCTGAGTGTTGCCAAAACAGTGCTGCAAACATGTCAATTGCAACCATGTGAACTTGACATTTTGGATCAGATATACATAATTACTGCAGTACCCCCAGCCCCCTACGAACAATAACTGGTAATACAGTAAAAAGCGACAACTTTGCACAATCCGAAAAAGCTGTTCATGGAAGTCTATTCCTGGAATCGCGAGGCAGTTTTGCGTATGAGGATTGAATTGAAATACACACTGAAATCTGCGGCATCATCGTTTTGTTATGCATGTATGTGTGAAGTTACTTTTCGATCACAATCACACATGTCAGAAAAAGCAACAAAATCGCGTGACAGATTGACCTTGTAATTGTGTTATTGGACGAATTCCTTTTTATTGAAGAAGAAAGCTCTTGTTAAAATCGTGAGGTTCCATTATCTTTAGGAATCATGAATGAGAAGCAGACGACCGGCCGCATAGCAGACGTCTTTTCTTGAAGCGGGTCAGTATCGGCTGACTGTGCAATTGTAATGGATTGGGAGCATCTCAGTCAAATAACTGTGCTGATAAGTACACTTGGGCGTGCTCTTAAAAAAAAAAAATATTGCATAACATTTACCTTTGCAAACGAAACAGCGGTGCGGAACGAAAGACAATGGTGTTTTGCTAAGTCAGCAAAGCGATAAGGGGAAACAACTCAGTTCATGTCACTGCGCAGTCGACCAATCAGTATCAAGCTAATCTATAACTAAGGAAGTTGACGTCACACAGACCCTCGCTTCCGTGGCAACACACATGACGAGTGCGTCGCAAACACAAAACATCATGTAAACAACTCAAAATGGGAAAAACTGATTTCTGTCACTTTTTATAACTTTTTAACGCAAGACAATGCAAAAACAACCTCAGAAAAAATGGTTGTCTGATTTGGGCACCCAGAATTTTACACACACCCATTTTACATAAGGATGGTAAAGAAAGTCACCAATTTTAGGGGTTTTGTGCACACAAACACACACACACACACACACACACACACACACACACACATACACACACACATACACACACACACACACACACACACACACACACACACACACACACACACACACACACACACACACACACACACACACACGGATTTGGCGCCCAAAAGATGTTCTCTAGCAAGGTGTGCGTAGTTAGACGTGACGTCATTTTTATCGTGTTCTTTGCCAGAATTTCTGACCCGCACGCCAAAAGCGTCATGTGCATGCTCCGGAATGCGCTCCGATCCAGTCCCATTTCATAGTCTACCGTATTTTTTTTAATACGGCAGACAACAAAAGCACTTACCCTGCTCTGCAGGCACAGCTAGCTGCTGTGACGCTGTGCTTGCTGATGCTTATTTCCACGTACAATTTGTGTTGATCGGTGCGTTCTTGTAGATCTGCAACCGGTGATACACGGATGCAACTTGAACGGCATCACTGACAGTTGTGTGACAAATACAAACAGCATCAATGAAACTTTAGCAAACTAGCTTTTTCTGGAGGTACGGCCGTTTTTGACAAAGCTTTGTATCCTAGCAGAAAATGTAAACTTGTAGAATTTGCAAGCATTCAGTCAAATCACGCGCGCTACCGTGCGCCATATTGTCCATGCGACAGGAAATCTTGTGGGACCCAGCAACAATTACTAGGGGGCGTGAGGTCTATGGCGCCTGAAAGCAGACTGAGTTTTACAGGTCATATGAGTAGTAACACTGAGAGAAAAGACGTTTCTTAGTCCACAGGAAAGCAATCCAATGTTAATTGATTGCTTTGTTGTTGTTGTTGTTGTTGTTGTTGTTGTTTTGTTTTGTGTGTGTGTGTGTGTGTGTGTGTATGTGTGTGTGTACACAAAACCCCTGAAATGGGTGACTTTCTTTACCATCCTTATGGAAAATGGGTGTGTGTAAAATTCTGGGTGACCAAGTCAGGCATCCATTTTTTCTGAGGGTTGTTTCTGCATTATCTTTCATTCAAAAGTCAGAAAAAAATATCAAAATAGGATGTCCCCATTTTTCGAGATTTACTTTATGTTGTGTTTCTGCGACGCACTGGGCCTGTGTGTTCACACGGAAGTGAGTGTCTTGAGATCAACTTGATGATCGCTGATTGGTCAGCTGCGCAGTGACACTGATGAACTGAGTTGTTTCCCTTTCCCTTTCTAGCGTCTTTCGTCCCCGCCGGCTTTTTTTCCCGTTTGCAGAGGTACAGTTTTATGCAATATTTCTTAGTTAAGAGCACGCCCAAATGTACTTGTTCAGTGCAGTTATTTAACTGAGAGATGCTCCCAATCCGATACAATTGCACAGTCAGCCAATACTGACCCGTTTGGCCCAGAAAACTGAGGCGGGACGGTCGGCGCCTTCTGCTCAGTCTTGTAGTAAAGGATAATAGAACCCCACGATTTTAACAAAAGCTTTCTTCTTCAATGAAAGGAATTAGTTCAATAACACCATTACAAGGTCAATCTGTCACGCGATTTTTTTTCTTCTGACATGTGTGATTGCGATCGAAAAGTAACTTGACACATGCATGCACTATGACTTTTTTAAAAAAAAGGGCGCCAGATTTCAATCCTCGTACGCAAAACTGCCTCGCGATTCAAAGAACAGACTTCCACGAACAGGTTTTTCGGATTGTGAAACTGAAGTGTCGCTTTTTATTGTATTACCAGTTATTGTTCGTAGTACTGCAGTAATTATGTATATATCTGATTCAAAATGTCAATGGTTTACATGGTTGTATTTGACATGTTTGCAGCAACACCGTTTTGGTCACACTCAGCACTTTCTGCACACACCCAGCGCCGGATGACAGCAGGATGTCCAAACCCATCGGGATCTATGGAAGTGGACAAGCACGCCCCTTCCTGGCACATGACCAAGGCCCATGGCAAAATTAGTCAGCTGCAGCATCTTAGCCCCCCAGCCTCTGCCACAGAGGGTGCGTCTGGTAGGAGGGTTCATAGACGGCAGCGGAATGCCCCCAATTACAAACTGCTAAGTGATTCTATGATCATCTTCATTTTATTGGCTGGCGTACGAAGCAAAAGTGAGTTTATGTTCTGGGCCACTGGTCGTCCGTCCGTCGTCCATGGTAAACTTTAACTCATTCTACCCCAACACCAAAATCCTTAACTTTTGCCCCTGTCCCCTCAAGACTGCATTGCAGTGCAGGACACAGATCGACCATGATAGTTCAAGGGTGATGCCAGAATAGCTTGGCGCCCGTAGGCGTCAAGCTATTTTGGCATCACCCTTGAACTATCATGGTCGATCCTTATCCTGCTGTGGTGTGTCTAGGGTAGAATCAGTTAACGGTGGCATTTTCTCGGAGACTATTCAAGCCACATTCTTCAAGCTTGGCCCAAGGATACTTTGTGGCAAGACCTTTTAAACATACCAATTTGAGTGACCTCTCTCAAAGGGTCACGCGGGGTTGACAGATGTGTGAAAACTGCTTACATTTTCAGAAAACGTGGATTCTGGTGCTGCAGAAGCCAGCCCTCGTCACCGAGGTCACACATATGTAAATCGGTCATACACGGGATTACTCTTTTTATTCTTGTGCAAGGCACCTTAAACCAAAATTGGGCTGTTTCTGTCCTAATGAAGCTTTTCTTTCTTTCTTTCTTTCTTTCTTTCTTTCTTTCTTTCTTTCTTTCTTTCTTTCTTTCTTTCTTTCTTTCTTTCTTTCTTTCTTTCTTTCTTTCTTTCTTTCTTTCTTTCTCCAGTTGGCAAATGGAGCCTGGGATGGACCTGAGACTGAGAGTGCAAGCGCATCGCAATACAAGGACAGTGATGACGAGAAGTTTGTTCCTGGCTCGAGCTCACCGAATTCAGACGATGTGTCGGCATCAATCGCTGGGATCTCTGACACAGACAGTATTGTATTGACTATGTTAGATTTCATCAAAGTGGCAGGTTCAGGGTGGGCAGGTGTCAGTGAAGCTAGTACCAGCAAGGTGCAGTGTGCGTTAGGGTGTGAATTAGGGGGTGGCAATGAGAATGTGGATAGGCAGAAGGAACATGATGTTGAACATGAGTAAACTTCCTGAACTAGAATGCTACATTAAGAAAACCATGTCTGACATTGGAAAACTCAAGTTCAATTCCATTCCTCACTCCAATCTCACAAAAGCTGAACTCGACGCTCTCACAAATCTTCGTAACAGAAGCGACATCGTCATCAAACCAGCCGATAAAGGTGGCGCCGTCGTTGTATGGGACAGAGATCTGTACATCAAAGAGGCCTACAGACAGTTAGAGAACCCAGAACACTACCAACACCTTGACGAAAGCTCCCTCCAAGCTGATCAAAAGCGCATCTCCAAGACAGTCAAAGAGATGATTCTTCAAGGAGAGCTTCCTTCAACAGCTAATATCCTCATAAAAAAGCGGCCTAAGCAACCTAACTTTTACCTTCTCCCCAAAAGTCACAAACTCAACAATCCCGGCCGCCCCATAGTGTCAGCTTGCAAAACACATCTCCGAATACCTGGACATCATCTTCCAACCCTTTGTCCAGTCTCTACCTACCTACATTAAAGACACCAACCATGCTCTAGAGATCATAGACCAAGTCAACCAGAAACAACTTTTCAAACCTGAACTGTTGTTTACACTTGATGTCACTTCACTATATACTGTCATACCGCACAATGACGGCCTCAATGCACTTTCGTACTTCCTCAACCAAAGAAGTCATAAACAACCTCCTACTCATACTCTTATACGTCTGGCTGAATTGGTTCTCTCTCTCAACAGTTTCACCTTTGATGGCGTCACCTTCGCTCAGTGCAGTGGCGTAGCGATGGGCACTAAAATGGGACCAAGCTATGCCTGCCTCTTCATGGGTTTCCTTGAGAACCAAATTCTTCAGAAATACACCGGGCCTGTCCCTGAGATGTATAAACGCTACATCGATGATGGTATCGGAGCTACACACATGACCCACGCTGCACTTTTAGAATTCATTCACTTCGTGCAGGACTTCCACCCATCCATCAAGTTCACATACAATATATCAGCTACTTCAGTCGACTTTCTGGACATGAGCATCAGTATTGACTGCGGAATGTTGAAAACTTCAATACATTACAAGCCTACCGATTCACATTCATACCTCGACTACCGCTCTTCGCACAGCCCCAAATGTAAGAACAGCATCCCATATTCTCAGTTTCTTCGGCTTAAAAGAATCTGTTCCGAAAAATCAGATTTTGATGTTCAATCCAAAGAAATGGCTGGATTTTTCATCGACAGACATTACCCACATACTGTTGTTCAAGGTTCTCTCCAAACAGTACAAAAACGTAGTCGCGCGAGTATACTGCAGACTAAACCTACCGCTGAGAGTGACAGGCCCATCGTAACCATGATTTACCATCCGCACACCAATCCGGTTCGTAAAATACTTCTTTCTAACTGGGGTCTTTTGTCATCCAGTAAAGAGTCCGCTGCTATCTTTTCTGAACCTCCGTTGGTGGCTTTCAAGAGGGATATTAATTTACGAGACATGCTTGTTCGCTTTACTCTTAAGCCTCGTTCTACCACCAGACCCTCCGGCTCCACACCGTGCAATGTTCCAAATTGCAAGACATGTCCTTTTGTTTGCCCTTCTACAGTGGTGCATGGTCCTCGTTACAAATTCAACATAGACAGATACTTCACATGTCAAACCACCAACGTGATTTATGTCATCTCCTGTGTGCAATGCGGCCAACTCTATGTTGGAGAGACGGAAAGAACCATCAACGACCGTTTTAAAGAACATCTTCAGTCGGTCAAGTACCATTACAATAGACCGGTCGGGCGACATTTCAACCAGGCCGACCACTCCGTCTCGGACATTCGTGTTAAAGGCCTCTGGCTTATGCAAGCCAGTAATGTCTGGGTCAGGAAAGACCGAGAAAAATTTTTGATTAATAAACTGGGCACCGTGGCGCCACTCGGGATGAATATGAAAGATTAACTTTTTTGACCTTGCCTGTGTCTTTTTTATCTGCTAACTGTCATTTACCTTACTGAGTCGCTTCTGTATGACTACTCACTAACCAGATAGGTGAGGCTGGCGCTGATTGATATGTACTTTGTGACTCCCATGGGGACTTTTTCAGCGCTGGCCGTACTTAAGTTGGATCCCTTGCCCTTCCCTGTCAGGCGCCTGGTCGCCGGTCCTTGGATTTATGCGCGGGTGTGGGGGGCGATCGTGTGCATTCCCTTGGGGATGTATGTGGTCGTCTTATTCGCATGCCTGTGCGTTCGTCCGTGGGCTGGTGGGTGCCTGTTGGGTGGGGCTGGTGGCTCTGGTTGTTTGCCTTCCCCTTTCCCCCCTCCCTTTTTCCCCCCTCCCCTTTCTCTCTCTCTCTCTCTCTCTCTCTCTCTCTCTCTCTCTCTCTCTCTCTCTTCCCTTTCCTCCTCCCCTTCCCCCCCGCCCCTTTTGTCTTTCTCTCACCCCCACACCCGTTTTTTTTTTTTTTTTTTTTTTTTTTGAGTTTCCCTTGAAGATGGTTTCACACCTACCTACTCTCCTCTTATACCATTATTCTCTTACTGATTTTGATTATTTGCTTTGTTTCATTGATATTCCTTGTTGTGTACCATGCTAAATGCTGGGTTTTTTCCCCCGGGGTTCTCCAGTTTTTCCCCGAGGTAGTCCTCAAATTGATGGTGATATAAAGTTTGCCTTCGGGTTGGCGTTTAGCAGGCTTTGTGTATTAGACACTCAGCCTACTTCGTGCCCAAGGGTACTCCCCGTTCGTTCTCTCTCTCTCTCTCTCTCTCTCTCTCTCTCTCTCTCTCTCTCTCTCTCTCTCTCTCTCTCTCTCTCTCTCTCTCTCTCTCTCTCTCTCTCTTTCTCTCTTCCCCTCTCTCTCTCTCTCTCTCTCTCTCTCTCTCGCGCGCGCGCGGTCTCTCTCTTCTCTCTCTCTCTCTCTCTCTCTCTCTCTCCCCCCCCCCCCGGCCTCACACACGCGCATTTACTTTTGCTCGCTCCTGCGCGCGCTTACACACACTCTTGTCTCTCGTGTTTAGTTTCTCTCGGAGTCTTTCTCTTACGATTTTTTTCTTTGACGTCATTTTTACTTTTGTTCTTCCTTTCCTTTTCTTTTCTTTTTCTTGTTATTTTTACGTCGCCTTCAGTTTCCACATTCCTTCTGCATATGAAGATAAGTAGCGGCTTATGTCTCTGTATGTTTGTCTATTTTGACAAAGGGTATTTACCCGAAATATTAATAAATTGTGTTGTACCGTTTTTTCTAAGCGTGTTTCTTTCTCCGTTGGGTACTTCTTAACATGATGTTGGGTGTGGGGAAAGAGCGCTTGCAGAAGAAACAGGTGTGCACGTGTCACAGAGAGGGAAAGGAAAGTTCAAATGGGACAAAAAACATGCATGCAAATTGTGTGGCAAGCTTGTCTTGAAAATGAGCACGCAACAAGATGTCCATGCAGATGAGGCAGACGTTGCTAAAATTTTGTTAATGAAAAAAGGGACAAAGCAGAGATGTTAAGCATGGATCAGACTACAAGATGAGGGTGATTAGATCCATAACATTGCTTTTCTTGAAAATAAATCAGGATAATTGATTCCTAAGTATCGCACCAAAACTAGTAAGGTAGACGACCTTCTGGCCTGTAGCCATTGCAAAGGGTTCTATCAAAAAAAAAAAAGCTTATCACTGTACACTCAAAACGTTGCTGTCAGAAACCAAGAGGGTTTCAGATCGCTAAGAGAGGTGAGGCGGCACGCAGTGGTCGGCTAATGCTTCCAATACCCTTAGACGTTGAATTTTCCTTCTATCATAAGGTATTAGCCAGGCAGAGAGATGATGAGATAAGCCGTCTCATCAGAACTGACCTCTTGTTTCTTGAGTATGGAAAGATATTATTTGACCGCAAGGACATTAAAGAACACACGGCTGGACAAATCAGCTCCAGGATGCGGGAGTTAGGGAGACTATTAAAGACTATCAGAGTGAGGTCAGAAATGAAAATCGCAAGTTTAAATGCTGTGATCAATTCAACTAGCTTTGATCATGTTGTACTGGTTGTAAAAGAGCCAGCAGATTTTGATGAGGACACACAGCAGTTCAAAAAAGGCAATCTTGCAATGCGCATAGGCCATGCTTTGAAAAAATGTTCACAGATCAAACAGTCACAGGCATCCAAACAGCGTGGGCAGGGTTCAGATGACAGGTGGCGACAGGAGCTCTCTGAGGTGCAGCGCTTTGACTCTGTCTTCAACAGGGACTGGTATGATTGTGTGTCCGCTACAGCAGCCCAGTCGGTCGGAAAAATGACCATGAACAAACCCAAGCTGATCCCATCATGTGAAGATGTGAGGAAGGTCCAACAGCTTCTTGAGACAAGGATGGTTTCGGAAGATTATCCGACAATGGTTAAAGCAACTCTTTGTGCTGTATCACTTTTCAATGAAAACGAGGGGGAGAAGTTCAGAGAATGAAGGTGTCAGACTTCCAAAATGCTAAGATTGGATCGATCACCAATCAAGATATCATGAAAGGTCTCACAGAGGTTGAGAAGAAAATGGTGAATCATTTTCAGCAAGTGGAAATCAGAGGCAAGTTTAATAGGAGTGTTCCCGTTTTGCTGACGAAGAGGATGTTGACAACTGTGGACAGAATCCTTCAAATGAGGCAATCAGTGCCAGCTCTCGCTGGTTCCCAGTACATCTTTGCCACACCTTCTGGTCAGAGGCCTTACAGAGGCTATGATGTTCTGAATGCCTATGCGCTAGAAGCACGGGTGTCATACCCAGCCATGTTCACATTTACTCAGTTACGGAAGCAGGTTGCAACTTTGGCTCAGTCAATGGCCATCTCGGAGTTAGACCAGGATCAGCTGGCAGACTTCCTTGGTCATGATATCCGGATACATTGCCATGTCTACCGCCAACCTCAAGACGTCCTTCAAAAGGCAAAGTGGCAAAGATTCTTCTGTCAGTTAACAATGGAATGTTAGATTTTTAGAGTTGCATTAAAGCTGAGCTGGGCAATGATGAAGAGATTGACTTTGACAATGAAGACACATCAGAAACTGGCAGAGAGGTTTCGAGGGAAACAGCACCTGTGAATGAAGCAAGTAGCAAATCAACAACACAGGAATCAATGAGCATGACAGAGAAAAGACGTCATAGAGACTGATGACAATCTAGATAGTTTTGATGATGACAGTACTGCGTCAGCTCCTGTTCGAAAGAAAGCTAAATTTACAAGGAAACCATGGGGAAAAGCTGAAGAGAAAGCTGTTTAAACTCGTTTCAAGACACACCTCGTCATGAACAAACTTCCTGGAAAGGCCGAGATACAGCAGGCAATCGCAGAAGAGCCCGCACTTAGACATAGGCGCTGGACAAACATTAAGGATTACGTCCGCAACAGACTGAAAAAGTTACAAAGTTACAAAAGAAATGAATTGAGATTCCCCGCCACTCGCGGCATTTTCGTTTTCATACAGATTTATTACAAGAGTGTTATTATTGGGGTGGTTTCAGCATGTATAGCCTGCTTTTTTTTATCTGATGGACGTGGGGATCATTTTGTATACTGTATAACCTATGAATTTGCAAAACGAAACAGCCGGCTGGGGACAAAAAACAATAATAAGATAAGAAAACCATTGACAAGGTAAAGATTTATTACAAGAGTGTTATTATGGGGTTGGTCCGCCTGGATCATTTTGTATACCGCATAATATTTAAAACTCTGCAAACGGAAGAATGGTTGGGGATGCATGACAATAATAAGGGGTAAGAAAACCATTGTCAACATAAAGGTTTATTACAAGAGTGCTACTATGGGGGCTGGTCCGCCTGGATCATTTTGTATACTGCATAACATTTAAAACTCTGCAAACGGAAGAATGGTTGGGGACGAAAGACAATAATAAGGGGTAAGAAAACCATTGTCAACATAAAGATTTATTACAAGAGTGCTACTATGGGGGCTGGTCCGCCTGGATCATTTTGTATACTGCATAACATTTAAAACTCTGCAAATGGAAGAATGGTTGTGGATGAAAGACAATAATAAGGGGTAAGAAAACCATTGTCAACATAAAGATTTATTACAAGAGTGCTACTATGGGGGCTCTTCCGCCTGGATCACTTTGTATACTGCATAACATTTAAAACTCTGCAAACGGAAGAATGGTTGGGGACGAAAGACAATAATAAGGGGTAAGAAAACCATTGTCAACATAAAGGTTTATTACAAGAGTGCTACTATGGGGGCTGGTCCGCCTGGATCATTTTGTATACTGCATAACATTTAAAACTCTGCAAACGGAAGATTGGTTGGGGATGAAAGACAATAATAATGGGTAAGAAAACCATTGTCAACATAAAGATTTACTACAAGAGCATTATTAGTCGGTTGTTTTCAGCTTGTATAGCTCTGTTTTTATCTGATGTACACCTGGATCATTTTGCATTCTGTGTAACATTAACCTTACTTTGCAACTAAACAGTGGCCCCCACCCACGTCTACCCTGGGGGACTTGGGTGGGGTTAACTACTTTTTAGTTCATAGGGTCACCCTGGTCAGCCCCACAGGGTGGGTTTTCCTCTCAATTCTGGGGCATGTGTTTCTGTCTACCCTTGGTCCATAAACTTGTATTTTTCTTTTTTAAGCTCTCCCTACTGTTTGCGCTGCCTGTATCTCTTGAAAAGAAGTGCCCAACGGAGAAATAAACACGCTTGGAAAAGACGGTTACAACACAATTTATTAATATTTCCGGTAAATCCGCTTTGTCAAAGCCGACAAACAAACAGAGAGATCAGTCGCTAATGATCTTCATTCGCAGAAGGAATGTGGCATTCCTTCTGCAAATGAAGATAAGTAGCGACTGATCTCTCTGTTTGTTTGTCGGCTTTGACAAAGCGGATTTACCCTAAATATTAATAAATTGTGTTGTAACCGTCTTTTCTAAGCGTGTTTATTTCTCCATTGGGTACTTCTTTGCATTTTTTACACGATTGGCAGTCACCTTTTTGGTCTGAATAATTTTTTTTGTATCTCTCTTGATTTTGGATGTGTGTTGCTAAATGGTCTTAGGTTTATTTAGCGTATTAGACCGGCTGGCGACATACATTCAATATTCTGTTCATTTTTTTTTTCACAAGCAGTGCTGGCACATCCTGAAAAAGTCGGGACGTTCAGCAATGTACAACCAATCGGGACGAAAGACAATAATAAGATAAGAAAACCATTGTCAACCTAAAGATTTATTACAAGAGTGTTATTATTTCAGTGTGTATAGCTTGCTTTTATCTGATGTACGCCTGGATCATTTTGGAAATGTCTCTAACTTTTTTGTTACTATAAAGTACACTTTGCCTGCTGTGCATTGTTTCAAAAGTCACAGGAAGCGTAAACCTTAGCTGATTTGGTATACCTCGCCCTCTACCTAGGTTAAACGCACCAGCGGCGCCATTGTTGCTATTTTCGCCCCAGACCAGTCGCTCGGACCAGTAATGTGCACCAGAACTGCATGCGCAGGTTGGCTTTTGCACTTGTAGTGTGTCTCGTACGTTCACGCGGAAGATTGTGATGGCAGTCGAAAAATGGTTCGTTTGCGGTTTTAACTTTTAGCCGTGCCTTTTACCTCCCCTAACACGCCAGTTTTGTGTTGAGATGACGGAGGCTTGTGTCATGCCCCACACCACCGAATCAAGTCCATTGTACATGCAGTGCGCTCATTTCTCGAACTTTAACTATGACCGTGCTTTCTGCAGCAAACGACGCAGATGTCGCAAAATCACCTCCATTGAGGATTACAAAAAGCTATTTTTCAAATCTGCCAAATCACGTAATGTTTTGTGGTGCTAGCATAAGGATGGATGCATTATTGCCGAATTGCATATATGGGAAAAGGTTTATTCTTTATTCATGTTATTTTACAGCAATCAAACGACCGTCACGTGATTCTTTCTCCGAGGTTGCCCATTACAGGTGCAGAAAGCACACGCACTAAACCGAACGGTTGCACCAGACCGGTCTGAGCGACCGGTCTGGTGCCAAAATAGCAACATTGGCACTGCTGGTGCGTTTAACCTAGGCCACTGGACGAGGTATACCAACTCGGCTAAACTTTATTGTCGCACTTGCTAGAACTCGGTATTATATTTCTCTCTTCATTTTATCAATAGAGGCACATAAGTCGCAGAAACCCTTTACCTGCCGAAGGCAAGAACTAGTTTTCCTCATCACAAAGTTGCCAGAAAAAGGTTTGACTGCTCTTCATTGTTTGATTTGAAGTGTTTACAAACAATTACTGTGTTTTTAAATGCATGCACCTTTGATGTGATTAATAAAGGCTGAAGTTTCAAGTGATTTCTTATGTTTTCAGTTAATTAATTAATGTCAGTGTTCTGTTCTGTCATTTTAACTCATTCTACCCCAAGACCGTAATCCCCAAATTTTGAAGTCGTCTTCTGAAGACTGCGTTGCAGTGCAGGACACAGATCCACTATGATAGTTCAAGGGTGATGCCAGAATAGCTTGACGCCCATAGGCGCCAAGCTATTCTGGCATCACCCTTGAACTATCATTGTGGATCTTTATTTTGCTGTGGTGTGTCTGGGTAGAATAAGTTAAGTGTTAGTTTCTTCGTCTGGGTCTTTTTCTATCTTTCATATTTTTTCACACTTTTTGACCCGCATCATACTTACTTACACCTGTCACCCCTACCCGGGTATAGGCCGTCGACGAGAGACCTCCAGCAACTCCTGTCCTGTGCTTCTCCTTCGATTCTACTCCAGGTGGTTCCCAGTCTCTTGATGTCTGCTTGGAGGTCTCGACGCCAGGAGTTTCTCGGCCTACCTCTTTTCCTCTTTCCCTGGGGGTTCCATGACAATGCCTGCCTAGTGATACTGGAAGCTGGCTTTCTCAGACTGTGACCGATCCATCCCCATCTTCTTCGCCCAATTTCATTCTCTGCTGTTATCTGCTCTGTTCTCTCCCAGAGTCTGACGTTGCTGATCTTCTCTGGCCAGTGGATTTTCAAAATTCTTCTAAGGCAACTGTTCATGAAGGTCTGTACTCTGTTGACTGTGGTTTTTGTCAATCTCCATGTCTCTGCTCCATATAGGAGAACTGCTTTTGCATTGGAGTTGAAAATCCGGACTTTGGTGTGTTGTGACAGCTCTCTGGAACTCCACACTTTTTTCAACTGGAGAAAGGCTGCTCTGGCTTTACCAATTCGTGCTCTGACATCTGCATCAGTGCCGCCTTTTTTGTCTATGATGCTCCCGAGATAGGTGAGACCATACGGCGTTGAGGCGCGTCCCCTGGGTGGTGGATAGGGGGTCCCTCGTGAGAGGGGTGCACCGAATGAAATAAGGTGCCGTGAACCAACATGGTCTAAGGGAAGGTAACCCCGACAGAAAACCCCTGGTCCTCCTAGTAAGGGGGTTGGGCGTGGGGGTAGCTTCCCCACCCTGCAAAAAAGGAAATAGCTACAAAAACGCCGACGAAAAGACTAAAAGACCCGCATCATACTGAGGCTAAAAGCTTCAAATTTGTTCACTGCCATAATTATATGCAAGCTACATTACAGTACGTATAGATGAGGACATAGACCAATGGCTTTAGTTCAAGGGTGGTGCCACAATATCTTGGCGCCTAGAGGCGCCAAGCTATTCTGGCACTACCCTTGAACTATTTCAGTCACACTTGTTGCACACACTGGTGTATTCCGAATGATAAGGGTTAATATTCAAAATGCTCTGTTGCTGTTTGTCTGAAACTCCAGAGTACATAAAAAGTCCTTTAATTTCCAGAATACATTATGTTGATTCTCACATAAATGCCATGATAAACTGTTTTGCTTCAGAAGGACAAAACGCAGCAACGTTTAAAAGATTTCCTCTGTAAAAATCATAATCGAAAGGTTACGGGACAGTGTTTATTGAATTTTGCACCATACAATGTTAAAAATGTTAAAGCATACATACTCATTAAGTTGGAAAAAAAATAATGTGAAAAAGAAGTATTCCATGAACTTGACCTTATTACAGACGCCTAATGTTGTGAAGACACCCATTTTCATTGCAATGCCAGTTTTTGTGTGAGAGGCACCTACTTTATTGGTAGAAACCCTTTTTTTTCCATCTAGTGGCTCTGTTTCTAGAAAATGTCTATTTTATTTTAAGTTATAGAGCTTAGTTATAAGTTGAGTTCTAAACATTCGCATCAATTCCAGAGCCCTAGAATAAATAGAAATATGGGAACCCATTTTCACATAAAATGGTAGGTAACCCACTCTGAGGCTTTTGTCTCCATGTGTGTGTGTGTGTGTGTGTGTGTGTGTGTGTGTGTGTGTGTGTGTGTGTGTGTGTGTGTGTGTGTGTGTGTGTGTGTGTGTGTGTGTGTGTGTGTGTGTGTGTGTGTGTGTGTGTGTGTGATGGTCTGTGTGTGTGTGTGTAGGGGCGGATCTGGGAGGGGAAGGGGGGTGGTTTAAGCGGTTCGGCCTCCCCCCAAAAAAACAACAAAATAAAACAAACAAATATGCGTTGAAATGCTATAACAAAGACCATTTACGTGGTTAGTTCTTTTTGTGTCTGACTCTTGGATTGCGCCGTCTGTCAGGATTATACGCTGCTATGATCTGCCATAATAGTGTATTTTTATTAGGATCATAGATTGCTCAGTTCTGCATACATCTGAGCAAGATGGGCATTTTATGTGTGCCCCGCATGATCATAATAATAATAATAATAATGATGAGTACTTGTATAGCGCCTAACCTCAGATTAGAGCTCTAGGCGCTTAACAAAAACTAATGTACAAAAATAACCAATTACAAAAATGGAAGTCATCCACATCTTAGTATCCAAGACGCACTCCTGAAGGCTCTCGATTGTGTCATAACAGGGGAAAAGAAACACCCTAAACTGCTGATGCAATTCCACATGCCCACATTTTTTATCGCAAACCCTTACTTAAACCACCCATTCTTTAACAGCACGACACACCGACATGCACACGCGAACGCACGCACGCACGCACCGTGCCACACACACACTCACACACACACACATAAACACACACACACACACACACACACACACACACACACACACACACACACACTGATCAACAAATGATCCCGACATTAGAACTACTATTTCATTGGAATTGGTATTAGAATCCCATCATTCATAGTGTGTAGCCTCAGTATTAAACTAATTAGAAACATACTGCAAGCTCTGTGTGTGTGTGTATTTATTGCCCCTTGCAGCTCACCGACCCCCACCCCCACCTCCCACCCCCCAATCCCCATTCTCACCCACATACCTGCATTTTGTTATGTATGCCCAGCATAGACGCAGTCCTCACACTCTCAGCATAAACTGACTAATTTTCCCCACACTTCAAAGCCTAAAAAAATACAAGAACTTCAGCTATAAAAATGCGTATTCTGGAAACGTAATGAAATTCCATCTACCTTAAGCTTACGTTACCATTATAGGACGTCATCAGATTTTACAAATTGCCTAAATATGAAGTACACATATATTACTGTAAGTGTTTTAGCAACCGAAAAGTCTGTTGTGTGCGCTTTATTCCACTAATCATGGAAGAAAAATGCATCAGAACACCGCACCTAAAATTTGGTGCCTTATGCATAGGGTCCAAATATTTTAATGCTCTGAGGTCATCAGGTATAAAAGTGAATATAATAAACTTTATTATTTTCTAAATGCCCGATAAAGGACGAACACGAAATAATAAGTATTTTCTTGTAGTTATCATAGTTTTAATGTCTATCTAGTAACCCTACTTGTTTGATCACTTTTGGGGGTTCGTCAAATTTTGTGGTATCTTCGATACGATGTTTATTTTGGGCAAACACCTAGTAAGCTGTGTGGTTTTTATAATAATAATAATAATAAGCGCATTAAATAGGCGCTTTATCCCAATTGAAAATCGGCTCAAAGCGCCGCCGCGAACTGAACCCAACAAGCACGCTCACGTGAATCACGCGCATTCACTCACACACTGTACATAAACACAGAACATTCACGTGGTGCTAAGGGCAAGCTCAAGCGAGCTACTGTAGTTTTTGGAAATTCAAAATCGTTTGTATTTGAAATTTGATTAAGTGGGCTGAAACTGATACCAAAGTGGAGGGGGAGGAAGAGCCGGAGTACCCGGAGAAAGAACCCCCGACGGTCCGCCCGAATTAACGGTGACACTTACTAGAGGAGAAAAATCCGACGCCGGAACCCGTAGTCGAACCACGCACCTTTAGCATTGGTGGCAGGCGCCTTAACCACTGCGCCACGGACCGCCCCGAAAAACATAGCCTCCGATCCCCCCGCAGGGGGTGGGGTGGGGGGGGGGGGGTCTACAGAGGGTCAAAGGTCTAATAGGCCTTGTGGCCAAATTTAACTCGCTCCAAGTGATCACACGAGCTAAAACAAATCCGTGCCAAAATACGTGACAAACAGAACAAACTTAAACCGGCCGACCACGTTTTGGGTGATCACACGACTCGGACTAAGTATCGAGTCATGTTGATCACACATCTACAAACATAACCAGAGTTAAATTGCTGAGGGTCAGCTAACCCACCAACGGAGGTGGGTTAGTGACTTGTGTTAGCGAGTAGTCGGGGAGTTGACACGGAACCGCATACCTGTGTATAGGAGAAACGATTTCTACGCATTTTGTCTTTTAATATATAGGACAGTTTTGGCGTTGTTAGGTTCGTGACTTTTACGCTGCTCGGGTATATTGTTAGATATAAGCCGATCCTGGGAAGTAGCCCAAAACATAATAGTGCATGACTCAAACAGCAACACACAATAATTAGGTGCTTAATCTTTGAAAGCAAAATGTATTCGAGAAATAAGAACACATTATCTGACATTCTAATTTCCGAATGTAACTACTATCTGGAAAAAAATGTGCATGCGTACGTGATTGTGTGTGAGAGAATCTGACTGAAATTTACTGCCAATAATAAAGCTACAGCTTGTACAAGGCCTTTTCATGACGCGCGCGTGTGTGCATGCGTGCGAGCGTGTGTGTGTGTGTGTGTGTGTGTGTGTGTGTGTGTGTGTGTGTGTGTGTGTGTGTGTGTGTGTGTGTGTGTGTGAGTGTGTGTATGTGATGGTGTGTGTGTGTATGTGTGTGTGTGTGTGTGTGTGTGTGTGTGTTTGAGGGGGAGGGGGGGGGGGGCGTGTATAGATCGGCATGTGCAGAGAACACGCGAGTTTCCTCTTCTGCCCAAAAGGCAACTAATTCTTTAAATTTGTAATCAGTCCAGTTAGCACTGCGCTTTGTGTTAGACGTCATGGCAGAGAGAGAGAGAGAGAGAGAGAGAAGAGAGAGAGAGAGAGAGAGAAGAGAGAGAGAGAGAGAGAGAGAGAGAGAGAGAGAGATGATGTGAAACGTTTTTATTCAGGATAAAAGTTTTAGGCATAGCAATGCCTATCTTCCAAACTGTCCTGCTACTCTACATATATTAAATACATCAGACGATACAGCAAAAGATAAAACATGTGTAAGTAAAGAGACCCATCCCCCCTGAGAAAAACAATTAATAATAAAAAAAATGAAATATATATATATATATATATATATATATATATATATATATATATATATATATATATATATATATATATATATATATATATATATATATATATATATATATATATATATATAATATATATATATATATATATATATATATATATATATATATATATATATATGAACATGTCTTTAATGCAGACAGTCGAACTATTACATAATCTGCAGCAACAGTCACTAACTATACGAAATAGTAGCATAAGGGAGCCGAACTTACTATTACTTCTGAAGTAAATATTTATGGAGGCAATCTTTGTAGACGCTAATCTTACAAATTGATTTCAGGTGTGGAGGTAAAATATTCCTCGTTTTAGCGCCTGAAAAGGACAGGCTGGTTTTACAGATGTCTAATCTAATTTTTGGAAGGTGGATCGAGCTATTTCTCGTGTTTTTCCCATTATTGTCGGAAAATAGAGTTTTTAGATAGGGTGGGGCTTCTCCATGCATGATTTTGTGCAGTAGAACACAGCGATTAAATTCAAACTGTTTTTTCAATGTTAGTAACTTGAGAGATTTTAATATTTCGTCAGTCGAAGTAGGACCGGGAAGTATTAATTTAATGCCCCGACGATACAAGGAATTAACTTTTTTCAAGTGAACTTCGCTGCACCCATCCCGGACGGTAGAACTGTAGTCACAATGCGTTTTGATATCTGCATGGAAAAAAAGTTTAGGGATATCAGTATTAACTATATGGCATAGTTTTGATAACAGGAACATATTTTTGGAGATTGTTTTGCATATAGAGTCAGTATGCGGCTCCCAGCTTAATTGGTTGTCCACTATAACGCCTAATAAGCGATACCTAGTTACTTGTTCTACAGGCTGGCTATCTAAGGAGAGTGTTATAGGTGGTAGGCCATGCTGGTGTTTCTGACGTGTAGTAACTAACATGCTCTTTGTCTTTGGAATACTAATAATCATGTGATTATCACTGCACCAGCCTGCTACTTCATCAAGACTTTGTTGGAGTACCTTATTAATCGTTGCGGTATCTTTATCAGATGTGTGTATGGTCGTGTCATCTGCGAACAGATCGGCAGTTTGCGTCTAAATGAGATAAGCACAGTATCAGATCATTAATAAATAGATTAAATAATAAGGGCCCTAGAATAGACCCTTGTGGAACACCGAAAGTTATTAACCCGTCAGAGGAATATTTGCCATTTAGCAGTACTTTCTGCGTTCTGTCCCTGAGATACTAAGATATAAAGGAGACAGTATTTGAGTCAATGTAATAGAATGGTAGTTTTGTTTTAGTAGAATAGAGTGGTTGACAAGATCAAAAGCTTTTTTCAGGTCGAGCCATATGTTGCTGTAGTGTGTCGCGGGTAGAATGACCTCACCAAACCTGGCGCTTGAGTCTCTCAAGATTACTAGCTGACTTCAGGTACTCCACACAGTTCGTACACAGTCTTGAAGCACTGTATATAACACTCCGCAGCAACATAAGTCTCAGCGGCTGCTTAATGTGACACAATGCATTTTCACAATGCATGGGTTACATCACAATGAAGATCTGAATTCACTGGAACCTGGATGGCTTGACGACTTGTCTGCCACTACGCGTGGCATACAGCTGTCCGCGGCGGTCTACCCGACGGCTGTGTAGATGCTGACCCCGGCGATTCAGGCGGTTTGCCTGAAAGTTCCGTTGTCGATGTGGACATGTGGAGGCGGCTGCCCAAGCTGCTTGGAAGCTGGTGGCTGCGCCTGCTGCAGTGTCGACTTGCTAGGCGACATGATAACGGAACACAATTCAGTTCAGCTGAATTTCAAAACTTTGAAAAGGACTGGAACTTTCGTCGTGTAACGAGTAGTCCTTGCTATCCACAGGCTAATTGTGAGACAGAGAGGGGAGTAGGGAGTGCCAAAGACATCCTGAGACAAAAAGACGTAGATCTGTCATTAACTCATTCGAGATGTGCCGCTTAAGCCGCGTATCCAGAGGCGACACGTCTCCAATAAGTTAATGATCTATCATGCTACCCGCATTCCCAGCTTTTTTTTTTGGTTTTTGTTTTTATATTATTCATTTTTTTCTTCAATATATATTACACTTTGTGCATTATTTGTAGATTATATTAGCAACGGCAAGTTCGAAAAATGGTTGTGCCAGCCAAAACTTTGACCGCTGTAAAATAAAGAATCATTGTCATTCTCTCTCTGTCTCTGTCTCTCTGTCTGTCTCTGTCTCTGTCTCTGTCTCTGTCTCTGTCTCTGTCTCTCTCTCTCTCTCTCTCTCTCTCTCTCTCTCTCTCTCTCTCTCTCAGTTTGCAGGACAGTTTGGAAGATAGGCATTGCTATGCCTAAAACTTTTTATCCTGAATAAAAACGTTTCATCATCATCTCTCGCTCTCTCTCTCTCTCTCTCTCTCTCTCTCTCTCTCTCTCTCTCTCTCTCTCTCTCTCTCTCTCTCTCTCTCTCTCTCTCTCTCTCTCTCTCTCTCTCTATCTCTCTGCCATGGCGTCCAACACAAAGCGCAGTGCTAACTGGCCTCATTACGAAGTTAAAGAATTAGTTGCCTTTTGGGCAGAAGATGAAACCCAGTCAAAACTCCTTTTATGTACACGTTTCGCGTGTTCTCTGCACATGCCGATCTATAGACACCCCACCCCCACCCCCTCTCGCCAACACACACACACGCGCGCGCGCGCAAACGCACACACGCACGCACATACACACACACACAGACACAGACACACACACACACACACACACACACACACACACACACACACACACACACACACACGACACGAAATGGCCTTGTACAAGCTGTAGCCTCCTCGTCAGTAAATTCCAATAACATTCTCTCGCGCACACGCACGTACGCATGCACAATTATTTCCAGATAGTAGTTACATTCGGATAATGTTCTGGAATACATTTTGCTTCCAAAGATGAAGCGTCTGATTGTTATGTGTTGCTGTTTGAGTCATGCACTATTATTATTTTAGCCGTTTGAATACAAATGGGTTTCATGTTTGCACTCTGCTTCCCAAGATTATGTTTAGTGACATCTAACAATATACCCGAGCAGAGTGTGATGAAGCTCTATGCTCGTGCATAGTGCTCATACATTAGGGTTAGTACGGTACGGTTTTTGTTAACGGTTTGTTTGTGCCGATAGTCCGTGGGGCCTGCTGTCCACGTGAAATCTGTAAGACATGGTTAGCACGGAGTTTTGGTGAGTTCTGTTTAGTGAGTTCTAGGCGGAAGCTGTGTCTGTCAGAGGTCTAGATCGGTAGTACGGGCTGTCTTGTCGTATGGAACGGTTGTGTTTGAGATACCTACCCCGTATTCCAAGACTCTGAAGCCTAGATTTCAGGTATGTTTCTATATATGTAGTATTGATAGTTGCTTAGTTAAAGACAGTATGCGTTGCTAAGAGTAATTTGCTTGTATAGTGTTGACCGGTTTTGGTTCAGTTATGTTGGTTTAGAATTCAGTGAAGTAACCGGTGTTTTTGGTATACAGTTATTTACCGAGATGGACAACTAAAAGAATGTGAGGTGTATATGTCTAAGTCGCTATGAAGGTAGTACGTGTATGGTTAAGCATAGTCTTTTCCAGTGTATAAAGTAGTGTATAGTAAGAGTGTTAGGCTATAGTCTGTTTCAAGATAGTGACAGAGATATGGGGGTGTTGCGGAAGTAGACGGTTTATGAAGCACGTGTGTGTGTGTGAACGAACGTGTGAGTTATTTGTATCAGCCAGGTTACGTGACGTTTCTCATTTATCCAATATGTGGTGTGTTTAGCAAGTGTTACGTTGGGACTTTTGTTGTCTATTCAGAGTTCTTGTAAAGAGTGGAACGACGGACGCCGAGACGTCGAGTCACAGGTGGGACCTAACGTGAGGTCATCCCTCCAGCTCTTCACTGAGAGTGAGTCTGACCGGGACCAAGACACCCGAGTCAAAGCGAGAACTGCGCTACCGTACGAGAACGAGGACGTCTGTGCCAAAGAGACAGGACGGCAAGAAGAAGCGTACGAAGAAGGACTTTCACGCCTAGACGTGAGAAGGACCAACGTAACCAGGCAATAACATCAAACAGGTTGGAGACAGTGTGAAACTAAAACCTAGCCTGGCAAAGATATTGTGATGTGTATGTGATGTATATAGCTTGATAGTGTGAGCGTTTTTTGGTATATTTATATTGTATAAAGTCACTTTAGAAAGGGAACCCGTGTGTTTGTTTTACCGCATGAATGCACCCGTCTGAGTCAGTGGCGGTGTATGCGTCTGTTGCGTGAGAGTCTGTACGTGCGACTGTGGGCAAGTCTGCGTGCGTTACAGTGGTGACCCTGTTTTAGCGGTAGGTTAAAGTATCTGCGGGCGATAGTAAGTAGCGATTTTAGAGTAGGATTGTTATGTGCATGTTGATGTGTTAGATTCCCCTCTCCGATTCTAGGGGGTAAGATCCGTTGTTTCTGTAGTTTTCTAGATCTTACGAGGAATTAGTACTTGTTTCTTCCTGTTGTATAGGTAGTATTCTTTTTCCTTGCTCTTCTTTCTATCGTTCTTATATTTCGTTCCATCTGGACGTCAAGTAGGTCGCTGTTCTTCTGCGTAAGTTGTTGATATTGTGTGAATTTTATTTTTACGTTTTGCCGTTGATTTGTATTTTTACGTGTTCAAGTTTTTGGGAAGTGGTTGTAGTAGATAATATGGAGTCGGACTCGGTAGAGGCTTATATTAAACAAGGTGAGAGGTTAGGGCTTAGAGATGAGAAACTTTTTGATTTTGTTGAGAAATGTAAAGATAGGGAGGATAGGGCGAGAGAAAGAGAAGTTCAGAAAGCCTTAAAGGAGTTAGAAGCTCAGAGAGAGAGAGAGAGAAGAGAGAGAAAGAGTACTTAAGAAAGAGGAACTAGAGGTTCAGAAAGTCTTAAAGGAGAAAGAGTTAGAAGTACAGAGAGAGAGAGAAGAGAAGGAAAGAGCTCTTAAGAAAGAAAAATTAGCGTTTCAGAGAGAGAAAGACGAGAAGTCTCTAGCGTTTCAGAGAGAGAAGGACGAGAGGGAACATGCGTTAAGAGAGAGAGAGAATTAGAGTACCAGAGAGAGAAAGAAGAGAAAGATAGGGAGGTACAACTACAGTTAGCTCGAGATGCGGGGTCTAGAACAGCTGATAGTGATTCGGTAGGCCGGGGCATACGGAATTTTCCTAGACTGCCGATGTTTAAAGAGTCCGTGGACTCTATTGACGTTTTTTTGTGTCGTTTCGAGTCTCATGCGCAGGCGTTGAGTTGGCCTCCTGCCAACTGGCCCGTTTTGCTTTCGTCTGTGCTTGAGGGTCAGGCCTTGAGTCTTTACCATAGCTTGAACGTTTCGGGGAACATAGATTACGAGACTTTGAAGGAGTGTCTCTTACAGCAGTTTCAGTGTAATGCGGAGGGTTTTACTGAGAGAACGCTTGAGAGTTTGTCGGCCAGAGACAGGGGAATCGTTTGTGTCTTTTGGCAAACGGTTGTCCCATTTGCTCGTACGTTGGGTCGAATTGTCAAAGATCGACCACACGTACGAAGCATTGTTCGATCTCATGTTGGCTGAACAGTTCTTTGGTAGCGTTTCCAAGGATCTAGCGGTATTCTTGAGGGAGCGAAACCTCAAGACTACGGACGAGTTAGTACAGAACGCGGAGGCTTTTCGGATGGCGCATCCTACGAAAAACCTCGCGCGTAGGACCGAGACACCGCCAGTCGGGTTGGTCGCTGCTAACACGACTGAGGGTTACCGGGGCGTCAATACCTTACGTGGGGCCCAGCTGGTTAACGGAAGAGGTACTTTGCGTTTCCGACGCGGTGATCGAGGTATCAGCAGTAGCGGTCGCGATCCGTACGCACGAGGAGAGACATCTGGTCGTGGGTATGGTCGTGGTCGTATGGCGAATTCAGACACTCAGTGTTTTGCGTGTCATGCATACGGTCATTTTAGTCGCGAGTGTCCTAGCAGTAGTTCAGGGACTCAGTGTTTCACGTGTCAGGGGTACGGCCATCTGGCTCATCAGTGTCCTAACAGTCCTGGTATGGTGGAGGGGGCGGTGCAGCCCACTCACGTAGCCAGTTTTGAGGTCCCAGTCGGGGAGGAACCACAGCTGGGCGCAGTGTGTTCAGCTGAGGGAGGTGGTTGCCTACCGCTAGTGGACGGTGTTGTAAATGGATGTCTCGCTTCTGTTCTCCGTGACTCAGGTACAACGACCGCGGGGGTCAGACGTAGTCTAGTTAGGCAAGATCAGTTCACGGGCGAGACGCAGAAAGTAGTTTCGTTCGGAGGGAAGGTAGAAGTTTTCCCTTTGGCTAGAATACAGGTTGACACAGAGTTCTTCTCGGGTAATCTGGTGTCGTGTGTCATCGACGAACCGGTAGTCGATTTAGTCCTAGGTAATATGAAGGGTGTGCAGCCAGTCATCAGTAGGGTCGGGGCGATGAAACGGCGAGCTCACGTTCCTCACGGTGTAGTCGCATCAGTCGCTACGAGAGCTCAGAGCAAGCGTGCTCGTGAGCAGAGGCACCGTGTTATTTCCGTCCAGAATCAGGGAATCGGTCAGCTGGCTTGGCCCACCAGTCGGGTTGGCTGGAGACGGCATACTTCTGTTGCGGACAGAAATGCGCTCAGCACCCAATATTTAGGTAGATCGGAGACTGGGGTCTCGCGATTGTAGGTAGGTCGGAGACTGGGGTCTCGCGATCGTGTGGGCAGTCGTTGGATCGATTTCATTTCTGGAGGTTTTAGCGCGTTAGTTCTGTTTTGTGTTCGCTGTGCGATCCAAGGGTGTGCGTTGAGGCTGCAGGCTATTCTATTTTTTTTTTTTTTTTTGCTTTGTATTCTAGATAGTCAAGATTAGTCCTTTCGTGTTTTAGGATAGTGTAGTACGTCGAGTAGTCCTTAAAAAGAAACTCGGTCGTTTCTCTTTTTCCCGAGGAAGGGGGAATTGTGATGAAGCTCTATGCTCGTGCATAGTGCTCATACATTAGGGTTAGTACGGTACGGTTTTTGTTAACGGTTTGTTTGTGCCGATAGTCCGTGGGGCCTGCTGTCCACGTGAAATCTGTAAGACATGGTTAGCACGGAGTTTTGGTGAGTTCTGTTTAGTGAGTTCTAGGCGGAAGCTGTGTCTGTCAGAGGTCTAGATCGGTAGTACGGGCTGTCTTGTCGTATGGAACGGTTGTGTTTGAGATACCTAGCCCGTATTCCAAGACTCTGAAGCCTAGATTTCAGGTATGTTTCTATATATGTAGTATTGATAGTTGCTTAGTTAAAGACAGTATGCGTTGCTAAGAGTAATTTGCTTGTATAGTGTTGACCGGTTTTGGTTCAGTTATGTTGGTTTAGAATTCAGTGAAGTAACCGGTGTTTTTGGTATACAGTTATTTACCGAGATGGATAACTAAAAGAATGTGAGGTGTGTATGTCTAAGTCGCTATGAAGGTAGTACGTGGATGGTTAAGCATAGTCTTTTCCAGTGTATAGAGTAGTGTATAGCAAGAGTGTTAGGCTATAGTCTGTTTCAAGATGGTGACAGAGATATGGTGGTGTTACGGAAGTAGACAGTTTATGAAGCACGTGTGTGTGTGTGAACGAACGTGTGAGTTATTTGTATCAGCCAGGTTACGTGACGTTTCTCATTTATCCAATATGTGGTGTGTTTAGCAAGTGTTACGTTGGGACTTTTGTTGTCTATTCAGAGTTCTTGTAAAGAGTGGAACGACGGACGCCGAGACGTCGAGTCACAGGTGGGACCTAACGTGAGGTCATCCCTCCAGCTCTTCACTGAGAGTGAGTCTGACCGGGACCAAGACACCCGAGTCAAAGCGAGAACTGCGCTACCGTACGAGAACGAGGACGTCCGTGCCAAAGAGACAGGACGGCAAGAAGAAGCGTACGACGAAGGACTTTCACGCCTAGACGTGAGACTCTTGGCTTGACTTCGCGAACGAAGATTCTATAGGGCTTGCCCACGTCGTCTGCAGGCATTTTCGTGGCTGCGGAGGCCAATCCGGGACAGGCAGGTTCGACCGCAGTGGCTGCAGGGGAAGGTCTGGTCAGGGTTCTGAGTTACGACAGCTCTGTTTTTTCTTCTGAGCCGCTTGTCTTTAAGGTTAGCTCTGCGAGAGTCCTCAAAGGAGACGGCTGCCTTGTGAATGGTGGAGCGCCAGGTGTCACGGTCCGCAGCAAGCGAAGACCATTGGCGGTGGTCGATTTGGCAGGCACTAAGTGACTTCTTGAGACCGTCTTTGTATCTCTTCTTTGGTGCCCCTCTGTCTCGGTGTCCAGTGGCGAGCTCGCCGAACAGAGTGATCTTGGGTAGGCGATGATCCTCCATCCTGGAGACGTGCCCCGCCCAGCGAAGCTGTGTCCGCAGCAGCAAAGCCTCGATGCTCACAGTTTCCGCCTGTTCAAGGACCTCGACGTTGGTGACATAGTCACTCCAGTGAATGCCCAGGATGGTACGCAGGCAGCGCTGGTGAAAGCGTTCGAGGAGTCGTAGTTGGCTGCGGTAGAGGGCCCAGGACTCGGAACCGTACAGCAGGGTGGTGAGGACGACAGCTCTGTACACGCTGATCTTGGTGCCTTTTTTCAGCTGTTGATTGTGCCACACCCGCTTGAATAGTCGCCCGAAAGCACTGTTCGCTTTTGCCAGCCTGTTGTCCAGCTCCTTGTCCAGCTTGGCGTCTGACGTGATGATGCAGCCAAGGTAGGTAAACTGGTGTACAGACTTCAGTTCGGACTCGCCGATGGTGATGTGGGGAGGGCGATGCTCTTTCTTGGGTGCCGGCTGATGAAGGACCTCTGTCTTTTTCAGACTGACCTCAAGTCCAAAGAGCTGGGCGGCATCTGCGAAGCAGGACGTAATGCGCTGCAAGGCTCTCTCTGTGTGTGCAACGAGGGCAGCGTCATCAGCAAAGAGCAGCTCACGAATCAGTTGGTCTAGGGTTTTCGTGTGGGCCTGCAGTCGTCTGAGGTTGAACAGGCTGCCATCGAGACGATACCTGATGTACACTGCGTCGTCATCGTCGAGGTCCACTGTGGCTTGCTTCAACATCATGCTGAAGAAGATGGTGAAGAGGGTCGGTGCCAGCACGCAGCCTTGCTTCACGCCGTTGCGAATGGGGAATGGTTCTGAGAGGTCACTGTTTAGTCTGACCTGGCCTTGCTGGTCCTCGTGGAGCTGGACGATCATGTTGAGGAACTTTGGGGGACAGCCTAGTCGCTCCAGGATCTGCCACATACCTTGCCTGCTCACAGTGTCAAACGCTTTTGTTATGTCGACAAACGTTACGTACAGACCTTTGTTCTGCTCGCGGCACTTCTCCTGAAGCTGTCTCAGCACAAAGACCATGTCGGTGGTACTCCTGTTGGCTCTGAAGCCACACTGGCCCTCTGGGAGGTGGTCTTCAGCGATGGCAGGTACCAGCCGATTCAGGAGCAACCTTGCGAGAATTTTCCCGGCAATGGACAGCAGGGTAATTCCACGATAATTAGAGCAGGCAGACTTCTCTCCTTTGTTCTTGTACAGGGTGATGATGACTGCATCACGGAGATCCTTTGGTAGTGTTCCTTTTTCCCAGCAGCAGAGAAAGAGGTCGTGGAGCTTGTTGTGCAGTGCTGGGCCTCCATGTTTCCAGATTTCTGGCGGGATTCCGTCAATGCCTGCTGCTTTGCCACTCTTGAGCTGGTGGATGGCTGTGAGGGTCTCTTCGGCGGTGGGCGGTTCGTCCAATTCAACCTTTAGTGGAAGGTGTGGGATTTGGAGGATGACTGTTTCTTGAACAGTGCGCTCAGCGCCGAAGAGGTCCTGAAAGTATTCCGACCAGCGGTTCAAGATGGAGGTATTATCTGTGAGGAGTGCCTGTCCATCAGCGCTTCGCAGGGGACTTTGTACCAGGTGCCTAGGGCCATACACTGCTTTCAGTGCTTCATAGAAGCCCCTGTAGTCACCGTTGTCAGCGCAGAGCTGGGTCCTCTGTGCGAGTCTGGACCACCACTCGTTCTGGAGTTCTCTAAGCTTGAGCTGGAGACTGCTGCAGATGAGGCGGAAGGCAGACTTCTTCACAGGGCAGGAAGGCTGGGCTAGGTGGGCCTGGTGGGCGGCTCTTTTTTTTGCTAGAAGTTCCTGGATCTCTACGTCGTTTTCGTCAAACCAGTCTTTGTTCCTCTTTCTAGCAAAGCCCAAGACTTCCACAGAAGATTTTACAATAGCAGTTTTCAGTTGTTCCCAGAGTGTTTCAGGGGAGGAGTCTGCTGGATCAACTGTGTCTTTGAGCATGCGCTGTAAATCGGCCTGAAGGGCAGCTTTCTTGTCGTCACGCTGAAGGCTGGCAACATCAAGCTTTTTCTTGGGGGGGGGGGGGGGGGGCCCTTTCTTGGGTTTCAGCTTGAGGCGGAGCCTGAGTTTGCAGCGAACAAGGCGGTGGTCAGTGTGGCACTCTGCGCTGGGCATCACTCTGGTGAGGAGGACGTCACTGCGGTCCCTCTGACGCACTAGGACATAGTCGATAAGGTGCCAGTGCTTGGAGCGAGGATGCATCCAGGTGGTCTTTCGACTGTCCTTTTGCTGGAAAGTAGTGTTGGTGATGACAAGTTGCTGCTCTGCACAGAGCTCCAACAGTAGGCGACCATTGTCATTGCAGTTCCCAACGCCATGCTTGCCGAGGACTCCTTTCCAGGCTTCAGAGTCTTGGCCCACTCTGGCGTTGAAGTCGCCAAGGATGATGACTTTGTCGTCTGCAGGGGTGCTCTGCAGGAGGCTGCGCAGGTCAGAGTAGAACTTGTCTTTTTCTGCAGGCTCTGCCAGGAGGGTTGGGGAGTACACACTGAGAAGGGTGACGTATTGCTGGTGTCTCAGTGGGAGGCGCATGGACATGATGCGGTCGGAGTGACCCGTTGGTAGGTTTTCCAACTTAGTCGCAATGTGGGTCTTCACCATGAAGCCCACACCTGAGAGCCGTCTTTCTGATGCAGGCCTGCCTGACCAGTAGAGGGTGTAGCCAGCGCCAAGTTCTTGGAGGCTGCCTTCCTCCGGGAGGCGTACTTCGCTGAGCGCGGCGATGTCGATGTTTAACCTCCGCAATTCATGGGCAATGAGGGCGGAGCGACGTTCAGGGCGTCCGCTGTCTGCTGTGTCGAGCATGGTTCGGATGTTCCAGCATGCTACGTTGAGTCCGGTCGTGGTCGTCATGAGAGTGGATCCATTGTTTTTTCTTGTTTTCTGACCGCATGAGAAGATGCCCGTTGACCGCGGCTAGCCAACTGGGTTACGAGGGGATAAGCTTTGGTTAGGCCACCTTTTCTAGGCCCCTCTCCGTGTGGAGCAAGCAGTGCTGTCCCTAGAGAAGGCTGCTTGGTCGTTCAGGGTGTGCCGAGTGACGTTGTCATCCCCAGGTCAACATCAGGCGACCAATATCCTGAACCGCCTGCATGCAGGTTTGAGACTGCGGCTTCCAGTGACATCTTTCACCTGCCGTTTTGCCCCTTGCCCATCGCTACAGGACTTGGAAAGTTCAGTGTCATAGTCCGTGGGCGTTTCCTAAAGCCTGCGCGGTGGAGCTTTTTGGTGGAGTGCAGTGTGCGCAGTACTGGCCCCACCCTTTAAACCCTTAGTTCGTTTGCCATGGCCTAGCAAGCTGGGACGGTGGCATCGAGGTCCTCGGGTCGTAGGTTTTATATCAGACTGTCCTTGTCTTAGTCTCTGGCTCAAAAGCCTTCCCCGGAGACACGGGGGCTTTGATTTCAGGGGTTTCCTCCCTTAGCCTTTCCGCAGCCAAGCGGCCAAGCCTGCAAGGCAGCAGGGGACTCGTGGGGGCCGGGGTCGTCTATGTCCCGTGCAGATGTGAGCATCTGCCCACTGCCCAGACGGTGACACTTACCAGAGGAGAAAAATCCAACGCCGGAACACGGTATCGAACCTCGCACCTTTGGCATTGGAGGCAGACGCCTTAACCACTGCGCCACTTCCCCGTCTTAGACGTGAGAAGGACCAACGTAACCAGGCAATAACATCAAACAGGTTGGAGACAGTGTGAAACTAAAACCTAGCCTGGCAAAGATATTGTGATGTGTATGTGATGTATATAGCTTGATAGTGTGAGCGGTTTTTTTTGGTATATTTATATTGTATAAAGTCACTTTAGAAAGGGAACCCGTGTGTTTGTTTTACCGCATGAATGCGCCCGTCTGAGTCAGTGGCGGTGTATGCGTCTGTTGCGTGAGAGTCTGTACGTGCAACTGTGGGCAAGTCTGCGTGCGTTACACAGAGTAAAGGTCACAAACCTAGCAACGCCAAAACTGTCCTATATATTAAAAGATGAAATGCGCGGGAATCAAAAAGAAACAAACACCTCTTACACAGTGCACGCGAACTTGAAGCTGCAAAACGATAATGGAAAATTCAAACATTTGGACACTGATCGCATTCTGCACTTCTTCTGGTGCGCCTGAGTCGATATTTGCCTTTTATGACCCAGCCACAAATTCGAATGACAGGCTATTGGAGAGCTGCCAACACACCAACCAATTTGTGTTTACCTACGTGTCTTTATCAGACCTACGCAGAGAAGGAAGTGGCTATAATACAGTTGTAAAACCAGCCTTGCAGCTTCGATACTGATCAAAGTCTGCACTTGTTCTGGTGCTCCAAAGCCATTATACGTCAATAAACAAAGTGTACGTCCCATCAAACAGAGGTCCTAGGGCCGACTTCGGCCGCAGTGGGTCCGCGCACGACCGTACACGGGCCCACTGAGGCCGACGTAGGCCCGACGGTCTTTTACTTACTGTGATGCTTACTAACATGTGAGTACGAAAAAGCACTGCCAGGGGGGAGAATTGTGCATTATTGTGATGCTTACTGTTTTAATGTCCTTTTAGCTCAAGCACCTAGTGGGACCAACTGGTTGAATCGATTATAAAATGTATGGCCATTCTAATCTTTCAAGTGGTAAAAACATGCGTGCATACCTGTTATCAGTGTCTATGCAGGTGGTAATGCTGCATGCACTATCAGTTTGTTTTAACCCCTTCACGGCCAGTGGAGGCAGACTGTGTTTGGAAATCAGTTGTATACAAGTCACAGAGCCTCAGTCGTCAACTGAACGAGGATTCAAAGTGGTGTCAGCAAGAAGCATAGATCCCCATGAGCCCCGCAACTGTATGGGCTCAAGAGGATTAATACCTCTAGCAGTTGGTTGGTGGTTAGTATTTCTTGACAGTGAAGGGGTTGATTGGCCGTTTTCGCCTTTTCTCCCCGTTATAATATTTGACGGAATAAACATTTTCTTATTTCGTAATGAGGATGGGTCGCATAAATGTCAGCCCCTGCCCCCCCCCCCTCCCCTACCCCCTCAGTTTCAACACTCCGAGTATTTTTCTGTGGGCTGGCGATGGTGCCTGATAGGAGGGGGCAGGGGATTTAACCGTTAATCTGTCCAGCGATGAGTAATTCCCTTTGTTATGCCGACCATTGTCTGGGCTAAAGTTTCTACAGGAAGAACAAGATGAGGATTTCATCCCAAAGTCTATCGTATTGTTTGGAGCTCATAATGCGTTTATGTTCATATTTTTTAGGCTTACTATGTTGATCCATTCCCCTCCTCTCTAAGCCAACCTCTGATCTGTTTGTTTGTCTATTTTGACAAAGGGTATTTACCCGAAATATTAATAAATTGTGTTGTACCCGTCTTTTCTAAGCGTGTTTCTTTCTCCGTTGGGTACATCTTTGCATTTTACACGCTTGGCAGTCACCTTTTTGGTCTGGATTGCTTATTTCAACCTCTGATCAACACACATGTCGGCGCACACAAGTAAAGACGGACACACGGCGCTTTCCGCCATTAGTACGCTCTGTGGGCTTGTGTAGCGGTATAGAGACAGGAATCTATCTCCTTTTACTCTAACCCACCCTCTGATCCACGCACACACACTGGCACACATAAATAAAGACGGACATACGGCGATTCCCGCCATTCAACAAAATGACGTCACTTCAAGCTTCACGTCATGGCATCGTTAGTTCCACGACGCCGTGTTCATAGTGACGACTCGATGTTAAACGTCACTCATCGCAATACTAACATTTGACTTATTAGAAGATCAGATTTTGCAATTTTCTTGCTGATTTTCACACCTAGGGCTTACAGGTCAATTTGACGTAATCCTACCCCAGAGCCGGGACAAACAGCAGGCTTGTGCAAACACTGTTTATGAAAAATCATGCGGGTATTAATGAGAAGATAGTTTATTTCGTAAAGAAAAAATTTAAGTTATGTTAGCTGTTTTACAAATGACTCCAAAAACGTGGTGCCGAAAATTGTCTGATTTTCGCCCCTAGGGCATACAGGTCACAATTGACCTAATCGTACCCGACACCCGAGACAAACTGTAGGCTTATGTAAAAACCGTATACAAAAAATAATGCGATTATTAATGAGAAGAATTTTTTTTTCATAAAAAAAATTCAATTGTTTTAAGATTAACCCATATAATTCGTGAAATTAATCCCCAAAACATGAAAATATATATATTTTAAAAAATATTTAATTATCACTCCAAACGTTCTAGAGGTACAATACTGGTTAACCAACTCATTCAATTCCCTTTTATCCAGCTATATACAAAATATCTAGTACAAATAAGAAAAATTACGGACTCCAGTGTGGATCAACCGCTTTTTGTGAAACGGACATTTTCTCGCCAATGAGCATTTAAATTTTGAAAAAATCGAAAAAAATGTCTCGAGATAAATTTTTTAGGGAGAATATTTTTAAAATTTCAAGCTTGTCCAACTTCAAACGCGGCTCTAGTTGCTGTCACATACACACACACAGACACACACACACACACACACACACACACACACACACACACATACACACACACACACACACACACACACACACACACACACACACACACACACACACACACACACACACACACACACACCGCATTTTCGTCAAAAAGACGTTCTCTAGCAAGATTTGTGTGGTTAGACGTGACGTCATTTTTATCTTGTTACTTCTTTGCCAGAATTTCTGTCCCGTAAGCGAAAAACGTCATGTACATATTCCGGAATGCGCTCCGACCAGCCCAATTCAAAGTCTACCGTATTTTCAATACGGTAGACAAAAAGAGGTCATGAGGTTCAGATGGCATCAGTTGCGAAATTCTTAAAATAGCTCTGCCTTACATAGTTGAGTCTCTAACGTTCATTTACAATCTTTCTATTCAAAGAAATATTTTCACTGATGAGTTAAAAACAGCTAAGGCTATTCCCCTTCACAAAAGCAAACAAATTAAGCTTATTGACTGAATATAGACCATTCTACTAGCCATCTCAACGCCTATTGAAAAACATAGTGTAGCTTTTTACTTTAGAACGTTTTGTTGATCTTTTATAGAACAAAACTCGCATCCAAGATGCGTCATAAAGAGGGCTACACTGAAAAAGTAAGCCATTTGTCGCGACAAGGGATTTTGTAGCCCGGTCATGTGGTACAGTTTGCGCTAAAGGGATTGGTCCTGTGACGTAGGGATGAAAACAATGTACTTTCACCCCTTCACCGCAAAAAGTGAACACGATTCTACCGCAAGATATATACTTTACGGTGTTGGCTTTTTGCCGCTGAATGAACCAAGATTTCAGAAACAAAAAATGTACGTTCTGCGTACGTGCAGTGGCAGGGAAGGGGTTAATACTTGATCAAAAGAAAATTAGCGTTTCTTTCGCTGTTCAGTATATGTTAACCCATTGTGTCCCAGGTACAAATACCCACATTTTGGAGTTGTCCTCCGAGGACTGCTTTACAATTAACAAGACAGATTGACCATGACAGTTCAAGGGTGGTGCAAGAATAGCTTGGCGCCTATGGGCGCCAAGCTATCCTGGCACCACCCTTGATCTATCATGGTCAATCTATATCTTGCTGTGTTGTGCCGGGACTGAATGAGTTAATGACGAGAACTGGCTGAGGGCCAGTTTTAGAGACTATAAAAACCTAAGGCTGGTTGCTAACAAACGTTGCTAGACACGTGACAGCTAGGATCCACTCGGGGTAGATTTTTGCCAGGGTTCCATCGACAGTGCCGGTGGCCGGGTGTGACACGCAAGCGGGGGCGACTGGCAAGTGTGCTGCTCATCCTCATTAAGAAGTAAGAATCCTAATGAGCAAAGGCCATCAGGCCTCTGTGCACTGGGAATGTTTATTTATTCATATGGTTTTCCCAATTAACCCTCTGGTAATTAGGAAAGCGGGCGGTGTGGTTGGTAGAGCACAAGATACTTTGAACAACAGACGGATTACGAACAAAACTGGATGACGTTCTTGATGACAAAACACATCCACTTACATATTAATTTGACAGTATAAGCATCGAACGAAGTGGCAGACTTCGAGCACCCAAAGGTAGCACATCACTTTATGCCAACTCTTTTGTTCCTCAGGTTTTTAGTGTTACCCTTTTCAACAGTAATATCAGCAGATAGCGATAGTTTCTGTCAACATTCTTCAGTTCTAGCCCATTCAGTAGTTCATTGCAACATTGCTGACACCAGAAGCACATGGGATATAAACCATACGTGTTTTTGATGCCAGTAGCGTTACAAAATGTCCAGAACAAGACAAACACCACAAGACTCTAGTCCGGATGATGTTTTATTCGCCCCGGCATATTTTAAGTTCTCTCTATTTATAGAAGAGATTTTTTTAAGGATGGGTCGCGGTGGGGCGAATGTCAAATAGCATGTCCATGATGTCAAAGGCGGGCAAGCCTAATCCTCTGACAACTGAAGCTTTCAACTGCTTCAGTAAAAATTAATTCTTTTCAGAAAAAATTAAAGGTTGTAGGACACACCTCTTTCGCGCATCTTTTCTGCGCATTTAGATACCGCTATCTTGCGTCTGCATTGACCTGAGACTGGAGGTCACCGAAACAAACCGCCGTACGTAAGGTCGTATTGCAAACAAGCTCAATTTATCGATAATTCATAAAAGAGATATACTGTCTGAAATAGGTGTGTACGCTGACTGTTTCTATGCATAAAATGTTTTGTTTCCTCAGAAATAAGATACTTTTGCATAAGTTGCGACAAGTCATCGAGCGTAACGCATAACCTGCGTAAGATAGCGCGAACGGCAACACGTAAAAAAAAAAAAAAAAAAAAAAAAAGAACGGGCCTACCAAACGGGAAGCAGTCTACGTGGCAGCCAGGAAAACAACAAAATCTCTTCAGACATCAGCAACGAAAAGGTAAACTAAATTAGAAAAAAGGGTGGTGGTGTTTGCTAAGTGACTAGAACACGAGTTACTAGCGGAAGCAAAATGTCGTACGTATAAGTGGCATATGATCTCACTGGTTCAGCTTCCAACCCTTTTATGCACCGCCTTGAGATATCACCTGCACGGCGTAAAACCCCAATAGCTAACTGTCCGTGTATGCATGGAATTTTTTAATTATTATTATTTAGGTCCCCACAGTAGTATTGCCGTCGCCACTGCCTAGACCTGCAATGAAGAAGACTACATTTTATTGTGGGTTGACCGGGGGGGGGGGGGGGGGGGGGGGAGGCATGCATTCCATGTCAGTCACCACCTAGAAGTAGAACATTTCCATACATTCTCGGAGAGCCTTTACTAATACGGTGGAGGGTATGTAGTCGACATTGTAGTTATATTAAACCAGTGCCAGTGCTTATTATCTAGGAAAACGTACTGTCTGTAGGAAAAAGTCCTGCTAAGGGAGGATTTGACATTATGGACCTCTAACTCAGTAACTGCTTCCAGTACTTAGTATTAACTTAATTTGCTCATCCATTCCCTTACTGTCTTATAAACGCTATATTATAGATTAGGATATAGGTCCAGCATTTTCTTAGTTCAAGGATGGTGCCAGAATAGCTTGGCGGATGAGACGCCGATCTATTCTGGCACCACCCTTGAACTGTCATAGTCACATTTATGACAAGCAGTGGGTGTATCAGGATTAAAAGGGTTACCTAGTACTTTATAGGTATGTATGTATGTTCAATTAAACCTACGCTACTTTGACTGAAACCCTAATATGTGTTGACTACCATTTTGGATGACCTTGGAATGTGTGATATATGCTTATTTATTTTTTCATTGTATGATTGCAGTTTGTATCAAAGTTTTTGCAATTTCCATATCAAATTTGGCACAAGGGTAGCTGATGATGAAATCTTACTATAGATACTAATTTGTTTGACTCCTTACACAGGTCAAGAGTCACAGATGGTTGACAAACATAAGAAAAATGCATAATTGTAATTTGTAGAGAAAATACAAATTTCACTAGTACACAAGCAAGCCTTTATGTTGAGACTTGTGACACTTATTTCAGCTACCTCAGTTTTGGAAAGGTCACACAGTTTATAATTATATATGAATCAGTTATGCACATGAGGTGTACAGTCTTTGCCATTCTTGTTTGTTCTTTGTGGTGTACACAGTTTATGTCGCATTTATTTTGAAAGTAATAATCTGCTCCTGCATTTAGTTCACGCAAAGTGAAATTGTCATGCTGCTGAACAATACAGTAATAATCATGTATTTCATTTCAGGCCAATACTGCTGTTGACCTCTCGCTGTGGAGTCTCAGTACTCTCAGTGAGAGTCTCACCCAGAGGACATACTTGCAAACAAGCGCATAAGTATGACGCCTACACCAAGGCCACAGCTCAAGTGAAGCGAGGGAAGGCGACACTTATTCTCCTGTACTCAAGGTAGATCATACCGGTAGATCTGTGACTAGAATCAGGTGCAGAACAAAACACAACTATGGTGTGATTGTGAATGAACACATCATACTGTAATGCTTTCCGTCATTGGCTCATGTGTGCAGCAAGTGTGAGGCTATGTTCTGGGCCATTGGTCGTCCATGGTAAACTTTAATGTTGGCATTTTCTCAGAGACTATTCAAACCACAGTCTTCAACGTGGCCCAAGGATACTTTGTGGCAAGACCTTTCTTAGCATACCAGTTTGAGTTAAGGGTCATGAGAAATCAGGAAATAGGTTAAAAAAAATAGCCATATTTTGACAACAGATGTTTTTACTCAAATATTATTCACAACTAGTATAGTACAAAAGCCAGCCCTTTACTGATGCTGAGACTCATGGCACTTAAATTTCAGTCACCTTTTGGAAAGGTCACACAGTTCAGGTTATGTAAATGATCAGTTTTAAATGCACATGAGCGATCCAGGCTTCACCATTGTTGTTTGTGGTGTTTACAGTTTATTTCACATTAGTTTGAAGGTAGTAATGCGTAAACTAAATGTAGGGGCATATTGGGTGGGGTGGGGGGTGGGCCGTCCTGGCCCCGAATTGTTTATAATGCTATAACAAAGTCCCTTTTTGGGGAGTTTGGAACCAACCCACCCTGAAATAAGATCAAAAGTGAAATTGGCATGCTGCCGAACAACACGTTAATAAACATGTATTTCATTTCAGGTCAATGCTGCTGTTGACGTCTCACTGCAGAGTCTCGCCCAGAGGGTATACTTTCAAAACAGGCACAGAAGTATGACGCCTACACCAAGAAGAGGCAGGAGCTAGTCGGGTCATGTTTGCTCAAAAGGAGAAGGTCACAGCTGAAAGCAGGCAATGCCAGTTCCAGTGGATCAACTAAAGTGAGAGAAGGTGACACATATTCTCCTGGGCTCAAGGTAAATCATACCGGTTGATTTGTGAATAGAATCAGGTTCATAACAAAACACAACTGGTGTGAATAAACACATCACACTGTAATGCTTTATTTCATTTTGAAGATGGTGTAGTACCAGTACCAGCATTCTCTACAACACCAAATGCTAAAATCACTTGCAGTCAACAAGTGGCACCATATTGCATTTGATTTGGAAACTAGAGGCTTGTGCAAGTCTGCAAATACTGTCGTTTTCTTTAATAAGCACTTGGTGCACACAGAATGACTAGAAAACACTGAATACTACCCTTTTGGTCCAGTGTGTACTGTTTGCTAAACAGCAATATGCTCAATGTGTCCTGTTTGAAACATTTTCTGCAAGTTACACTTTGATGCTGATTCTAGATATATTTATACACCCATTGTGGTCATTTAAAGCTCAATTGCGTCTCATTTGTGGCTCACGTGTGATAGAAAAAGTAAGTGTTTGTAATGGGTCATCCGTCGACTGTCTGTTATCTGTGGGCAACTTTAACATTGGTATTTTCTCAGAGACTATTCAAGCCTCAGACTTCCAACTTGGCACAAGGGTACTTTGTGGTAAATTCTTTCTAAACATACCAACTGCTGTGACCTTTCAAAGGTCAGGGTCACAGGGGGGGGGGGGGTCCAGAAAGGGGTAAAAAAATGGCCAGATTTTGACACAAATTGTTTATCCTCATATATTACTTTCAAATTCAAACCCAGATGTGGTACGGAGATGCCTGATGGTAAGAACTTTCTATGTGTACAAATTTACTGGTCCTCTCACAAAGGTCACGGGTCATGGGGAGTCCAGAAAGGGGTAAAAAAAAAAACAGCCATATTTGGACAAAAACTGTATTTTTACAAGTATTATTTTCAACTCTAAACTCAAACGTTGTATGGAGATACCAAATGATAAGGCTTTAATTTGGATGACCCCTTGTAAAGCTCCAGGTTGGCAAGAGGGTGACAAAAGTTAGCTTTTGGTAGAATTGTAGTTTTTATCAAAGTTTTTGCAAACTTTCAATAAAATTTGGCAGGTTGATAACACCTTTCTGTGCATACCAATTTAATCAGCCCCTCACAGTGGTCAAGGGTCACAGAGGGTTGACAAATTTGTAAAAAATGTAGGCATTTTGAGAAAACTCAGGTTTCGCTGGTACAAATTCCAGCTCTATACTTATGTTTAGACATTTTCAGAGACCTGTTGGATAAGCACAAAGGACAAAGGTCGGACATATTATGTGGATTGGTCATACACGTAAACCATAAGGACATTCATTGTCTTTCTTGTTCTTGCTCTGACTACTGTCATATTATGCATGTATGTACTTTGTAAAAATACTTGCAAACACGTATATGCATGCATGATGTGCATTTCAAAACTTTTTTTGATTCTAAATTATCTTTTGCAGGTTGCAATAGCCACATTTAAGAAGAGTTCAGCGGGTACGTCTCTCCGGGATGGCCAACCGACGGGAAGGCAAAGGAAGTGAACTGATTGTCCTGTTATTTTGCTGTCCATCCACCAGGCTGGCCACAATGCCAAGGTTTTGGACAGTCACATCCTTTGCAATGCAGCGAAAGCCTGTGCCTTACTGCCTGCGTTGATGCATAGCCATATATTAGGAGATGGGCAAGCAGGCTTTAGGCCTGCCTATTCAACAGCAGACACAACAGCAGTGGGGAAGTGACAACAAAGTGACAGGGACAGAACTAGACTAGAAATACAGAGGAAGTGTTTCCATAAACCTGACATAGAAGCAGCGAGGCCACAAAATTGTAAAGTGCAGTCGAGCGGTTCAGGGGCTATTGTACAGCGATGGGGGCATGCTTTGTGTGTTTTCATATAACAACGTGACAAAGCAATTTGACACCCATGTTTTAATTTGTAGTGCAGTACAAACCACGCCCCCATCACTGCAGTATAACCACGACCCACTCGCCAAAATCGCCTCTGAATCACTCGACTGAGCAATATATTTTTGGCTGCTGTAGCTTTTAGCCCCCTGTCACTTAGTTCGATGTCGCGCGTACGTGCGAAGCAAAAGTGTGTGTCTATGTTTTGGCCCAGTGGTCATCTGTCCACCGTCGTCCGTGGTAAACTTTAACATTGGCAATTTCTTGGAGACTATGCAAAGGTCAAGGTCACAGGGGGTCAGGAAATGGGTGAAAAATAGCCGTATTTTGACAAATAAATGTTTTCTCAAGTATACACAACTTCAAACCCAGACTTGGTACAGAGTGGTAAGAACATTTTATGCATACTAATTTCGTTGACCGCTCAGAAAGGTCAAGGGTCACAAGCAATTGGGAAATAGGTACAAAATGGCCATATATTGCCCAAAGATGTTTTTTTCTCAAATATCATTCACAACTGTAACCCCGAACTTGGTATAGAGATACCTGATGGTAAGACCTTCCTATACATTATTTGGATGACCCTCTCAGAAAGGTTACTTTTTTGTCACTCTCCTGTCATGTCACGATTTGGAAACGCAGCTTAATTTGTATTAGTTTTTGATTATCCAGGGAAAACCCCTTTACTGCCAATGTGTTCATTTTTCGAAGACATTTCAGCATATAAACAGGTCTTTTTTGTGACAAGTTCCGAAATACTTGCATACATCAGTCATTCAAAATATGTACTCCACAGCTGACTCTTATGGGGTAGGAAACAGTGGTACAGATAGATTTTGTGCAGCGTTGGTGTGAGACAAGGAGAAAACTTATCGCTGCTCCGCTTTGTATGATTCTAAATGATATACAGGGTTCATTCTGAAAATGGTCATTGGCCTCAGAGTATAACACCCATGGGTCCTTTCTGAAGAGAGGGTGTGCCGAAATATAGTAATGCGGGGCAGGGGGGGGGGGGGGTGGTAGTATATATATATGTCATTAAACCCTCCGCTCAAAATGTGCCAAATGTGGACTTGCTCAATGAAAAACGCAATACTTCTCAAGAGTGAGTTGACCATGTAGTTCTTGCATTACCCTCCATCTGGCACAGCAGATTTCAGTGGTTGGGTGATAACTGATCATAGGCATATGATCTGTACTGTACTTTGTGTTGTTGTTTTTTGTTTTGTTTTTTTGTTTGTTTTTTTCTTCCACTGTCAATCGTTGACTTTCAGCTGTGTGGCTTTACTTATCGTATCAGAATTGCTAATCACATGGTTCATTTCACACGTTTTCCAGACGTACTGTACATGATACACACCAGCAAACAGAATGACCTGACTATGATCTGTGTCCATACAAGTCATTTGTGCTGTCTAAGGAACATGTGTACAGTGTAGTAATATGGGTAATAGTTAATTTTTGAGCACAATCATGTAAGTTCTTTTGTGATTTTTCTCGTGCCCCCAGCAGGTCCAAAATTAAATAAAGTAAAACTGAAGCCAACATTGTGCACAGTACCAGGGTGTGTGTGGTGGGTGCTATGCAATGTGCAATCAATCCAGACCAAAAAGGTGACTGCCAAGCATGTAATATGCAAAGAAGTACCCAACGAAGAAAGAAACACGCTTAGAAAAAATGGGTACAACACAATTTATTAATATTTCGGGTAAATACCCTTTGTCAAAATAGACAAACAAACAAACAGAGAGATTATCCGCTACTTATCTTCATTGGCAGAAGGAATGTGGCAACACATAACAGAAAAAAACCAACAACAAAAAAAACAAAAACACAAAGTACAGTACAGATCATATGCCTATGATCAGTTATCACCAAACCACTGAGTTGCCACATTCCTTCTGCCAATGAAGATAAGTAGCTGCTAATCTCTCTGTTTGTTTGTTTGTCTATTTTGACAAAGGGTATTTACCCGAAATATTAATAAATTGTGTTGTACCCGTCTTTTCTAAGCGTGTTTCTTTCTCCGTTGGGTACTTCTTTTATGTGCAATCAGTTGTGACACGATAGCCTGCACCATGTTGAGTTTTTGAAGAGTATTGCTTAGATTAATGGCCGGCATGGTGCAGACTGTATTAGTATTGTAGGCATTATGCCAGCGTTGCACTGATGTATTTTGCAGTGTTATGATATGGTCGACTGTACAGACTTTGTATCAAGAGCAGTACAAGTATTGTTTGATGTGCATGCCTATATTATGCAGACTATGTGACACAATGCATTTTACCCTTGTTATACAGTTGTTATGGTATTATTTGTGTTGACCTCAGCATTGTGCAGTGTATGTTATGGGGCTTGAGACTGCATTTCACTTGGTTGTGCTGCAGTGGGACACAGTGTGGTACTGGTAAGAGTATTGTTTGATTTTCATGCCAACATTGTGCATAGTATGTGTGTAGTTCAGTTTGGTGGCTGGACACTGTGAATTTCACTGTTATAACATAGTGGGATGTGCAATGTTGAGTTATATCAGGACTACAGTGATGCTCTCTCTCTCTCTCTCTCTCTCTCTCTCTCTCTCTCTCTCTCTCTATATATATATATATATATATATATATATATATATATATATATATATATATATATATATATATATATATATATGAGCAAAATAATATATGTAGTGGAAGGCTCTAAATGATAAGTCTGTCATTCCTTCTCTCCTATCCCCCTTTTATATCCTGTGCAGTTGGCTCCCAAATAAATACCTCATGAGCAAGTGGTTGTCGATGTCAGTCTCAGTTGACATGCACACAACTAAAACTGACATCCGCTCCACTATTCTCCCAACTAGCTTGTATAAAGGCAGCACTTTGTCAATGCAATGTAAATGTGAATAATGTAGTTGAAATACGTTGTTCCGCAGTAAAGCTGTATTTTGAGGGGGAGCTGGGTGGCTCAGTGGTAGTGTGTTTGACTCTCATCCCAAAGGTCCTGGGTTCGAATCCAGCTGGGGTTAAAATTTGTTCAGACCCTATTTCTGTGACCCATTTTGAAAATCACCTTTTATGGACAAAAGATGTTATGCCCTAAACGTTTAATGTTTTGTATTTGAGGTAGTTACTTTTGTATAGGTGCCTAATTGCATTGTAACCTAATATGCTTTCAACAGACTTGACTGTATACTTTAAATGAATGTCTGCAAATATAGCATTTGTTTTGAAAATAAACAGAGATATTATTCTTTACTCACAATGATCGTGTGTAAACATAACAGGGCATATTGACACAAGTGACATTTGTTTTGTTTCCTTATAATTTGTAACCAAAAACTGCTGGGAAACTGAGATTCAGCTAGAGAGATAGGTTAATTCCACTACCAATCTGTTCACAAACATCTTTCAACCAGAGATGTTCATCGACCTGCTTTCATGGAGACACCAAAGGAGCGTGTAGCATTGCTTGCAGCAGGTAAATTAATACAAATTCACATCAATTAATGTTTGTAGATGAATATGCCAGTAAAAATTAAAAAAAACTGTCTGTGACAACACTCTTTGGTGTGCTTTTTCATCAGTGAATCTGAATGATTGAATGAATGTAAACATGCTCACACAATGCCTGGCTGAAAACATGAATGAACAAATGTACCGAGGTAACCAGTGTGCATTTTTATCCACGACTGAAACCGGTTGGATGGTTGGTTCATGGTTTAACATACACATTACCAAAATGATTATATTCGCATATTTAAAAAAAAAAAAAAAATTACCACGCTTTTTTTTTCTGGTGTGTGTTGTTTCATTTAGTGAAGTAGAAACTGTATGGGTTTTAAATGTGAGCAGGAAAAAAATATCGCCGTCTACAGGACTCGAACCCTGGTTATCTGAGTGGTGAGAGAATATCTTACCACTGAACTACCTAAATTACTAAAGGGCTGTAGGTGCATTTAATTACTTATAGATAAACTTTCTCCATCCCGTTTCTGCCGTTGTTTATTTCAGTTTACTGTCCCACTGTCACTAATAGCTATCGAGGACAAGCAGTTTGGGCGTAGTTTGCAACAGTTTTGGCCTAGTTGTTTCCCTCCTCCTTTCCCATTACATGCTTGGGGACCGGCAACGGCGGAGATATGTTCTGCCGGAAGTCAGACATCGCCGCTTGTATCCCTTTTTTAATACGCACTCGCAAACGACCCAAAGTGCCAAATTTTGCTCGGGACCCTATTATTTCTTCATAATCAATGTGATAGTTATAACATAAAGTACGACTTTATCGAATAAAAAGGGCTTGAGCAATTGCCCAACAATGCAAACACCTGTAAAGTTATTGATAACATCCGGGCAATTTGCGAGTTTACAAAATACACTATTGTCGATTTCACTTAGAATTCCAATTATTAGAACAAACCTTTTTTACGAGAAAATAATAACATACTACATGAAGTGACCTACATGTTTCTTTTTCATTTTAACACACTGTTCGATAAATTTTTATTGTGTTCTGAGAGAGGGGAGTTGTGGGTGTTTTTCGACAATTTATATCTATCCCGAATTTCCAGGATTTTTCGACCGCTTACTCCCATGCGCTAACGCCGCCCGTTTTTCTATGTTTCTCCTTATTTTTTTTCAGTAAAATAAAGGTTTCCAAATTCAATGTCATTAAAATTAATATTTTTTATTATAAAATGAATCAAGACGAATTACTTCTTCTAAACGATATTAATGCTGTAGAAAACAAAGACTTAGACTCGAAAAAACAGCGCCTTCTTTCTGTAGTTGTGTCAGGCAAATCAAAGACTTATCTCGGAAAACAATACATGACAGAGGATATTGAATCTCTAAGCTCTGACGAGCTAATCAAGCTTCATTCAAAATATGAGAACCACATCGCTTCACTAATGACACGTGATTTGAGTCGATCTCTAGTATGTCTATACACAAAAGCAGTGAGTCACTTTCTACCTGTGGATAGTGACAGTCTTTCACACGACCTTGAAAGCAATCCTATTGTTTCAAGTTCAATTGGCAAATTAGCATGTGTCATGTTTTACAAGTTTGGAAATTACCTTGCACCTGTCGTAACATTACTAGTTACTGGGAGCCATATTGATTTCTCAAAAATAAATTTTACTGCAGAAGAAAATGGACGAAACCCAGACGACTCCACAACCGAACCCCAGTCCAGTTTTGACACAGGTTCAAACTGTGACGAAGACTAAAAGTCCAGGCAGGGTTGAGGCTGGAAAAAGATTAGCCGAATATAATAGGCAAAAAAAATTACAGCTTAAGGCACAAACAGAAAAGACTCATGTAACTGATCCACCGTCAGGATCGTCAGGACCGTCAGGACCTGTGTCAATACCGTCAGGGCCGTCACTCTCTCATCAAAGTGAGAGACAAACAACTAAGTCTGACCCTGACCCCGAACATCAATCAACAAAATATATAATTGCCGGATTTTTTGTCGGATTTGGTTACGTAGGTTATCAATTATACAAAAAATACAAACCACAGACTCGTACAGTGACCAAAAAATCAGACACTCCAAAAACAAAACCAGAAGTCGCCACATTACCAGTAACACCCAAAGCCGTTGACCCATTTTATATGCAGTAAATAAAAATATTATTTTAATTTTTCTTGCCTAAGAAATGAATGACACAAAGAACTTGATGAACCTTGTCTATCACTCTGCCGTAATCAGTGGATTAGCAGTAGCTTATTCTATGCTGGGGAAAAGTCTACTCAAAATGAAATCAGCAGACCTCAGTAGACTCGATTTCGAAGACAGCGCTAAGCTAATTGTAGTCGTTACAGCGTCGATTGCGACAAAAGATTTTCTTGTCAAGCAGGGAATTATTCCAGAAAATGTTTCTATGTAAATAAAAATAATATGGCGACGATAGCTATTATGATTGGTGGGGCAGTTGTTAATGCTCTGGCATTTAGTGGCTCTAATTATCTCTTTTCAAAAATGGGTAGAGAAGAATCAGCAGAAGAAATGAAACGTCACAATGAGGCAACAGAAAAACTTGCTCAAGCCCAGCAGGAATATGAAAAGAATAGAATTGAGAAACTTGATTTCATCAATGAAAAACTCAGGCTTGAAGGCCACGCACAACATACGTTTTCAAATACAGACGAAGCAATCCGTGAGTATTTTTTAGTCACGGGTGAAGATATGTCTATCCCAAAACCAAAACTAAGTGACTATTACAAACCAAGCACACAACAAAGAAACGGGGAGATAATCTTTGTTCTAGTGGGAATGACATTTGTTTATTTTACAGGAGTTTTCATTGCTAGAAAAAATGGCAGCCGAAAATAAACTATCAAAAATATATTACTCGCCATCAGGCTATTGGAAAGGAGCAACAGCTATTCAGAAATTACATGCCGCTGTGGGCGGAGATATAACACTCAATCAGGTCAAACAATGGTTACAGAGACAAGCAATTTGGCAGATATATCTTCCTGCTCCAAGAAAGATAACAAGGCCTCATTTTCAGAACACAACACCTAATGACACACACCAAATGGACCTCCTGTTCTTACCACATGATACAATAAGAAAGAAACGATACAAGTATGCACTGACTGTTGTAGACATTGCTTCAAGGTACAAAGACGCTGAACCCATATCTGACAAAACAGCCAGTACAGTTGCTACTGCTTTATCAAAAATATATAGTCGAGGCCCCTTAAGATACCCCAGACTTGTACAAGTTGATGATGGATCAGAATTCAAAGGTGCAGTTAATCAGTTATTTGCTAAGCATGGTGTACTGGTCAGACGAGGCATTCCAGGTGTGCACAGATCACAGGCAATTGTAGAGAACTTTAAAAAACAGTTATCAGAAAGACTTTTCAGTTACCAGTATTCTAAGGAACTCACGCATGACACACGTAACACTGAATGGGTACAAAGGTTACCACATGTGATAAAAGCAATGAACAATGAAGGACACCCAAAACCTGCTGATGCTATTAAATTGAAAACAATTACAGAGCCAAAAACAGGACCAACCCCGGCACCAGACACAAGTTTATTTACTAAACAGGTGAGATATTTATATCAGCCAGGGGAGGCTGAGAACGACGACAGACGCAGGGCAACAGACCCCATCTGGTCAACGTCTGTACACAATATAAAAAAAATAATTCCCGGTCCTGACGGTCCAGACGCAACAATATATTACCTGTACGACCCTGCACCCCAGAGGGCATTTGTCAGAGAAGAATTACAGATTATTCCCCCAGACACCGTTACTCATTTCAGTAACTAAGTCGTCAATTAATTCATCAACCAGTTCATCACAAATGTCTTCAGATAACTTGAGCCTGTAATGACCTGGTGCATAAGCTTTTTCCTTACTGTGAAACACTCTTTTCGTGTCTCCAACTGCAAGTGATTTCTTATGTGTTTGGATTATTTCAAGATTATGTTTATTTGATCTCAGTGACTTGTTTGGATAATCAGGCATCAATGCACCATCTAACACTTGCTTGTAATGTTCATGACGTATGTCTTTATTTTTTATTGCTGTTTTCTTGATACCTTTGGCTTTCGACTGACTACCTTTCTGGTGCAGTATAGAATACATTTTGGATCTCAGTCCAACATACTCAACTATTGGCACACCATTTAGTTCATCCTTAAACTTCCCAGGCACTTTTTTGTTTTGTGTGCTAAACAGTGGATGATCTTTAGGATAATCAGACGTGTCATACATGTGTAACTCTGTTTTCATGTCTTCATAAAAGTCTTCAGTACACACATCAATGATCATAGAGTCAGTGTCAGTGTATAACAGACGGCAGTCAGGATACTTCGGTTTGAAGTAATCATAATAAAATTCAAGCATCACCAGTTTTGACAACTCCAGAATTGCCATACCAATGAATACTGGCTTGTCCAGTTTAACAATCTTTTTTTTGAGTGACACAGCATACAATGATGAATGAAATTCTTTGTACCCTGTGTACTGTGGCTTACCTGTAAGTTTAATTGCACCCGATTCAGTTGTGACCAGTCTCACATCTTTGCGGTGATGAGGATTTTCCATTTTCTTGCCAAAACAGGCATTGTTCATAAGCTTAAAGAAGTCTTTGTCAAATGCAGTGTTGCCGTCTCTGGCACGAAGGGTTGTGTTCTTCATTATATAATCTTTCATGAAAGCACTCTGATCAAATTGAATTCCTCTGTGAACTTTCTTTAGTACTAACCCATGTCTGATGTAAAACTGTAACAAGCGATAGTGGCAAACGTAATTGAATTTGTCATTCAAATTCGGCACAAGTTTAGTGTCTTCTTTTTTCCCCGTCATACTCATTTTCTCAACAGCTAAGGGATAATCATTATGGTAATCGTGTAGGTGGTGTGGGTACTCCAGGTCGACTTCAAAGATCCAACCCTTCGCGTCGTTTCGGTCAAGAGTCATAATATAGTTTGTTAACCCTGACTCTGTTACATCATACTGTGACAAATCATACAGACAAAAGTTTTTCAAGGGCAATAATTCACACATCGCGAATCCGTAAAGGTTATTAGCGTCCAAGTACGTAATGAATGACCTTGACCTTGAGGGGTCAAACCCCCGGCCAAGGTCACCATGGGCATCCAGATATTTATTGTTGGCTCTGGCGTAGTTATTTGCTGCAATACTAATCCCTCCCCTCAATCCGCGTTCCACCATTTCACCCATCG